>JAVHLV010000111.1:0-194490 GCA_036785495.1 Colletotrichum neosansevieriae | reverse complement strand
ATTATTATTATTATTATTATTATTATTATTATTATTATTATTATTATTATTATTATTATTATTATTATTATTATTATTATTATTATTATTATTATTATTATTATTATTATTTGATATATCCTCTTATGGGTTGATATTAAACTGAATAGAGCTATTTTCAGCTTAATTATATCTGCTATTATTATTATTATTATTGATTATTTGTGGACGATTTATAGTTATTAGTAGCTCCTTATTATTAGAGGATATAAAGGTATTTTCGAGGATTTCTATATCTCTAGACTATAAAGCCCTTTTAGATATTAGATCCTATATTCTATAACTATTTTTGCTATAGTTTATTATAGCTCCCTTTTTTGCCCTTATATCTAGTTTCTTTAGATTAGGGTCTTTATTTTTATAATAGTATATACTACCCTATATTCTTATATTAGATATATTTAGCTTATAGCTATTCTTTAACTTATAAGGCGTTTTATAGCCTATAGAGCTATAGGGGGTTCTGTTATATAAATATAAGGCAGCTAAAAAGGCTTCACCCTATAAGTAGAGTGGCAAACCTGAATTATATAGTATAGTTTATACTTTATTTACTATAGTATAAATTACTTATTTAACTATGCTATTAGGCTTATAAGTATAAGGAGGCTTTATATTATAAATAATACTCTGATAGATATATATGGCTTTTATTTGTTTATTATTAAATTCTAAGCCACTATTAGTATTAAATTCCTTAACCCGTTTATTATTATTATTATTATTTAGTATATTTATAAATTCCTTAAAGGTAGCAGATACCTCTTTAGAATCTTTTATTTTTAGGAGATATCCCTATATATACCTAGTATATTTATCTATAAGTATTAAAAACCACTTATAGTTATTATAAGTAGGTGGTTTTATAGGTCTATATAGGTCTCTAGCTACTTTATCTAAGTAGCTATATTATTTATTTATATAGTTATTATATTTTACCTTATTAGTTAACTTGCCTTTAAAGCAAGCTTCACAAGGTATTCTTTTATTAAGAAATAGTATATTAGTATTAGTTATAGCAGCTTTAGTTAGCTTTTATATAGCTTTATAGTTAGTATAACCTAGTCTTTTATACTATAGTATATTATTATAGTAGGGCTTATTAAGTATAGCCTTATTATATAAGTTATCTTTAGTTATATTTATAGTATTATTATTATTATTATTATTTATATTAGTAGAGGGTATATTAAAGAAGTATAAGTTATTCTTCTTTTGCTCTATAGCTAGTATTTTATTTTATTTTATATTATATAAAATAGGTTACTTCTAAAAGATAGAAGCTATTCCTAGATTATTAAGCTTATTTTAGCTAAGTAAATTAATACCTAGCTCTGGTATATAGTAGATATTATTTAATATTATAGAATCTTAATTATTAAAGGATAGTTTTATAGATCCTTTTTTAGTTATAGTTAAATAGCCTGCTTCTCTCTATTTAACCCTTTCTTTTATATCTTTTATATTATATAGATATTTTATATTACTAATAGTATAAATAGTAGTAGCAGTATCTAAACAGAAAGAGATTTTATTTAAAGAACTAGTTATATTCTAGTTATAGTAGTTCTTTAGGTTATTAAATTCCTGTTTTATTAAACCACCTAATAATAGGTTAGTATTATTATTATTATAAGAGTTATTATTATAGGTTATATTTATATTTTTAAATTTATAACCTTCCTCATAGAAGTTATTAACTGCTAAAGGAGTATTTCCTCCTTTATAGTTTATATCTATAAGGTTAAAATCCTCAGTAATAGAGGAGTTTTCAGCTATATTATTAGCTATATTTATAGTGTTATTTAGCTTATTATTAATAGTTATATTAACTGTTTTAGCTGAGGTATTGCTCTGTTAAGCTGGTTTTTCAGCCTTTTTATTATTATTATTATTTTTAGGCTTCTACTAGTTAGAAGCCTTATTAGAGTGTAAAAAGGCATAGTTTTCTTTAGTATAGCCTCTTTTTCTGCAGTTTTTACAGAATAAACCCCTAGTCTTTTTCTAGGGCTTTTTATTAACCTAATTAGGCCTCTTTTTAGTATAATTTATAGTGTTTTTTTCCTCCTTTTCTCTTATATTTATCTAGTAAATTAGTAAATAAAGAGTTAAAAGTATAGGCCTCTAGGTTAGCTCTAAGGCTTTAAGTTATATTAGTTATAAAACTCTTATAGCTTTTATCTAAGCTATTTAAAATCTAGGCTATAATAACCTGTTTAGGTAAAGCTAGCTTATAATAAGCTAGATTATTAGTTAATTTCTTAACTTTAGTAAGGTATCCTTTTATACTACTAAAGTCTTCTAAAGTAGTATTAAAGAATTCCCTATAAGTTAGGAATTTATTTATAAACCTCTTAGACTTATATAAATTAGCAAGTTTTTTCTAGGCTTTAGGCACTATTATAGTGTCTTTTATAACCTATAGGGGCCTATTAGTGCATAATAGCTATATATAAGCTAGTGCTTTATTATTTGGGTTCTTATTAGACTTACTTATAGGTGCCTCTAAGTTAATATTTATCTCCTTGCTAGCTAAAAGAGCCTTAACTCTTAAAGCCTAAGTAGTATAGTTAGAGGCTCCTTTAAGCTTAGAGATAGTGAACTTAGCGTCTATTATAGATATAGTTATTATAAGTGATAGTGTAAATAGGTAGGAGGTTATATAGTATAGCAGTATAGATATTAGCCTTATATAGAAGAGCTTAAGGTTTAAATCTCAGTTTTATTATTTTAGGCTTTTCAGGGTTTTTTAGTATTATTTAGCGTTTTTTTAGCTTATATAAGCTAGGCTTATAACCTCTTAGGTTATATAATTGTTAATAATATAATTAATAGCTTAAAAGGGAAATAATAAGTATAAATAAGTTAATATTAAAATGTCTACCTTCTAAGTAAAAGGGAGTATTTTAGAGAGAGAGAGGCAAGTTATTTATATTTAAGGCTTAGATTCTAGAGCCTTCTATAGCTATATAAGCTGCTTACTAAGCTGCCCCACTTATTTCCTTATTTAGGTTATTTATTAAGTAATTTAGTAACCTAAAACCCTTTTAGGTTTAACCTTAACTTAGATAGTAAAAGCTAGCAGTTTCCACAGCTTTCTAGAGGCTTATTCTAACAGTATACACAGTACTAATAGTACTGTAATACACTGTATTACGTCATTAACCTCTATTATATAGCCTCTATATTATTATGTATTTTTATTATAGGGTTTTATAGTATATCTCTTATAAACTTAATTTATTATAATATTATTAATAATATCTTTACTAATCTCTATATCTAGCTCTTTACTCTCTATATATTATAATCTAAACTATAAAGATTTATAGTAATAAGACTACTTACTATAAATCTTTTCCTAAATATTAATATTATTAAGTATTAGGTTTAATAGCTCTCTCTATATTTTCTAGTAATAGGATTATTATAAGCTAGTATTATAGATAGAAAAATAATAAAGCTCTCTAAAATATCTTTACTATTAATATATACCTAGAGTATTTTAGAACCTAGCTAGAGCTAATTAGCTTACTTAGTATAAATACAAGATCTTAGGAGATTTATAATAACTATAAAATCTTTCTTATTAATAGCTTTATATATTATTAACTTATTACCTAACTTCAATATATTATAATATCTATAGTTAGCTCTAACTATAGTATATTACCCTTATACTAAGTTAATATACCTATTTAGCCTAAGGAGAAGTTTAATTAATAGCTAATAATGCTTAAAGTAGCCTAATTCTAAACTACTCTTAGCCTTAGATACTATATAATTAGTATAGAGCAAAGACTTAATATTAACCTATTATAGTTATATAAATATATTTACTAATAATAGAAGATATAGAGTTTATTACTCTATATATTAGATATTAACTTCTTTCTACTATACTTACCTCTTTATTAATAAAGCGTTTTAGAAAGCTATTTATCTTTACTAAACTATAGTTTTATAAACTTTATAAAGTATAAAATTCTCTTTACTACCATTTATAAATATTCTAAACCTATTTATATCTAGAATCTCTAAGCTAATTACTAAAATACTATTTAATTAAGTTAAGACTTTTATAAAAGTAGCTAGTTTTAGTATTACTAAATACTATGGATGTAAATATAAAGGTTAGGTAATATAGTATATATTTTAGTATAATTATTTTAGTAACTAAAGCTTAGTTATAGTATTAGGATTAAATAATATAAAACTTAGAAATATAGCTATAAATAGTAGCTTATTACTAAGATATATAAAGGAGAAAATAGCTTCTATAAAAGTACTTAAAGCCTAAATATAGCTAATATAACTACCCTCCTAGCCTTAAACTTCCTATATACTCTTTATATAAATATCTTTAAGAGCTTATAAAGGCTATAATTAAAATAACTAGTTACTAAGTTAGTATTTAAGCTTATAATATATATATTATTATTTAAGAATAGTTTCCTAAATCTAACTTTACCTAAAGAGATATGTATAATATTAAAGTATAGATTAACTATAAAAAGCTTAATAGCTATTTATCTAATATAGTACTTATTAAGCTTTTTAATAAATAAAACATACTTTATATAGTTAAGCAGGCTAATAATAAGCCTAATTAGCTTATAAGCTTTATATAAACTCTTTCTTACTATCTCTAGATATAGAAATAGTTTCTAGAGATATTAAGCTTTAATAATATCTATAATACTAGCTATTTTAAGCTTTCCTTCTTTTAAGCTATAAAATAAATTTATCTTGATTCTATTTTTAATACTATATTCAGTCTAACTAATAATAAATAGCTTAAAGAGTTTTAGCCTTTTTAAAATAGTATTTACTAACTTATTTAGTAAAATAATATCTACTAGCTAAATATTATTATTATAAACTATAAGAAATAAATAAGAATAGCTTTTAGTAATATATTTCTAGAAATATAGTAATAGCTCTATATCTATTATATTAACTTACATATCTTACTTTAAGCTAAGTAAAAATAGCAAAAGACATTTATATTATTATTAGTACTATATTTAAGGAGAATAAACTAGCTATATAAGTAGAGGCTTAACTTAGTAAAAAGATTAAGCTTATATCTATATTACTATAGATAGAAAAACTTCTTATACTTACTATAGAGTTTTAGAGATATAAAATATTATTATATTTATAGAAACTAAGTTAGTATTGAAGAAGATATAGACTAGCCTTTATAAAGAGTTTAATAACTAATAATTAATTCTTCAATATCTTTATAGAACGTAGTTATCCATAAAGATATAGTAAGTATATTACTTTATTAAGTATTATCTAAACTTTAGAATCTATATTATCTTAGATACTAAGTTAAGTAACTATTATATTTAAGATTACTTACTAAATAGGTAAAGCTATTTTTACTAACTAATTAATATTATATAAAATATAGTTAGAGATTAGGAGTTAAGCTTCTATAATACTTATATATAGAATAAAGTATTTATATTTTATAAATATTCTAGGCTTAAGTTAAAATACCTTGGTAAACTTTATATAATACTTTTATTAAAAGCTCTTAGTTTAGTAATAAAAAGTATTAGCTTATAAAGAAGTCTCTATTTATTAATAGAAATCTATAGTTAATACTTCTTAGAAACTATATCTATAACTATTTAACCTTAATATAGTATAGTATTCTATATTATTATAAAATCTACAATAGGCTTATTAAGGAGAAGGTATTTATAAAGTAGAAAGTATATCTATATTAATAGCTCTAGAAATCTATCTCTTAAGTTCTATATTATTATATTCTTAAGTCTAAAATAGCTATAGCTTTATATAGCTAGCTAAAGAATAATATTTAGCTGGTTTCTCCTTAGTTAGTAATATCTAAAGCTATACTAAACTAAAATAAGAATTAGTCTCTATTAATAAGAACATCTTAGGTTACATAATTAATAGCTTTTAAGGGAAATAATAAGTATAAATAAGTTAAATATTAAGGTGTCTACCTTCTATGTAAGAGGGAGTATTCTAGAGAGAGAGAGACTAGTTATTTATACTTAAAGCTTAGTTTCTAGAGCCTTCTATAGCTATATAAGCTGCTTGCTAAGCTGCCCTACTTATTTTCTAATTTAGGTTATTTATTAAGTAATTAGATAACCTAAACCTCTTTTAGGTTTAACCTTGTCTTAGGCTATAAATGCTAGCAGTTTCTATAGCTTTCTAGAGGCTTTTTCTAATAGTATATATAGTATTAAAAATACTATAATATACTATATTATATAATAAATCTCTTTTATATAGCCTCTATATTATTATATATTTTTATTATAAAGTTTGTAGTATATCTCTTATAGAAAATATAGATATTCTCTTAATAGCTAGAATAGGTTAGCTATTACTTAGATTATAAAAGAAATATAATAGGGTTAGCTCTCTATCCTTGCTTAGTAATAAATAAGGAGTTAGTTAGGTATTTTAGGTATAAATAGAGTACTAAAAGAGTAAAGTAATAATAGATATTTATAGCTAAGTATTTAGTAGAGAAGAAGCTAATAGAAGTTATTAAATAATAAATAATAAAATAGAGAAGTATAAAGTATTTAAGATTTATATTATAATCTAAGTTATATAGGCGCAGCTTATCCCAGCTCTGCTGATTAGGTACTGCTAATTTAGGTTCTAGCATACTTAAGTAAGGCACTATAGAATAAGATCTAGAATAGATCCACACTAGCAGAATGATATTAACCTACTAGTAAATAATACTGTAGTATCTATACTATAGAATATATTTTGGGTATATTAATTTACCACTTTATAGTTAGAAAGTTAAGGTTAAATTTATATATATTTTAATAGGTATTTTAATATACTATCATAGTTATAAGCCTAGCTTTTTTTACTTTAATATATATATATCTCTAAACGTTATTTATATATTTAGAATACTCGGCCTCTAGCCACTACATAGTGATTTTACCTACTTTACAACAGGCCTTCTAACTCCACGCTGCACCTCCTGATAATATATATAGCCTTTAGTTATGTGATTATAACTATCCTAACTATAGCCACACTTATATATACCTATCTATATCTTTATAATCCTTAACTTTATAGTTTAATAATAATATAGTTTTTAATCACTTAATTACTAATTACTAAACTATTAACTTATCCTCTTACCTATTATCTATACTACTAATGCTGCCTCTATCACTACTTTATCTACTAGTTCTCTTATTTAATTAGGCTAACTAATACCTTTATAGCTATACTATTATTAGTAATGCTCTCTCTATTTAGTATAAGCTATACTCACTAATCTCTATAGAGCTGCTTTTTTCTTAGTATTATAGAGAGCCTGTTTAAAGAAGAGCTAATAGATAGGGTATATAATAACTTATTTAACTTCTAAAGCTATATTTACTTATTTCTATATAATATAACTATATATATTAATATTCTCTATAGAAGTATTAAGGTAAGCTCTCTTAAGAGCTATATTAATAATATACTTTTTATATAAACTAGGTTAGTTAAAGAAAGAGGAGTTTTTATTAATTATATTAATACTAAACTCTATAGCAATCTAGTTTATATTACTAGTAATAATAGGTATACCTTATATATATCTAGTATATTAATATACTAAGTATAGTATTAATATCTTAGAGGATTTATTATAAGTTAATAAGGATAAGGAAGAGGGATAAGTATAAGGCCCTACTTATAGCAGAGCTTTTTATACTTCTAGCTATAAGAACCTCTTAGGAAGTTAAGGAGTTATCTCTTATATAGTAGTATTTATAGTACCTTACTAAAAGATTTACCTTTTAAGCGTTTTTTCCAAGCTATAAGAGCCTTAGCAGCCTACTTAGCCTTAATATAATTAGCTCTATTATATATAGTATAGTATTATCTATACTATTACTATTCTGCTAGTCTATTTAGCTAGAGTATATATCTAACTTTATATAAGGGTTTGCTTACTAATAAAAATATATAGAGTTTCTATATTATTATCCTTAACTAATAGAGAGCATAGGTTAAAGTGCCTCTATAGTGTTTCCCAAATTATACCTATAAACTAGGTGAATTTATTATAGTCTTTTTTACAGGGGGCTGTATTATAACTATAAACCTAATATTTAGAATACTTTATTAAGTTACCTTTTTCTATAAAACTCTATATCCTTATTAAGATATCTTTCCTAACTAAATCTAACTCCTTAATTATTTTCTATAGTATTAATAATTAGTTTAATTAATTCTCTCTTTTTAAGCAGTAAATATACTAATTAGATATTTAGTATCTTACTAATTTAGATATAGAAAATGCTTTACTAATCTATAGTTATACTATAAATAAAACTTTAATAATTATAAAATACTATAATTAGTAAAATAATAAGTTAAGAGAAAACTAAAAGCTTAAGATAGCTAAATAGAAGTTTAAGAAGGCTAAAGCTAAAAGTAAGTAATAACTATTTACTAAGCCTAAACTACCTAAACCTAAATAGCTTATCTAAGTTAATATTTAATAAGATTATATTATAGTATAAAAAGACTAGATTAACTAGAGAGCTTAGAAAGTAACTCTTATTAATAGTTTAAAAATATCTAAAGCCTCTTTAGATAAAATAATCTTACTAATTATTATATTAAATATTACTTTATCTAAATAACTAAAGAGTATAATTATAATTTAAGTACTTATCTAAATAATTTAGTAATGGTATAGCTAAAAAGACACTATAATATAAACCCTTATCTAGAAAGAGTATTATATAGTGCTTAAAAAGATATATAGTAACTCTAATTTAAGTAAGTAATATATAGAGTAATATATAGTATTTCTAAAAGTAAAAAGCTAGAAAGTCTCTAAAGTTAAAGATATATTTATAGTTTATATTTTCTCTTAGTAATTAAATATTAAATTACTCCTACTTAGATACTTAATAAGAAATAAAAGCTATAATAAGATAAATACTTAGAAAAAGAGATTTTAGTAATTAAGGAGATTAGTAATATCTTTCTAATACTTTTAACTTATAGATTATTTATAGATAATATACCTTAAATAAAGATACTTAATATCTATACTATACTTAGTAGAAAGTCTCTAAATAACTTAAATAATAGTATAAAGAAGGATTATCTCTAGAGAAACTAGTATTTTTAGAACTTAGAAATATACTTTTAGTTAGAGTTTACTCTAACTAAAAAGGCTAAACAGAGGGTTTTAGATATACTAAAAGATACTTTAGTTATAATTTAGAAATACCTAAATAAGTTATATTAAGTAGTACTTAAGGCTAAATATAAAAAGAAAGATTAGCTAAAGAATAGTAAACCTACTTTTAAAGTTAAATTTAATATAGATAAATCTAACTTAGATATAGTTAATAATAATTTAAAATAGAATAAGTAAAACTACTCTAGAATAATTATTATAGTTTTAATTCTACTAAAGCTAATTACTAATTATATTAACTTAAACTATAGAGTTTATATAATACTATAGTATAATTAATATTTACTTTCTAAAAGTATAGTTTTAGATAATTATAGTATAACCTATCTTATTAATAACCTTAATCTCTTTATTCTAAACTTATATAAGCTATTATTATCTAGCTACTTTATAAAAACAGAAAGCTCTTCTTTATCTATTTTAAATAAGAAATAATATATTCTAAGATAGGTTCTAAATAGCAAAAATAGCTCTAAAATAGAAAATCTTATCTTAGAGAATATTATATATATTTAGAACTTCTATATTAATATTATCTTAGAGATAAAGCTAAGTATTAAGTTTATAGTTACAACACAGCCCCCCCGCAAAAAAGACTACAACAAATTCACCCAGTTTATAGGCATAATTTGGGAAACACTATAGAGGCACTTTAATCTATACCCTCTACCAGTTAAGGATAACAATATAGGAACTCTATATGTTCCTGCTAGCAAGCAAACCCTTGCATAAAGTTATAAAGCTAAGTATAAAAGATATATAGTATTATAGCCTTAGCTATACTCTTTATTTTAGCAGTATTAACTAGAATATTATTCTTAAAAAGCTAAATTATAGAAGTAATCTTATATATCTTAAATATAAGTCTATTTCTTTTTATTTTCCTAGTTTAATAAGCTAAAGTAGTATTATAGTAATAACTTACTTACTAAATAAATTCTAAAAAGAGCTATAAAAGCCTTTTTATAAACTTTATAGAGCCTCTAGCCACTATATAGTGATTTTACCTGCTTTGTAATAAACCTTCTAACTCTACGCTGCGCCTCCTGACAATACATATAGCCTTTAGTCACGTGATTATAACTATCCTAACTACAGCTACACTTATATATACCTATCTTACCAGACAGCCTTATAATCCTTAACTTTATAGTTTAATAATAATAAGGTTTTTAATTACTTAATTACTAATTACGAAACTATTAACTTATCCTCTCACCTATTACCTATATTACTAATACTACCTCTATTACTGCTTTGTCTACTAGCTATGCTATTATTTATAATACTCTCTCTGTGTTATAGTTAGTATAAGCTATACTTACTAATATTCCTCTATAGAGCTACTGGGATAGGATAAGTGGGACTTAGCAGTGCAATTTCTAAGAGAGCCCTCTTAGTATGCAGGTCTATTATAGAAGGACTATAGTAAAGGAGGGAGAAGGAGCATAGAGGAGAGGAGAACTTATTATAATTATTATTATTAATACCTTAATACTTAATTCTTAAGTTTTTTAGGATTTTCTTAGTGAATTTATACTTATTTTTAGTGATCTCTTTTAATTAGATCTGCAAATTACTTTATATATCTTTTAAGCCTATTTTTATTATTCTAGCCTATTTATAGGTAGAGTTATATTATTTGCTATCCTTTCTAGCTCTTATAGTTCTAGCCTTTATTAATAGTACTTAGAAATAGATTCTTTTGCTCTTTTTAATAGCCTTTAAAGGCTTCTCAGAGAGTGGGATACCTTTATTATATTTGTATATCCCCACTATTAATATATATATATATATAACTAATCTACTTTAAATATAATAATATATCTAAAAAATCTATAAATAACAAAGAATAATAATATAATTAACAGCTAATATAGAAAAACAGAGAAAGATATTTATAGGCTTATCTTAGTTTATAAGGATAGTAATAGCTATATATTCTCTTAGAATTAAGGTAGGAATAATAAAGACCCTAATATACTCCCTTTTATATACTATTAGCAGGTTCTAGCAAATATACTCCCTTTCCCCCTCCCTTATATACTTTTAATACTATTATTATTTAACTAGTAAGTTATAGCTAGAGCAGCTAAAATAGCTATATTTAAGACTAATATAGTGATTAGCAGTCTTACTAAGCTAATAAGTATAGTAAGATTAACTAGATTAGTAAATAAATACTAATAAACCCCTTACTAGTATAGCTTTAAGTGCTAAGAGCAAAGAATACTAATATTTAAGATATTCTAATATAGTAAAGCTATAAAGTCTTCTAAGATAGAAGTATTATCAGGGAGACCCTTCTATATTAAGTGATAAGACTTAAGGTAGATCTATAAAAGCCTAGAGTAGTAAGATTAAGGTTAAGAGACCTTTCTATATTTATTTAGTTTATATTATTTTTCCTTTTTATTATTTAAAGGAGTTATAATTACCTATTTTATTTTTCTATTTAGAAGATATTATAATAATAAATTTACTTTTCCACTTAGAAAACTTTATTACTTTAACTATATAATAATAAACCTAATATTTCTAACTCTATAAGTATTATATCTTCTTCTTATTTAAATAACTTAGATACTAGATCCTCCTCTAATAAGAGAAAGCAGCCTAAGAAAAGGTTTATAGGAACTTTATTTAGTAAGATATAGCTATAAACTATAAAATAGCTAGCTTCTAAAAATAGTATAGATAGATCTATAAATCTCTCTCTAGAAATAGAGGTATTATCCCCTAGTTCTTATTATTTATCTAAGGGGATATATACTAGTTAAGATATTATAGTCCTAGCTAACCTTCTAATAAGATATCCTACTATAGCTATAATAACTCCCTATTCTACTAGTATATCTAAGTTTATTAAAACTAATATCTCAGACTTTATTATAGACTATAAGAGCCTTTCTAAGCTTTACTATAAGACTAATAAGGATATAAAGAATAAGGTTTATATATATAGTTTTAGTAACTATTAAGATATAGTATAATCCTATATTAATAAGGCTAAGACCTAGAAGGAAGCTAAGGAGAAACTTCTTTACTAATTTAGATTTACAGACCTAAAATATTAATAGGACTCTAATAAGAACCTTTAAAACCTAGTTATAGGCTCTTATATTAAGAATAATAACCTTTTATAGGTTATAGTATTAATTACTACTATTTACTAGCTTTAATAGAGAGCTATTCTATATAGAGATCTAGAACTTATAGATACTAAACTTATTTATATTACTTATTACTATTTTTTTAGAGAGGGTAATAAGAGCTATAGCTTAAAGTCTTAACTATTAACTTACTAAAGTTATTTTAAAGTAATAGATTATAGTTAAAGACACTCTAATTAAATAGTCTATTACTTAGCAGAAACTTTAGTAACTATTAGACCTTATTAAGCCTAAACTAATAACTATACTTTAAGTCTCTATAAAGATAATTCTAATAAGATAGAGGGCTAAGGCTAAGAAACCTTTTATAGTATAAACTATAAGCTTAATTATTAACTCTCTTATAGAGAACTTTAAAACTCTTAATATTAATAGAGCTAACTATAAGATAGATATTCTAAGCCTTATTAAGAGAGTTACTAGCTAAGAAGATAACACTTTTAACTTAAATACTATAGAAGCTACTAAATCTTATAAATAATAATCTTAGAATAATATATAGACTTAATATTAGTAATAGCAGTACTATTACTTATAAGCTAGTTATAGTAACTACTAAAATAGCTACTAATAATATTAAGAGTTTAAAAGAGGCAGAGAAAGAGGAGGCTATAGAGGCTTTTAGCAAGAGGAACTATAGTAATATATACCTTTTTAGGCTTTTAGATACTACTAGTTTTACAGAGTAGTAGCTTATATTATTATTAGCTATATTAAATACCTTAAAGCTAGCTAAAAGGGAGTCTACTACTATATAGCACCTTTCTACTTTATTAGCACCCTTAATTCTAATATTTAAGTTAAAGCAGGTATTATTAATAAAAGCTATATAGCTAGGAAAACAGATAGCTAGATAATTTTAAGGTATATTCTTATTAATAAAGATAGCTTTATAAACTATATAGTAGCTATTAGTAGAATAGTAGAGAAGTAGTAGCTAAAACTAATAAAAGAGATTATATAAGTTATTAGTTATAATAGACTATACTCTAAGCAATTAGTTAGCTTTATAGATTAAGAAAAAAATATAATATAGTTATATAACTTTATTAATATAATATTCTTTAGCTTTAAGCCTAGAAACTAATATATTAATCTAGTTAAAGATATTACTACTATAAAATAGGTAAAGATAAGAAGCTATTACTTAGAACTTTATAATACTTATATTTAATAGGCCTCCTAAATAGCAAACCTATCTATAATCTAAGATTCTCTAATTTAAATTACTTAGTAAGTTACTAAACTTCCTAATAATAAAGAAGATACTAATAATATTATATTATAGAATATCTTAGAAAAGCTAATTAAATAATAGAGATAAAAAGAGTAAGATAAATCTTAGATTTAATATAGCAATTTATAAACTAGCTATATACTTATACTAGAGCTATATAGTAAGAGAGTAAATAGAAAGGTAGCTATTTCTAAAGCCTTTTTTTATTAGAACTAGCTAAACTAGGATAGAATAGTTTATAATACTATTAAAGTAATAATTAATAAGTATAAGAATAGATATAATTTAAAGATATAAGAGATCTTTATTTCTACTAATATTATACTTCTAGATTAATTTAATAAGATAGAAGCTAGTAATAAGAAGCTATAAGAGTAGATAGACTAATAGAATAATAATAAAAACTATTTTAAAGGCTAAGTAATTTTAGCTACTATTTCTATAATCTTATCTAAGAATTTATAGATTAAGTAAGTATAGTTTAACTACTATATAATTAATCCTATCTTTAAAATAGATACTATAACTAAGAAATAGGATTCTATATTTCTTCTACTACTAAGATATATTACTATTCTAGACTTTATTATAACCTACTAGTAGATTATAATTACTCTTTATAGTTCTATAAATATACTAATTAAGGGAATTATTAATAGTAGCTTAGTAATTAATCTTATTAGTAAAAGATATATTAGATATCTAGGCTTATAGAGTAATATAGTTAGAACTAATATAAGAATTTATAGAATTACTAATAAGAAGTAGAAAATCTAATTTATAGGTATAATTATAAATAATATCTATATTAGAAGTAATATAATTTAAGATATTAGCTTCTTTATCTTTCTAGAAAATACTTATAATAAGGACTTAGTACTAAAAGCTCTTTTTATCTTAAAGACTAGAATAACCTTAAATTATATATAGAACTAGATTATTAAAGTCCTTTAGTCTAGGAATATTAAGATTAATATTCTATTATTATTCTATATAGGAGACTTAACTACTTGCTTTCTAGAAATTATTACTAAAATAGACTATTTTATCTCTTTATAATATTAATATACTCTTATATCTCTTATAGAGGAGGGGAAATAGAGGTTACTACTAATAGATCTAATATAGTAATAAGCTTAGAATTTATAGGAGATAATTAGTAAATTAATAAAGTTAAAGATAAGAAAGAGTTAGATATAATACTAAATAGTATAAAGGTATATTAGAATATTAAAGTGATTTAATAAGTATTTAAGAGCTTATATAACCTGCTAGAGAAAGTTAAGTAATAGATAGAGCTAGATAAGAAAGTTATTACTATTTTTAAAAAATTTAGATTAATTTTTAATAAAATTCTAGAAACTATAATCTGAGAAGAAGTTACTTCTAAGCTTAATAATATCTATAAAGTAATTATAAGTATTAGATATATTAAAGGATATAATAGTTATAGTATTAACTATTAGTATTATATTTATAGATCTAAAAAGAAAGCAGCAAAAAAGAGAATATCTAGGAGAAAGTGTAAATTAGTATATTAGAAAGGAATTAAAGTTATTATAGCTATAGATATTAATTTTTTTATTACTACTATATACCTCTATAGATAATATCTATATTATTAATAGAAGATATTAATATACTATATAAGATAAAAAATAAGAAGATTTAATCTATTAATAATACTATATTAGATAGTTTAACTCTAGATAGTAACCTAGAGTAAAAGCTAGAAGTATAAGTAAGAGTAGAAAAGAATATAAAGCTAGATCTTAATATCCTATTTACTAGCCTAATTATATTAAAGTTTTTAAGTATTAAGCTAGAAATAAGGCTTATAAAAACCTAGCTAGAAACTATCTTAAAAACTATTAAATATCTATAATTTAAAGAAAAGAAGCTTTTTATAGCTATTTTAATAGTAAGAGAGGAAGCTTTAGCTTAGAAATTTGCCTATTATAGCTCTATTTACCCTTCTATTACTCTCCTATAAATAATATAGATAATTCTATATAAAGTATAGTAAGTAAAAGAAATCCTAATATTAAGAGAGTTAGAATAGAATATTATTATAATTTTAAAGAATAGACTAGAGAAGAGAATCCTAGAATAGAGTTATATAGTATATTATAATCTATTTTTTCTTATATATAAGAAAGATAGTAAGATAAGACTTATTAACTCTATAATAAAGATAAATATAGTTATAATTTAAGATATAGTACTACTTCCCTCTATAGATAACCTTTTAGAGGATTTTGCTATATACTAGTTATTATCCCTTTTAAACTTCTTCTTAGAATATAACTAAGTTCCCTTAGACCCTATAAGCAGAGACTTAACTATATTTACCTTACCTATTAGACTACTATATATATATACTTTATCTCAGAGAGTAATAAATTTAGTTATATAATTTATAAGAGTTATAATTAGAATTTTATATAACCTTATACCTAGTTATTATAAGGCCTTCTTTAATAATATTACTATTAAAGAACTAACTTTATACTATAATAAAGAAGAGATTAAGTCTTATCTAGGAATTTATAGATTTATTTTAGAATATTTATAGAATATTAATAAGGTTCTAGTTAATTTAGAGCTAGTAGAGTATATAATAGTAATAGTTCAGTCTTAATAAGCCTAGAAAGTAGTAATAATTATTAGCTATATTTATAGTATTAATAGATATTATCTAGAGGAAGTAAAAATAGTTAAGATCTATAAATAGGTTACTTATACTAACTTAATACAGTTAAAAGCTTTTCTGGAAATTATAATATTTTATAGATCCTAGATAAAGAACTATTTAACTATTATAAAGCTGCTTACTAATTTACTTAAAAAGGATATCTCTTTTTATTAAGAAGAGAAGTATAAGATAGTAATAGATACCTTAAAGTTAATACTTACTAAAGCTCTAATCCTTATTACCTTAGATTATAGCTCTAAAAGAAAAGATA
Source organism: Colletotrichum neosansevieriae (assembly GCA_036785495.1). Taxonomy (NCBI): domain Eukaryota; kingdom Fungi; phylum Ascomycota; class Sordariomycetes; order Glomerellales; family Glomerellaceae; genus Colletotrichum; species Colletotrichum neosansevieriae. Next base: position 177,837 of record JAVHLV010000111.1, on the reverse strand, counting down.
TATATCTTATAGTTAATACTAGTAATATAGGATAGGATAGAGTTCTAGGCTAATTTATTAATAATTAATATATAGTCTCTTACTTTAAGAGTAGTACTTAGTTAGAACTAGAACTATTCTATAATACTAGAAAAAAGGAACTATATAGTATTTTAAAAGCCTTAAAAAGGGTATATAATTACCTCTATAGAAGATACTTTATTCTAGAAATAAATACCTAGACCTTAGTTATATAACTAAATAGGATAGCTATAAACCTTCTAAGAGCTCTTATTATTTAATAGATTATATAGATTTAAATATTTAACTTTAAGGTATAATATATCTATAATATATAGAATATAGTAGTAGATAGCCTCTTATAGAAACCCTAAAACCCTTTAAATATAATTAATAAAGAAGTAAAAGAAGAAATTAATTCTTAGATTAATTTATAGATCTTTTTTGCTAATATTAAAACTAGTTCCTTCTTTAATTAAGTATAATAATATAGTGATATATAATAAATAGAGGAGGTTTTTATAGGAGATATATAGGAAATTATTAGTAGTATAATAACTATTCTAAATATCCTTTTTAATAATTTATAGGCTTATTTAGTATATTTTTAATAGATTACTTACTATTTAATAATATAAAGGCGCTTTCTAGGAATTTAACCTATTAGATACTATAACTTTAAAGTTAGAGCTCTAGACTACTATATTTAAAATTGCCTACTTTTTACTAAACTAATAAATTAGAAGCTAATATTAAGATAAATTATAGATAATTCTAAATAGAGGAAGAAGCTAATTACTAAAGCTTATAAGGAAAGCAGTTATAGAAGTAAGTAAGCTATAGTAAGGAGATTATCTAACTATTATATATAGGGTAATATATATTTAGAAGTTAAAGAGTTTTTAAAGAGTTATTCTAATTACTAGAAGAGGAGAGCTTAATATATAAATAATATAAGAACCTATAGTTTATTAAAGGGATTACTCTTTATAAGAATTTTATTAGATATATAGAGAGTGGGTAAGTAGTATCTTATAGAAGCTTAGAATCTGCTTACTAAATAGCTTAAAGTATATTAGCTTAGATAAGTAACTATAGCTAAGATTATAAAGTTTATCTAGAAGAAGGTTATCTATTAATATAGGCTATATAGTGAAATTATTATTAATAGAGGTCTAGAAAATAAGGGTGTTATTATTAAGTTTAATAAAAGGTATAGTATAAGGAGGAAAGTAATATTAGCCTATAATCTAAGAGCTAATAGGATAATTAAGACTAGTTATTAGCCTATTACTTATTCTTTATTAATATAGACTAGAGAAAGAAAGGATATTAACTTTTAACTATATTTACTTGCTACTCTATTTATAGACTAATTTAGTATTTATATATTAACTAGCTTTAGCTCTTTCTACCTTTTATATAGATTTAAACCTATTATACCTATTAAAACTCTAATACTAACCTAGAGAGTTCTTAATTAGAATTTAGTAACTATATAAAAAGAGGAGGTTTAGATATATCTATAAGCCTTTCTATAACTTAATAAAGATAGAAATTAAGCTAAAAAGATAATTAAGAGTTAATATAAGAAAACTATAAAATATAGTAATAATTAATATAAGTAAATAATAAGAAAAGAGAGACTAGAAGTAGGTAATTTAGTCCTAGTATTTAATATTAAGGGATTAATTAATAAATCTTTTATTAAGAAGCTTAACTACTAATAGTAAGGTTTCTTTTATATTTTATTATATACTGCTAATATTCTATTATATTAACTAGTAATATTAGTAGGAGAAGAGATTATAGATAGAATATTTAGTGGAAATTAATTTTAGAAATTTATTTAAGTATTTAAAGGATATTAGAAACTAAGTAATATAGATATTTATAAATCTAATTTAGAGAGAAACCTAGTAAAAGTCTTTCTAGTACTAGAAAATAAAGAGTATAATAACTATATACTAAAAGAAGAAGATAAAAAACTAATAGTATCTAGAGAAATAATTAAAAATAAAGAGGAGGATATATTATAATCTATAGTAAGATTAAAATAGTATCTAAAGGACTTAGAAATAGCAATTAAAGTATTAAAGGCTAAATAGTAACTAGTAGTAGAAATCCTATAAATATTAAAGGAAAAAGAGAGAAAGTATATTAAGATAGAGGATTTAAAGGACTTATAATCTTTCTTTTATTCTTAAATACTTAGTTTAATAATTTATAGACCTATTTATACTTATTTATATAGTTTTCTTTCCTTTATCTCTTATATTTTAAAAGTTTAAGATTCTAGAAATAATATTTCTAAACTTTAAAAATAGGGATAAGAGATAATATTAACTTATAGAAATATACTACTCTACTACTAACTATCTTTTAATATAATAGTAATCTATCTATTAATAACTTTAATATCTATACTAAGTATAAGATATTAGAGATCTATAGCTTCTTAATAATAATACTAAAAACCCCCTATAAATATAGCTATTACTAAATTAAATAAATAAGAAAACTAATAGTTTAAGGATAAATAGAAGAAAAGAAAAGAAAAGAGAGTATTAAAGTATAGTTACTAACCTATAAAAAGGATACTAGTATCTAGATAACTAAGAGTATAGTAATAAAGCTATTAATACTAAAAGCAGTTATATAATACTATTACTAGTAAGAAGAAAAAGAATATTTATAAAGGAGATCTTATTAATTTTATACTTAAATAGGGTTTAAAGTTAGTTTTATAAACCTATTTAGAGGATATTTCCTTTATATTTTTATTACTATTTAATAATATTTCTATTATTTCTTTTCTTTTTCTCTATTCTATAAAGATATATTTAGTTACTCTATCTTCCTTTTTATAACCTAAAATATAAAGCTTTAAGTAGTTAGTAATCTTTATAAGGTTAAAGTCTAGAAGTAGCTTTAGTATAAAAGGGTACTAAGAGTAGGTAAATCTAGCTTCTAGGTAATACTTTTAAGCCTATTAAAAATAAAGAGTATTTTAAAGAATTAAAAAGTTAAATTTAGATATAGCTAATATAGTAGTATTAGCTAGGATTTAAAACTATAAAATTATTATAATACTATTAAATTCTCTACTCTTTTTTGCTTTATTATTATACTTAATTCTATATTTATAGTACTTATAAATACTTAGATTATTATAAGAGTAATTCTCTTAGATTTTATAGAAGAAGCAGTTAGTATAAGAAGTATTTAGTATAGAAATATATTTAAAGTATAGTTTATAAATAAAAATACTAGTTATAGAGTTTCTTATAGTATAGATATACTTCTTATAATAGATATAAGGTACTATATTATAACTATTCTAGAATTAGATAAATAAGCTATAAATAGCTACTATATACTAAAAGACCTTTATCTACTATAAGCTAGAAAGAAAGGTAATAGAGATATAAATAAAGACTTAATAGTAAAAGTTACTAGTTCTCTTAGTTACCTTAAATATTTAATTAAAGTCTTACTTACTAAGATAAACTTTTTAGAAAACTAGTCTTATTATATTAGTAGTCTTATTAGAAAATATCTATAAAATAAAGGCTACTTTTAAATATTTATTACTAAAAATATTAAGTTAGAGCTAAGTAAGGCTTATAGTAGTCTAAAAAGATAATAGATATTAGTTAAGTAATAAGAAGTATAAGAAAAAGAGAATTACTTAAAGCTAGTTATTAGAGTACTAGATAAAAAGAGATATATTATTTTACTTTATTTAAGATATAGAGATATTAGAACTAAGTATCTAGAAAATAGCTTTTAGAAAAAGATAATAAGAATAAGGCTAATTAGTATTTTTAATATCTAATATAAGAAAGTTATAGTTAGCTATAATAAGAGAAAGTAATTTATAGATATAAAAAGAAGAATTTAGAGAAGTTAAGTTAAGATTAAGAGATAGAGAGAAAGATAACTATTAGAGGAAGAGAAGTTAATATTAGAGAATAGAAGAGGATATTTACCTAGTTTTATAACTAGATCTCTTACTTTAATAGCTACTAATAGCTACTATTTTCTTTATTCTTTTCTTATAAATAACTACTCTAATTTACTATTAGATATATTATTAGATTTTTTATTTTAAGTTTATTTTATCTTTATTAAAACTAAGAGAGCTAAGAGAGAAAGAAGTTAATTATTCTTTTTATAGAATATTAATAAATTACTAGCACTTTAAAGTAATTAGCAGGTATAAGAGGGTATTATTAACCCTTCTAGCTTTCTAGATCTTCTCTTTTTTATCTATATTTATATATACTATCTAACCTATTCTTTTAGATAGGAGATATTTAATATTAACTACTATACTATAATATCTTTAAATTTTATAACTACTCTTATTTAATCTATCCTTTTAGTTTATAAATTACTTACTCTTTCCTTCTACTAACTTTCTTTTTAAAAATATTATAATAGAAAAGATTATTTTTAATAATAGTAATATTCTAGATAACTATATTTAGAAGCTAAGGTTCTTAAAGCTTTTTACTTCTAATATTAGATAACTAATAGATCTTATATCTAATAAACTAAATAAGAGCTAATTTTAGATATAAAACTAAATTATTAGAGATATATTAGACTTTAAACTTATAGAGAAACTAAGATATTAGCTGCTAATAATTAAATATAAGACTCTACTTCTATAATACTAAGATATAACTAGCTAGATATATCTCTCTAATTTACTAATAAAATATATACTTATTAAATACTAGAGTAAAACTCTAGATATAGTATAAAAGTTATTTCCTTCTTCTAAACTATAGTATATTATTACTAGCCTATATAATACTATTAAAATATTAGAAACTAAGACTCTAATATACTTTATAGATATTATAGTAATTATATATTACCTTATAAGATCTATTAAAGCTAGATAACCCCTTTAATACTATATAATTAGAGGTATAGAAGATAACTTTAATAATAGAAGTCTAAGAGATAGTATAACTATTTAGCTTAAAAAGGAAGCTCTAAATATACTATTTATCTATCTATAAGTATTTAAATTAAATAGAGTAGTCTTTTTAGAGCTGCTAATTAACTTATATAATAGATAAAACTAGTTTTATAATAATTAGTAGTTAGAAAAGAGAGTAGAGGAAAAATTATAAACTTTAATATATATTATAACTAGAGTCTTACCTAGAGCTCTAGCTATTATAACTAAAGTCTTATTAAGATAACTATATCTAATTAACCTTTACTATACTAAACCTCTATTATAAGCTTCTAGCTTATATCTAGTTAACTAGTTTAGATCCTTTATATAATCTAGAAGCCTAATACTACTAAAATAGCCTCTATAAGTAAGAAAAAGGATCTAAATTAACTAGCTATTAGTAACTTTTATAAATAAAGAGCTATTTAAAAGGTATTAGGTCTCTTTAAAGCTAGATAGAACTATTTAAGACTAGATCTTTAAAGATAGAAAGAAGATATTAGAGCAGATAGTACTAGAAGTAATAAAAGACTAGAAGGATAAGTATATTCTATAATTTATAGACCTAAAGCTCTCTTTACCTAATAGAATAAGTCTTAACCTGCCTATATTTAAGAATATTTATTTATAGATCTAATTTACTAATATATCTAATATTAAGGCTTTAAGAAGTAATAAAGGATTATTAAAGTATCTAACTATTTAGAATATAGTAATAAGAGATAAGATTAAGAAGTATAAAAGGGTAAATAATTAGTAGTAACTAATTAATTTATTAAAGTATTATTATTATTCTAGATTTATAAAACTATTAATATTACTATATCTTATACCCTTTTTAGTAGAATAAGTTATCTTTAAATTCTATAATAACTTAGTGGGTTTTAACTATATAAGGCTTACTAACTTTATACTAAATAATAATTAACCTATTCTAGTAGTTTTTTAATATCTATAAAATAACTAGTAGTTAGCAGATTATCTAATAACTAGATATAGATAAGAATTAGTTATTAATAGTATAGAAAAGGTAGAATATCTTTCTAACCTCTATAATATATAAGAAATACTAATAAGATAAGAAAACTTAAATAACTCTAAAATTATAAGCCTTTTTAAACTTATAATTAGAGAGTTTCTACTTTTTATCTATATTCCACCTTAAAAACTATCTTAGATATCTAGAATAGAGATTATAGTAGATATAGTTAGTATAATAAGAGGAGGTATAAGTAATCTTTAAAATACTATAGCTACTTTCTTATTACTTAATTATAGTAATAGTTATTAGGTAATAATTATTATAGACTAAGTAAATAGTAATTGCTTTTACTAGAACTCTATATAGGATTTAGAAAGTAACTAATAATTTATAGATACTATAAATAATTTTAATAGATAGTACTATAAGATAAAAGCTCTAGTATATCTTAGAATAATTCTATTAACTAGTTATTATATAGTTAATTTAACCTAATAAAAAGATAGGTTTATATATAGACTTAGATATATTAAATAGGTCTAAGTATTTTTTTAAGAGAGTATCTTATTATTATAATTTAGCTATATAGCTAGGAGAGATAGAAAACTCTTTATTAATATAGAAATCCTTTTAGTTAACTAATATATTTCTACTATTACTATAGAATTTTATAATATACTTATTAATATTAGCTTTACTTTATAAGATACCCTATATAGCTAATAAGACTTTAAGAAAAATTCTTTTTTCTCTATATAACCCTCTATATCTAAATCTAGCTAACTCTTACTCCTAGATAATAATATAGAGAACTTTAGGGATAATAATAAGCCTGGGATTCCCTCTCTAAGAGATTTACTAGAGTTAGCTTTATTTAATATATTAGATAGTAAACTTAATTATCTAGAATACTAACTTTAAATATAAGTCTTTTAGATACTAAATTAAAGTATAAGTGCTAAACCTTAATTATAAGTTATAATTATAGATATACTATCTTATTTTAAATATTCTAATATTTTAGATAAATATAACTATAATAGAGAAGATTATATCTAATAGAGAGTTAATTAATAGAAATAGATAGAGTAAAATACTTTTAAAGGGTTATATTACTATAATTTCTTATATCTGCCTTAATAGAGAGAATAGTTTTATCTATATTAGAGTTTAGAATAGGATAAGGAATATAATAAGAAAGAGGAGGTTATAAGGCTATTATTAAGATATAGTCTATAATAGAAAATAATAGCACTTAATAGACCTTCTTAATAGTAAAATTGCTCACTAAGAAGAAACTATTAAATAGAAAGGTTTATAAATAGGATTTTATATATTTTTATATAAGTAGATTTAATTATCTATTAAGACTCTTCTTTATAATATTATAAAGAGTCTTAAGGGGATAATTAGAATAGGATAAGTAGGACTTAGCAGTATAATTTCTAAGAGAGCCCTCTTAGTATATAGGTCTATTATAAAAGGATTATAGTAAAAGAGAGAGGAGGAGTATAGAGGAGAGGAGAACTTATTATAATTATTATTATTAATATCTTAATACTTAATTTTTAAGTTTTTTAGGATTTTCTCAGCAAATTTATACTTATTTTCAGTAATCTCTTTTAATTAGATCTGCAAATTACTTTATATATCTTTTAAGCCTATTTTTATTATTTTAGCCTATTTATAGGTAGAGTTATATTATTTGCTGTCCTTTCTAGCCCTTATGGTTCCAGCCTTTATTACTATCTCTATCTTAGTATTATAGAGAGCCTATTTAAAGAAGGGTTAATAAATAGAGTGTATAATAACCTATTTAACTTCTAAAGCTATATTTACTTATTTCTATATAATATAACTATATATATTAGTATCTTCTATAGGGATATTAAGGTAAGCTTTTCTAAGAGCTATATTAATAATATACTCTTTATATAAGCTAGGTTAGTTAAAGAAGGAGGAGTTTTTATTAATTATATTAATACTAAACTCTATAGTAATCTGGTTTATATTACTGGTAATAATAGGTATGCTTTATATATACCTAGTGTATTAATATGCTAGGTATAGTGCTGCTATTTTAGAGAATTTATTATAAGTTATAGAATAAGGATAAGGAAGAGAGATAGGCATAAAGCCCTACTTATAGTAGCAGAGCTTTTTATACTTCTAGCTATAAGAACCTCTTAGAAGGTTAAGGAGTTATCTCTTATATACACCTTACTAAAAGGTTTACTTTTTAGGCGTTTTTGCTATAAGAGCCTCAGTGGCCTACTTAGCTATAATATAATCAGCCCTATTATATATAGCACAGCGTTACCCACGCTATTACTATTCTACTAGTCTATTTAGCTAGAGTATATATCTAACTTTATATAGTAATATTTAGAGGGTTTGCCTACTAATAGAAATATATAAAGTTTCTATATTATTATCCTTAACTAGTAGAGAGCATAGGTTAAAGTGCCTCTATAGTATTTCCTAAATTATACCTATAAACTGAGTGAATTTATTATAGTCTTTTTTGCGGGGGGCTGCATTATAACTATGAACTTAATAAACTTTATAGTAATAAATTATATAATATTATATTATAGTATCTTTACTTAAAGTATCTTAGTTTATATATACTTACTTACTTAGTTAATAATATATAGAGAGTAAGAATTAAAAGCCCCTCTTAAGTTAAGTATAAAGTCTATACTATAATCTATATTAAAAAGGTTATTTTAAGATATACTTTAGAAGCTAGGTCTATATATCTATATTACTATATAAACTAGAATCTATTTAACTTTCTAGAGAGCTAATATTACTTTAGTAAATTATAGTTACTAATTATTAAGGATAAATATATTAAATATCTATTTAGATTTAAGCTTATAGAAGAAGACTATAAACTAGTTACTAGAGTTTTAATATAGTTTAAAGCTTAGATATAATACTTAAAAGGTTTATTAATTTATAAAATCTACTTTAATATTAAATACTCTATAATAGTAATAAAGAGTAAAATATAATTTTAGTAATAATATATTAAAAAAGAAATTAAACTAGAGAACCCTCCTCTATATATAAAAAAACTAACTAATATATCTAAGTATATAAAATAAGAGGTAATTAATAAAAGCATTAAAGTCTAGGTTAGAGTAAGACTTCTAGAGAAAATATAGTTATAGAGTACTTATATAAATATCTACTTATTTAATATAAGCCTAAGTAAGTTTTATAGTTAGCTCTTACTAAATTAGGTTAAGGATTAATAGTTTTAAAATTACTATTATTAATATAAACTAGAGCTTATTTTAAGCTTCTTAAAAAACCTTTAGCTATATTAAGAATAGATCTATATGTATAGATATAAAGTATATTTCTTAAATTAGAAAATAAAATAGAGTAAGAAGAAAAGAGATTTTAAGATTTAACTAAGGATATATATTAGATATTTAGTAAGCTATATTCTAAATATCTATAATTTATATTAAATTTAGATCTCTAAGATTAACTAGATAATTATAATATAGAATATTACTTTTAATATATATAAATTCTATTTACTATAAAATAAGGTGATTATAATAAAGTATACTATTATATAGAAGATTATTAATAAAATTACTAAGTCTATTAATATAGCTAATATTAATTTAAAATAACTTAGTAACTTTAAGAAACTAGAAAGATTACTAAGTAAATTAGAGGCCTTAACTTAAGCTATCTAAGATATTAATATATAAAAGTATACTATAAAGAATACTTTAAATATAGCAGGAGATTTAATAACTCTAGATAATACTCTAGAGCCTAAAAGTATACTAAAAGTAGGAAATAGAAAATAGTAAAGTATAGAGAATATTAAGAAAATAGAGCTATTAATATAAGGTTTTTAACTATAACTAGACTAGTAATTAGCTCTAAATTTTAATTAATATAATAAAGATAGAAATTATATATAGTAACCTATAGATAATATATTAATATTATACTATATAAAGAAAGGCTTAATATAAATAAGGTATAGTATAATAAAGAGTAAAAGCATTAAAAGTATAAAAGAAAATTTATAGCTTTATAATAAGATATAGCTACTAAGTTTAGAACTTAGAACTAGAGAATACAGTATTTATAATAATACTAAATAATAATAACTTAGTTTCTTAAGGGGATAATTTATTATAGTAAGATTTCTTGAATATCTTTCTACCTAATTAATAAAGAGTAATTTAAGAAGGAAATTATATATATAGAATACTATAAATAGTTTTTAGTGCTATAGTATATATATATATTAAGCTATAAAGCTAGAAATAATATATAAGGAGAAATACTATATTAATAACTTTATTAAACTACTTAAGAACTATAAAAACCTTTAAAACTTTCTACTAAAGCTCTAATTAATACTTAAGTAAGTAGTATAAGATAAAATTAAAATACTATATTAAATAGAGACTTAATATATTATTAACCTAAAGAATATATACTGAAAACTACTTCTACTAAAATAGGTTTTTATCTATAAATATAATAAAGATAGATATCTTTAGTGCTATAAAGTATATCTCTATATATATAGAGATAGATAATCTATAGATAGTCTATAAGAGATATATATAGCTATACTTATAGCTTAAACACTTTAAATAATACTTATAATTATAGCTTACTTTAACCTTAAGATTTATTAATTTAATATTATAAATACCTTCCTAAATACTAAAATACTAAATAGAGAGCTAGTTATTTATAAGTTACCTAAGACTTTTAAGTAAGATAATAAGTATATTAAACTTAAATAGGCTTTATATAAGCTAAGAAAGTTACTATATTTATAGTATTAAGACTTTAGCTTAATACTTTATAATCCTAGATTGAAGCTATATAGTAAGAATTCTTATCTATTTATAGATCTAAACTACAAAGTCTATATTCTCTTCTATATTAATAACTTTCTTATTTTCTTCTATAAAACTAACTAAAAAGAGAGCTAAAGAGTAATAAAAGGTCTTAAAAGTAGATATATACTTAAAGTCTAAAGCTCTATAAAATAGCTTCTTAAGATATATATTATATAAAATAGAATGATATACTAAATCCACTTAATATATAATATATATATTAATAAGGTAGTAAGGAGATTTAAACCTAAAGATGGTATTTACCTAACTATATTATTATTAATAATTAAATTTAAGAAGAATATCTTCTAGACTATAAAGATATAAATAAAGAAGTTTTAGGAGAAAGTTAGTTCTATTCTATATACTATAGTTATAGTATACCTAGATATAGTATTTATAGCTTTATAACTTTCTTAATTCTTAATAAACCCTTTTAAAATATATTTAGCAGTAGTAAACTAGATAATTAGGTATCTATACTTAATATACTTCTTTATAATTAGCTATAAATATATAGAGAGTAGTTAAAAGCTCCTAATTATAGTAGATATATTATTTATTAACAATAAAGAGATATAGAGATCTTTATAAAGATATATTATCTTACTCTTTAGAGATACTATTTAGTAAAAGGCTACATAGTAAAGTATAGTTATAATATTAATAATAGAAGTAGAACTTCTAAGCTTTAAGTAAATAGCAAAAGAAGTAATAACACCATATAGACTATTTTAGAATATATATCTTAACCTCAGAGATATCTAGAGAGTCTATTATAATAATTAGTATACTATATACTTTATTATAAACTTAGAAAAGCATATTATAATATAGCTTAAATATATTAATATCTAAAATATATAGTTATACTTAATGCTAAACTTTGTGGCGATCCGGTTCACATTGCTAGTAATAATAAGCATACCTTATATATGCCCGGTATATTAATAGACTAGGTGTAGTGCTAATATCTTAGAGGATGTATTATAAGTTAATAAGGATAAGGAAGAGAGATAGGCATAAAGCCCTACTTATAGAGCTTTTTATGCTTCTAGCTATAAGAACCTCTTAGGAGGTTAAGAAATTATCTCTTATATATACCTTACTAAAAGGTTTATTTTTTAGGCGTTTTTTATAGCGCCCTACTAGAAGGTTTAGTAAAGATATTTCCAGGCTATAACAGCCTTAATAGCCTACTCAGCTTTAATATAATTAGCTCTATTATATATAGTATAGTATTATCTATATTATTACTATTCTACTAGTCTATTTAGCTAGAGTATATATCTAACTTTATATAGTAATATTTAGAGAGTTCGCTTACTAATAGAAATATATAGAGTTTCTATATTATTATTCTTAACTAATAGAGGGTATCAGTAAAAGTACCTCTATAGTGGTTCCTGAATTATATCTTTAAACTAGGTGGATTTATTATAGTCTTTTTTATAGGGGGGCTATATTATAACTATAAACTTAATAGTTATACTAAGAGCACTTAGCAGGATTATTTAAAGTTATCTATATATTAATAGACTAGATATTAATAAATAAACTTATAAGAAACCTACTAAAAGCTAAGTATAAGTACTTTAGATTAATATTAAACCTTATAAATATATAAAGTAAGATTATAATATTAAAATAAAAACTAAACAGTAAAGCTCTCTTAATTTAAAGTAAAGCCTCTAAAGTATAATAACTTTTATAAATCTAAGCTAGAATAGCCTTAACTACTATTCTAGCCTCCTAAATATAATATTCTTAATAATATAAATAAATATTACTAAAATAGGTTTATAATATTAAACTAAAGTCCTTAGTTATATATTAAGCCTAATAGCTCCTAGTTAAGCTTATAGTTATTCTATAAAGTATAAATAGTACTATATAACTAGCTAATAATAATCTTTTAGGCTTTAAAAAGCCCCTCTTTTAGAATATATAAAAGAAAACCTAGTATATACTATAGAATAATTACTATAATAGAGATAGATATATAAGTATAGCTCTTATAGTTAATATATTAATTTCTAGTATCTCTAAAGCACCTTCTAAATAGGTAGCTAGCTACTTTACTATATATATCACTCTAGTAGGGCTTATTATATTTCTTATAGTCTAGAGCGGGAATCTCTATAATATTTCTATTATATATTATTAACTTATTATATAAGTAAGTAAACAGAGTCTTATCCTTATTAAAGGGAATAAAGTTCTTATTATTCTATTTATTAAAATCCTTATTAAAGAAGCAGAATCTATAGTTTAGTAAAGTAAAGTAGGATCTAAAGCTATAAACTACTAAAGCACCTTTATACTACTTACTTAGATATAAAAACTAAAAAGCTATAACTAAAGCCTATTTTTAGATAGTTATACTATATATTACTAAATAATAATTAGAAAATATTAATAAAAAGAGATTATAAATATATTAAGAAGCTTCTAATTAGGAAGCTACTAAAGAGCCTTTTTAAGAGCCTTATTTATAACTCTCTGGCTAGAGAGTACTTAGTAAAAAGCTAAATAAGAGATAGAATATTAAATAAGAAATTAGAGATATTAAATATATAATACTTAATAATATAATTAGGTTAAGTATATTAAATAGCAGCCTCTCTAACCTTATTATTCTTATTAATAGTAAATAATTTAAAGTAGAGAGAAAAAGCAGGCTTATTATTATTAATAATAGCCTTTCTCTCTTTATTACCTAAGTTATTATTAAATAACTAGATATAGAGAGAGAGAATAAGCTTATTAATACCCTTCTTTTCTATAGATTCCTTATTAATATACTTAATAGTAGCCTCCCCCTCCTTAATAACTAAGTTACTATTAGATAACTAGCTATAGAGAGAAAGAACTAGCTTATTAATAGCCTCCTCTTAACTTATTTAGTAAGCTTATACTTATATACCTTTTTAATAATATAGTAAGCCTTTTTATAAATCCTTTTATTAACTACTCACTAAGCTAAGTTAGAGAGCTTATTAAAAAGTATATTCTATAAAATAGTTAGTAATAATTAAAATAATTATTAATCTAGTTTTTAGAGAGAAAAGATAAGAGTAAATAAGCTATCTAGAATTTATAAAAGGTAATAAGTAGTATATTAACTTAAATAGTACTAAGGAAAACATTTTAATATTTTAGATAGAAGGAGTAACTTTAGAATTAACCCTAGCTATACCTTTCTAAATAAATAATAATACTTAAAGCTATAAAATAATAATTTAGTAACTAAATAATCCTCTATAAAATATTTTCTTTATTATAAGAGGATATTTATAATTAGAGAATCTTATTTATTAAATAAGTTTAGATAGTTATAGTTAGGATTTTCTAGCCTATTATAACTTTTTATATATAGTATTTAGTTATAGTTTATAACTAAGAGGTATATTATAATCTAAGTTATATAAATATAGCTAATTCTAGCTCTACTAATTAAGTATTACTAATCTAGGTTTTAGTATACTTAAGTAAGGTGCTGTAGAATAAGATCTAAAATAGATCTATACTAATAGAATAATATTTACTCACTAGTAAATAATAACTTAGTATCTATACTATAGAATATACTTTAGGTATACTAATTCACTACTTTATAGTTAGAAAGCTAAGGTTAAAGTTATATATATTCTAATAGGTATTTTAATATACTATAATAATTTCTAAAAGAAATATAAGTTTAACATTAATTTAAAATCTATGGTAATAAAATGGAAAGGTTTAATTAAGATTTATAAATATACTAACTAATTTATAAATCTTATATAAAAGGGGAATTTAGTAAATATCTATAAATCTATAATAAATTAAGAAATATTAAGGTAAATATATTAACTACTTTTACTAAGAAGTACTAATAGAGAGAGTTATTTATAAATTAATAAGAGAATAGAGATCTTATATACCTAAGAAAGCTATATATCTAAGTTTAAATATCATATATCTTTATTAATTTCTATTCAAATATAGAGCTTAAAGAAATAGTCTATATAATATCTTTCTTCTTAATTAAAGAGTTCTTTATAGATTTATAATATATTAACTTAGTAGCTTTATATAGTTATTAAGTAGATTAAGAGTAGGTTATTAAACTATATAAAGCTCTATATAAGCTATAGTAGAGTAGAAAATAGTAGTAGAAGAAGTTATAAGAGATTCTCTAGTATATAGAACTTATATTAATATATATAAATTATATAACGTATTATAATAAAGCTCTTAATATTATTATGAGAATAAATATTATTATTATTCCAGTAAGTAGACTAAAATAGCTCTTAATATAGTATATAAATATTTAAGTAATAAAATTCAGATCAATAACTTCAGAGTACTTATAGTTAGTGTCTTAAAGTCCTGCTCTATATAAAATCTAAGCTACTACCATAAAAGTAATTAATATCTCCCGTAATCTATTTCTGTACTAAAGCAGGCCTAGAAAAGATAAAGAAATATATAAAAGACTTCCTATTAATAGCTCTTTACTATTATATATACTAGCTGTATGCTTAATATAGTATAATTAGCTATTTATATAGAGATTTAATATATTATTAGATTTTATTATATAAGGCTTTTTATACTATAACTATTATCTCTTTAAATCTTATAATATCTACTTTACTATTCTTTAGGGCATTAGTCTTAGGAAATATTTTATTAATCTTATTCTTTAGTAAAGTTTAGATATTTTTAATAGATATTAAAATTAGGTAAATATATAAACTAGTTAATTATCTATATTCTATATTTCTCTAACTAGCGTTTTATTAACTTAGATATATAAATATATATATTATTCTATTAAAATAACTACCCTAGGATATATTTATTTAAAAAACTCTTCTTAACCGCTTTTATATAGAATCTTAATATATAGCTATTATAGTATACCTTAAGATCTCTCTCTATAATAATAAAGAGCTTCTTACTATATAGTAATATAGTTATAAATACTATAATAGATATTATAGACTTTCTATAGAATTTAATATTTATATAGCTTAGCTATAATTTCTGGATATAACTAAATATATAGCTTTAGGTTTATAGATTAAAGAGCCTATTTTATATAGAGGCTTTATTACTAAAACCACTCTTTATAAAGATATTAACTTAGTATTCTTAATATTACTTAAACTTATATTATTATTTTATATTCCTTTTCTTTAGTATAATCTTTTTAAGGATATACTATTTATAAGTCTCTTCTTATTATAAAATATACTTTATTATAGTATATAATACCTTTAGTATATTTTTAAAAACCTCTATATTATAAGGGGATAAGTATAGCTAAAGGCCTAGATTAGGGAAGGATAATAACTTTGCATAATAATAGGTATATAGTAGTGTATTAAGTATAACTTAGGTTCTTCCCTAATAGTATAGAAGCCTCTTTTTAAGTATATATGCGCGCGCAAGAGTTTAGTAAGGGTTTAGTACACGTTTAGCACTGCTTACTAATACTCTTATAATTACCCCCCTCTCTAAGGCCTTAGTCCCTAAGGCTCCTATTTAGCTCTTATAGGCTTAGCTACAGGCTTATTTAAATAATATCCTGTGATAGTTTAATCTAATTATCTAATTATTTAATTATTTAAATACTACTTATTTCAGCATTATTTTAGTACTTATTTAGTATATATTTAGCAAAAGTTATAATATAATAGAGTTATTATAAACTTAATATATACCTATTAAATATCTATATAGAATTATCACAAACTTAATATATACCTATAGTAAGTATAGCATAGAGCTATTATAAACTTAATATATATCTATAACTATATAATATCTAGCATAAGGTTATCACAAACTTAATATATATCTATAACTATTATATATCTCAATAATACTAAGGATACACTAATTATATACTAAACAGTAGCTATATAACTATAGTCTTTAATACTATAACTATAGTTAATAGTTATCCTCTAATAAATTAAGATACTTAATCTCTTTTATAGTCTATATAGTATTTATAGATATCTTTAGTAGTATTTTTACTATCTTTAGCACTAGGTTACTACTAGCTTAATAATAATGCTTCTCTATATACCCCTTCTAGAAGTAAATAATATAAATATAGTTCTTCTAGTACTTATTAGTAATATAGCCTATATAACTATATATTATATAGTCTCTAGGCCACTTTATAGGCTATTTAGTCTCTAATATATTAGTAATAGTATACTGCTTATAGTATATTTCCCAGACTCTTTTAGTAGCTATAGCTATATCTAGCAGCTTCTAGTTATTAAATTACTACTACTCTAGGCTTCTCTAAATCTATAGGCTTAAGTAGTAGAAAAATAAAAAAGCTAGTATATAGCTATCTTTATAGAGCATTTTTAATATCTATAGTATTACTAACTACTTAGTAAAGAAGTAGAGAGGGCTCTACTCTCCCTATTAAGCTTTATAGAGTAAGCTATATAGCTACTACTCTTAGAGAGCTAGGTTAATATAAAATCAGTAAGTAAATACTAAAAAGTCAGCCTATATAGCCTTATAGCTAAGAGTAGTAGTATAGTTTCACTAATATATTTAGAGTATAGATAAGAGCTTTATAAGTGCCCACTATATATAGTAGCTATTAGAGGTATTATACAGGTTATTTATATTCTATATAGTAATAAGCTAATTTACTACTTATATAGGAGTAGAGTCCTCCTTAAGAGTAGCATAAGAGTAGGCTAGAGGGCACTTATATTAGCATATAGTTAGCATATAGTTAGTGGGGGTATATAATAAGGCTATATAATTATTACTCTATTGTTAAATAATATATAATAAGTCTGTAATAACTGCATTATTTAAGGGTATAGTTAAAAGCATAACTATATTAGTAGTTATTATAGTAGGCACAGGCGTAGTAGGTATAGTAGATAAGGCTAGTAAAAGTTTTCACTATTAGCGCTAGTATCAGTAATAGTATAGTAGGTAGTTAGATATATAGTTATAATTCTAGGCTAATCTTCTTAAGATAAGGTAGAAGTTATATAATTATAAGGAGATAAGTATAGCTAAAGGCTTAAATTAGAGAAGAATAATAACTTTATATAATAATAGGTATATAGTAGTGTATTAAGTATAACTTAGCTTCTTTTCTAATAGTGTGGAAGCCCCTTTTTAAGTATATATATATATATAAGGGTTTTATAAGGATTTAGCGCACG
Source organism: Colletotrichum neosansevieriae (assembly GCA_036785495.1). Taxonomy (NCBI): domain Eukaryota; kingdom Fungi; phylum Ascomycota; class Sordariomycetes; order Glomerellales; family Glomerellaceae; genus Colletotrichum; species Colletotrichum neosansevieriae. Next base: position 159,771 of record JAVHLV010000111.1, on the reverse strand, counting down.
TTTGGCACTGCTTACTAGTACCCTTATATATATATAAAGCTCTAGCTCTAATCTAAGAGCTTTAGTAGATAATTATATATATATATTATTAATTTTTAGAGCTTAGCCTTTTAAGCTAGCTAGTATAAGGTAGGCTTTTAAAGATATAGTAGTTTTAGAGTTATTTAAAGATATAAGTAACTATATAGTAATTAATACTAAATATATTAGTAATATTCTTTATTAATATACTGGCTAATTATCATAAAGTTATTACTAACTAAGTCTCTAGGGTAAGGAGTTTATATTATTATTAATTACTACTTAATTTAGTGCTAAAAGCTTATAATTTAGGGTTTATATAGAAAAGTTATAAAGAGTTAAAGTTTAGGTAGAAAGGGGCTAGCGTGTGGGATTGCGTAATAATGCGTTATATAGAGCAGGACCTTTAGACCCTAACTATAATAACCCTTTTTATATATAGCTTATCTTTAATAAAGAGCGTTAAAAAATATTATTAATTAAGAGATATATTTAGTAAATATAGTAAAGGAGTTTTAAGTAGAAGTTAAGTTTATAAATATATTTATAAAAATTGAAGTACTTAATTTTATAGTCTTTAGCATAGATACTATACTATATCTAGATCTCTAAGTATAATACTAAAAAATATTAAGTAAAGTTAGCCTTAGAATATTTATAATATAGCTGGATCTCTTTTTTAATATATAACTATAAACTTAGTTCTCTTATTATCTAAATATATTATATAAAAAGAGCGTAAAGTATTTAATATAATATTTAAGTATATATTTCTTTCTTTTAATAAGTTATAATAATAAATTTAAAGCTAGAGATCTTAATAAATAGAGCTTCTATAGCTATATTAATAGTAAGTATATTAACTATAAAGATATAGCGTGCTTATTACTAGGTTAGATCTTCTTTATAGCTAATAAGCTTATTGTATAGAGATTATAATAATAATTAATAATCCTTAAATTATTAATAAAAGCTAAATACTGCGTAATATTATTCATTATATTAAAAGCACTTTAGATATATAGTTTCTTAAGTAAACTTAGAATAGAACTTAATAAACCTTTTTATATAAAAGTTAATAATACTAAAGTAATTATATTTATAAGAAGAGAATCTATAAGTAACTATATAGAGTATATATAAATCTATAACTACTTTATATAATAAGTTATTTAATTTACTAAAGTTTACTTTAAGTATATATTATGAATAAATATTATAGCTAATTTATTCATACAGCTACTTAAAAATAGTATTTAAATAAGTTTATAAAAAGAGTAATATAAAGCTATTTAAAGCTAGTACCATAATAGAGAATAATACAAAAGTAGCTTAATATATATAAAACCAAACTCTTAGTAAAGCAGAGTATAATAATTATTAATAGCGCTATATTAAAATCAATAAGCTATATATAATATAATATTAAACTATATATAGGTTAAAGATATAAATAGTAATATAAAAGCTTAATAATATATCAAAAGAGTATTAAGTATATTATATTTAGTATAAAGCTATCTTTACTTCTATAACTATAAATAATATGCTTATTTAACTCTTGTGTCTGACTCCTATCTGTGTATGGGATCCTTGTTGTTACAGGAGCTCTCAGCCACACGTGCAGAACTTCTAGTGATATAAGCAGACATTCCAAGGTAAACCACACCCCTGGGTCATCGACGCAGGCATCATGCGTTGTCAGAAAGATCCTTGGACGAACCATGTACTCCAACATGTTGATACCCAAGGAACAAGCGATTGTAGATCCGACACAAAGCTGCCAGCTTTTACACCCTCACCACGACAATTAACCTCATTTCATGACCGCCTTTCCCGCTGGCAACCACTAGCTCACAACCACCACACTAAAGAGATACCTAGTGAAAGAAGATAAGGTAGCGTCAAACAACATTCGATGCCATGTTTTCTCTTTCGTCGACAGCCTGAACTAGATGACTTCCAAAAAACTAAATTTGCAGTCAAGGTGAGACCCCCACGGTACTTCAGTGAGTGCGGGCAGCAAGTGCGCCCCCTCTCATTTGGCATGTGATACTGGCTCTGGACAGACCACGGGTGCACCAAAAAAGCTGGCGGGGAGGTGGCTAAAGTACACCGAGCCGAGATGAATGCATGCTACCTACCTACCTTACTGTGGTAGGTGCCTTAGGTAAGATGCTGTTTTTACGACCTGGTGGATCTTCGAGTCCAATTTGGCTGGGTGGCATTGGCGTGCGTTGCCTTGAGCTGGTAAGGCGCCAGCAACGAAACAACGTTGCCTACCTACCTAACTACCTACCTACCTAACCTTTTGAGAGCAACTCAAGACAACGTCTCACCCTCTTGTCGCGCCGCCTGTCGAACCCAAGTCAATCTGCAAGCGAACAACTCGCAACCGTCAGACTCGTCCTCTTTTGTTTCTGCGTTTGCGGCAGTGCCGCTTCTTTCGTCGCGTTTGCTACACCACTTGAGTGTTTTCCCCCCCCCCCTCTCATCCTCCTCGTCCCCCCAACCGACCTTCTCTCTCATCGCAGTTTTGTTTCAGTCTCTGCTTTATCGCATTGTCATGAGTTGAGCATCTGCAAGCATTCGCCGGTCCAGGCTCGAGCCTCGTGTACGCCTCTTGTCTTTTGTCTGCTTTCCGAGATCAAACCTTCTCCTTGCGACCCCGCCCAGTGGACAGACATCATGGACATGTCCAAAGTCGTCGGCCTACCTGAGCACTTGCAGTATATCCAATATGAGCATGGCCTGGAATCGAAATATCTTCCCGCCATACGCTCTCTGATTGCGAAAGACCTAAGCGAGCCATACAGCATTTACGTCTACCGGTATTTCCTCTACCAGTGGGGTCACTTGTGCTTCATGGTGCGTGGCTTTTCAGCCAAATCCTTTGTATCAGTAATGCTAAATTACCCCAGGCCTTGGATCCTGCCGACTCGTCTCTCATAGGCGTCATAGTTTGCAAGCTGGAACTTCACTCATCTCACTCACCTCCGACGCGCCGAGGTTACATCGCAATGCTCGCCGTCGCTAGCCCGTATCGCGGGAAAGGCATCGCCACCGCTCTCGTGGAGCGCGCCGTAGATGCCATGGCCCACCGGAACGCTGATGAGGTTGTTCTGGAGACGGAAGAGAATAACACTCAGGCTATGCGCTTGTACGAGCGCCTTGGTTTCTTGCGATCTAAGAAGCTGCACAGATATTACCTAAACGGTAACAGCGCGTACCGTTTGGTATTGCTTTTGAAATCCATCGACCCGGACGCTGTGATTGATTGACTTTGGCGATTAAAAAAAACTATTCGGATCATTTTGCGGCGTCAGCTACTGACTGAGATGCCGCCAGCGGCTCGCCCACACGACAGAGCCCGAACTGAGCGTCTCTTCTTTCTCTCGTTTGCTACACGGCTGCAGCATGGAGCGACAACAGACCACGGAGTCTTGAAATTGGGCATAGCAGGTGGCAAAGCGATGTTTTGGGAAAGGCGGCACGCACAGGTTCGAGGCATGTTGGCAACCATGTTTGGCATAGCGAAGATCAACTTACGGTCAGGGTTATCGATAACTTGCTAGTGGCGGACATGGCTTCGTGAGGTCGCCGATACATGAGCCGATTGAGTCCACTTCTGGAAAACGGGCAACATACATATGATGACCTACCAAGTGACCGAGCAGCCATTCTCGCACACCTTCTCTGACAACGAGGATGCCTTTTGAAATAGGGACCGATTCAACAATATAGAAACTTAAACCGTCAACCTGATGATCTTCCCTCGTGATAGACACGGCCAAATTTATAGGTCTTAGAAGGTCCACTCATCGCGCTCAGTATCTCGCTTTGGGGTCCGGGGTTGTGAAGGTTTGGACAGGATGTCTAGCGAGCTGTAAATTGAGGCTTTGATGTCCCAATGATTGCCATATGCAATACCCATGTATGTGAAGGCATCTAAGCACATTAGTATCGAAGTATGACCTCAGCTGGCAACAGCAACCTACCTGGCTTATAGTATATAGGACGTCCCATGGGCTCGACCACTCTCAAATCTCGGAGCCGACGAAGGACCCTTGTGACGTCTGCCGTGTCACTAAAGTCGGCAGTATAGACGGCAATGATGCGGTCTTTTTTCCCGGTTACATCTTGGCGGGGTGCTACCTTGGCTGCAATCCCAAGCTCGTTGTTGGCCGTGGCCCTAGCAACTATGCGCCAGGTCTCATTCACGTCTTTAGGCGGACAAAATATCATCCACTGGGCAAAAGTGTCAGCCACGGGGCGTTGCCAGCTAGGATTAGATTGGTTGTTCACCTTGCCCGCTCTCACTTTGCATGCGTGCGCGAGAGTCAGAATATCCTCGACCGCTTGTTTCTTTTCGCGGCCGATCTTGGCAGTCTTTGCCGTTTTGGATTTTGTGGTCTTCTGGATGCCGTCGGTGAAATTGCGCAAAATCCTCAGCCTCTCTGTGCCTCCTTCAATTAAGGTGTTGAGCTGAGAGCCTTCTTCCTCGGGAGCCTCATCCTCGTTGCCTTTGCTGAACTGGCTTTGGGCCGAGAGCCTATCTTTTCGAGCAATGTAGGGGTTGCAGATGAAAATCCACGGGATACCCTCGCTTCCCTCGGTTGTCTCGGGAGGCAGGCGGTTGAGGAAATCATCAACCGTCTCCGTCAACTGCCACGCATAAGGAACGTCAGCATACGGGTTGTGCAGTCTTTTGCTATCAACTGGCCCCGTCTTCAATCTTTGATGAAGCTGGACAGCAGTGGTTTGCGCCCACCACTGGGCCACGTTGAATGAGTTGACCCGGGCTTCAAGTCCTGACACTATCTCTTTATCGCCTTTTATGTCTGTCAGCTCAACACTTGCAGGTGAACGATCAAGACGAACCATAGAAGTCCGATTCATCCGAGTCCATTGTGTTCCAGATTCACGCGCGCAACGGCGCGGTACAAGACGGCTCGATTCCGTCGACAGGAAGGAAGATGGCAGGAAAATAAAAAAGACAGCCGGGGCCAGATAGCAGCCGGTTTCAGTAAGGAGGTGTCAAAGCCAGGGCGGGAAAGAACGACTTGTGGCGGAGAGGACGGCAGCTGCGTTGTTGATAGTTGCAAACATCAATGTGTAGCGCGCCTCTGACCTGGCGCAGCTGGAAACTCTCAGAATCCCGTTGAACGAGCGGAATGAGGCGTAATATTGAAGGAAAATGAGGTCGGTCCTTAAGGTAGTCAAGATTCCCCAGGCAGGGAGGCTGGCTAATCACCCGCCATTTCTGGAAGGATTGGTAGATCCGGCAAGCGGGGCGATTTGTGGGTGAAATGCGGCACCCTTCCGAGTACCCCGGAACGCAACCCCCGCCCCGGCGCGCAGCCGATCTCCTCCCGAAAATTCTTTGTTCACACCCTAAGGTAATAACCATCTATCGCCACATATCAGGTGTCGATTCCCCTCTTGTCTGCGTTACAACGAATTTTCACGCCAAATCCTTGCACGACTTCGAAGCGAGTTCTGCCTAATCACCAAATTCAGAGGCGAACTTTTCTCTTCTTTAACCTGACACCAGAAGAGGGGCCAACCACCGGAAGTGAAAAAGAATAGAAAAACACTCAGAATGGGTGAAGCGGACAACGCCATTACACCTCGGCAGTCTCTCACTTTGGACCTCCCTCCGAGCTGCATAGAGTTCTGTCTCTCATATCCGGCATATTTTATCGTGGGGACTTACAACCTAGTCAAAGATGAACCCGCAGAAACAGAATTGGAAGGCACCTCCATCTCCACTATCCAAAAGCCTCAGAATCGCAACGGCAGTCTAATCGTCTACCGGGTAGACAATGGAGCAATGTAAGTCACCGAGACACATATCAATCACCCTTATCTAATGTGTTCCAGACGTCATGTGCAAACCGTCTCCCATCCTTCGGCGATCCTGGACCTCCACTTCTGCCCCTTGTCGAGCAGGCAAGATGTTCTGGCTGTCGTTTCCAGCACAGGAACATTGTCCATCTTCAAGCTGGACCCGGTCGCTGATGTAGAAGAGCCCCTGAAGCATCTGGCGACGAGCAGAATTCCCGACATCCCCGATGGCATCCTCTTCCTTTCCGGCGTTTGGAGCCCTAGTGACCCCGCTTCACTTGCCGTCACGACGTCCGCTGGCGAGGTGCGCGTCGTCCGACTGGACGACTCGTGGCAAATAGTCAAAGACGATGCGGCAGCTGTGATTACGCATTCGCTTGAGGCCTGGACGGTGGCGTTTTCTCCTTTTGAAGGAGATGAAGGTCCAGCAGACGGCAATCCGTTCGTCATCTACTCAGGCGGAGACGATTCAGCTTTGCGCTACGCATCATGTGCAAATGAAAGAATTGCAGACGATGAGACGAACTTGATCGTGTCCGTGCAGCATCCTGCTCTGAAGATCAGTAGCCACGGTGCGGGAGTGACGGCCATTCTGCCTGTTCCGGTCAGGTTGGCAGACGGCTCAGGGATCGTAGTGACGGGAAGCTACGATGACACTGTACGGGTTCTCGCAGTCCAGCCTCCTCACGAGACGTACGGCGTGCGGAAGTTCAATCTCTTAGCGGAGAAGAACCTCGGTGGTGGTGTTTGGAGGCTCAAGTCAATCGATTTCAGAGAGGAGGACAGTCAGTGCCGCTTGAGGATTCTTGCATCCTGTATGCATGCGGGCGCGAGGGTCGTTCAACTAAATGGGCCATTGGATGGGGGTGACTGGGAAGTCAACGTTGTGGCCCGGTTCGAAGAGCATGAGAGCATGAATTATGGCAGTGATTTTGTTCCGAGAGCTGAAGAACGCCGTCTGGTTTGTGTATCGACTAGCTTCTACGATAGATTGATGTGTTTGTGGGAGACGTCACTATCGTGAGATGTTGTAATGGATCAAACGGGTCTCGAGAACCCTCTTCCAAACAATGGCAGGCATTTGTTTGTTGTATTGGATATCTGTAATCGTTTTTGAGGTTGAGACGGGAGTCCCAATGGTTGTAGATGTGAAATACATCACGTGTGCATGTTGTATGATCCGATGTAAGGTATCGTTCGTCTTCGTTCTTGACGCCGACGTTGATTTGGTGAACACCTAGGTCCTAGGATATAGGGCGGTTCGTTGACCTCGGTGTGAAAGCGTCCCAGAGCTGTGGTCCTTGTGGTCTCTGAACGGGCCCACAACCTTACTACAGTACCTACCAACTTTAGGTAGGTACCAAGGTATCTACCTGTGTACCTCCGGAGGTAAGGTACTTTACCTCAGTTCTCCAGTGACGAGGAACTTCTTTGGCGAGTACTGCCAACCCAGCGCTGTTTCGTCAGGGCACCCGACGCTGCCGACCTGCCTGCCTTATCAACTCCGTTGTCAGGCACCTTAGGCCCGCCCAGGTACACGGTTCGCATTAGTGCCCCGGCCCGACAGCGCGACTAATTATTATTCCATCCATTATTTGCTCTGCTGCCCGTCTGCCTTTTTGATGATGCAAATCGTGCTTGCTGTTGATGCTGTTGCTACTTCCTCTCCTTTCTCTCCTGCCGCTGTCATTGCTCATGCTTAGATCGCCCCTGCATCTGTGAATTTGCCCGGCTGTTTGCGCTAGCTTCCCCAGTCGCTCCTAATTCTTGTTGCCGTTTCCCTAAATTATTTCTCATCACCTTCGCCGCATTCACACCTCCTCACTCCATCTCTGCAAAATCAGCAAACGGCAGAGACCATCTAGCAATTGTCAACCAACAGAGCGCGTCTGCTCGTGGGAACAACCCTCTTCAAGTGCTTCCGAGGTACCTTTAGCTACCTTGAGCGAAGGTAAGATACCCTCCTTTCCTAGCTGCGCCTTGTCCATGCCGCCCAGCCCTCTTTACATCACCTTTAGCCTTTGCTAACTCACGGACTCTTGGGCAGCTCTCCCACCGAAGTCCGCATCCCCATCGCGCCCTTCCGCCGTTAAGACCCCCCCTCCAGCTCCCGAGTCCGACCTAAACGATATTCGACGCATGACACAATATTGAGCATTCCTGGACGAGCAACTTTCCACAGGTGGCTTCTCCGTCGTACTGTCTTCGGCTCCAGCTGCCATGGACGGACAGCCCGCCAATGGCGCGGCCAACGCCGTCTCTATCAACGGCGGAAATCCCGATATAATTTCCCAGATTCACCAAGCCCTCGAGTCAATTCACAACCCGTACTCTCCCAATACATCTCGTCGAGAGGCCCAGGAATTCCTGGAGAACATCAAAAGCATCGACGAAGCTCCCTTCCACGGCTACAACCTGGCCTCCGAAAAGAGCCAATCGCCTGTTGTGCGCCACTATGCTCTGTCCCTCCTCGAGCACGCGATCAAACGAAAATGGGCCGAATACAATCAAGAGCAGTCCACAGCCTTGCGCGGTTGGGTGATTGAGCTTTGCCGCAACTTGTCCAAAGACGACCCGCTATACATCAGAAACAAGACCGCCCAACTTTGGGTTGAGGTCGCAAAGAGAAGCTGGGGTGCCGAGTGGATGGGCATGGATGAGTTATTATTTCGATTATGGCAGGCGCCTGACTCCGCCGTACATAAGGAGCTTGTGCTTTTCGTCCTCGAAACCCTATCCGACGAAGTATTTAACGGCGATGACGCGGTAGTGGCTATGCGTGAGGGTGTGCTCAGCAGAAGCTGCGTTGAGGTCTTCACTCCTGCTGCGGTTCTGAAGGAAGCCTTCCCGAACAGAACAGCCGGCCCCGAAGTGCGTTACGAGGAGGAAGGCTGGCTGACCCGTGTCGCCGAATTTCTCAGCCAGTGTCTGCAAGGAGACGTTCAGAATAACGACCAGATTCGATCCTGCGCCGTTAAGTCTTTGTCTGTGTTACACTCCCTCATGCCATGGGCCCTTCCCAAGGCTGTCGCCGTTGCCAACTGCGTTTCCGTCATGTGCAGAGCACTTGCCACCCCTGAAGTGTCTGTGCAGAAGGTACGTCAATTGCTCGTTGTCGCACATTGTCTGGGTGACAAGCTCGGATTTTGACTCGATTCAGGCATCACTGGAGGCTCTACATGCCCTCTACTCTCGTTCAAATTTCACCGAGCAGGAGTTTAAGGACCTCGTTGCGCCCATGTACGATGCAAGCTCGGTCGACCTGCTGAAGAGACTTTTTGAATGGTCCGCCGTCGACGCCGATGACATTGACGAGGACAAGTACCAGTTTGGCAAGAAATTCTCCGAGGTAAGAAAGCGGTTTCGAGCCGTATTCAGAAGGTCCCCTAACAGCATTCAGATGTTGTCTCTTCTTGGCAACTACCTTGACCGCAAATTCTCTGCTGTACCAACAAGCTCAGATGTCAATGGATTCCTCAACTTGCTGCTTCTCACCGTGCAGAGCCAGAGTCTCATCGTCGCAATCCCTGTCTTGGCGACTTGGACACGCTTACTCAATAACAGATTGATTGGGCAAAGCCCAGCCAACACCCATCTAGTCGGGCCGCTGCTCGAAGTGTGTGGTTCTCGTTTGATTCGCTATGAAAACTTGTCCGAGGATACTCAGGATCCAACATTCACATTCTTGATGGAAGATACCGACACTGTCCCTGAGCGACATGCTTTTCTCGGTAATTATCGGAGATTCAGCACGCAGGTCATTGAAACCATCGTGCAGTTGAAGCTGTCTGATGCTATCTACCATGTTCTGGGCCAGGCCGAACAGGTTTTGCAGCATCTGTATGACGGCCACCCATCAATGGATGGTACGTCCACCCGCTTGATCATCGGTCCTGAAGCAAGGGACGCTAAACTTCGCAGTTACAAAATATGTCAAGCACTCCATGCCCGTACTGCGTGTTGACGCACAATTTACTGTCATTGAGGCTGCGCTCAAAGGCTACATGAAGTGGAGAGGCAGCGCGACGCAGCAGAGCTTGCCAGACTACGTAGGTGATTAAAGACGACTTGCCTTGGATCTATGCTGACGTTCTGACAGGAACAACAACGCGCCGCTCTAGAGAGGGATCTTGAAACGTGGTGTAGTAAACTGCTCGAAATGCAGTTCGAAGATCCCTTGATCCGGAAACGGGTGCTGCAGTTACTGGTTGCCTTCTCTACCTCAGCTCTTGACAAGAACCCTTCTTTCATGCTGAAAGTACTTGAACACATTTTGATGACCTGGCCAGCTCCCCAGCCCGAGCACCGAGCCTTTAATGAGGCTATCAAGGACTTCCAGTCTGAAAGCATGGTCGAGTTGCAAAGACTGGCGTCGAAGGTACCTGATCATTTGCTCGAGGTCTTTGACCAGATCGAGGCTAAGGTCAATGACATGATCTCATCCGGAACATTGGATGAGAAGCGCCAAATTGCCTACCAAAGTTTCCTATTCATCATCATCCATCGAGCCACCAACATCAACCCTGCCAAGCAACTCGAGCGTCTCCGGGGATTCGTCAAGCCTGTTACGTCCCTCTGGCAGAATCAGGAATTAAATGGCGCGTTGTCATCATACTCTGGCTTTTGTGATATGATGGCATTGGACAAGGCCAAGCGGTATCTAATGAGCCACAGAGTGCATGAGATCAAGGACTGGGGCTCTCGTGAACTCGACGCTGAAGGTTTGGCTTTACAGAATGAGCTAGAACAGCGGCAGAAGGTGAGACCAAAGAGGCAGGTCTGGACTTGCGCTTGCTGACCATGCTGCAGATGTTGCCGCTGCGCCCAACCAAGTCATTTTTGTCTTTTTCTGTGGAGAAGCTCGAGAAGTCATCACGACCATTTCAGACATCATATCGCTTATGGAACGACAGTTTCCCTGTCATCCTCCCTGACCTGTTGCAGTTCCTTAGGTGAGCATCTGAATGTTGACCAATTAGACCTTGACATTGACAAATGCTATAGCCACGCTCATGCGTCTCATAATCCAGACAACTGGACAGAACTGCCACCTGAAATGCGATCAGTTGTCGGGAGTGTGCTGAGCGACCGCTTCTGGCAAGCGGGCATTTCCGAGGGCAGCAAAGATGAATTCTATGCCCGGGTAATGGACAAGAAGAACACACTCGAAGGCCTGGCTTCAACCATTCGCGGCACCGTCAGATTCGTCCGCGAAACGTGTTACGCCATCATCTACTGTATGAGCCGGTTAGAGATGCAGTTCTACGGCTTCAGCGAGCTTCCCGGACCTCTTGCGCAGGCTCTTTTCCAGAGTTCAATCTATCTCTCAGCACATCAGCAGATCAACTTGCTCAACCTTGTGCGGTATCTCGTGGATGACTGCCCACTTGAACAGCGCGAGCATTTCCTCCCCCCCCTCCTAGCTGCTTGTTTTCAGCAGATGGACGCTAAAATCAACTCCGAGTGGGAGAAATTGGAGCGCCAACAAGCTATTGAGGCTGCCGGCGATGCCCTCACCGAGGAAATGAAGTCAGAAAGTATCTTGCGCCAAGTCACTTACACCGCTGTAATCATGGTGGCTGACTTCCTTGACCCCACGAAGAGGAGTGAGTTCATTCTCTTTCTCTCTTCTCAAGACCTCAGTGCATTTCTGTCTGTCCTAGCATCCTTTTTTCTCAGCCTCATATCGGTTCATTGCAATTTCCCTTGGGCGTGGTTCACCCTTCCACACCTAATCCTCTCTCCCCGCTTTTCATTTTACGACGAGCTCCAATACTTGGCATGTCGAAGTCAGGAATAGGGTTATCTGGACAGTCTACGTCTTCTATATCTCAAACTTCGTCACTGTAGAACGGTGGAACTAACATGGAAACCAGATCCTCCACCATTAACATCGCAGAACGGTCACGAGCAGCCTCGTAGATACCCTTCACTCAGGAAGTTTTGCCTGATGCAATCTGCCATCGTAGAGCCTTTGCTCCTCTTCTGCACCCACGCCATCCGGATGAGAGACACGCGCTGCTGCAGCATAATCCTGCGAGTATTCCGATCCATCGTTCCAGACTTTCACTTCACCGAAGCTGTCTCCCCGAAGTCGGTATCCGCGCACGATGGTCATGACCATGTCGGTTCTAAGAGGGACCCCTACCTTGACACAATGCCGATCGCTTCGGATGCAGTTTCTGCAATTAGGGAGTACATAGCCTCGGACGTGCTTCGCGCTTGTATCAGCTCCTTCCACGAGCCATACTTTGTAGACCTTCAGAAGGATCTGGCCTCTTTGATTGCCTCCATTCTGGTCTACTACGGCCCACTGACGAGCACGCCTAGAGAAATACTCTTGTCCCTGCCCAACATCAACGTAGTCGACCTTGACAAGTTGAATGACTTCGCATCTAAGCCGGGCTCACACACTCGCCAACAGCGAGCGTTAGTCCTCGATCTCCTCAAAGATCTTAAAGGAGTCAGTGTTGCCGAGCAGTTCAAACTGCCCAAAAACAGCGGCTTCGGACGTGCCAAGAAGTCAGGCCGCAGCAAGATGGCACAGGAGTTTATGACGCCTGCGAACGAATCGACGACACGTAGCGGGGCGGTTCCAGGGTGCAGAAGAGGCACGCCTGACGGCCTAGAGGGGGTGGCTAACCTTTTTGAGGGCTAGCAATCCCTCTCACTAAGCGCTGGTTGGGCTGTCCTGTCGGGGAGAGGAGGGTCTTTTCCACGTTAGCTTTATAAGGTCCGCCTACAGGATTTATGCTCGTCGCAAGGCGGCAGGTTTTCATTGGTTCACTTCCTAAGGGATCAATTGATGAGATGGAGGAGCAGTAAAGACATACCACGGTTTGAGTAGGCGAAGACCTTGTTCTTACCCCAGGTTCGGGAGTAGCAAAAAAAAAGTTACCATTTTGATGCGGCTGGCGATTACGGACTGTCACGACGCCCTAACGTTATGTTCGTACTGGAGTATTCATTAAGACAAACGCATGTGTTTGAGGTCTCTCTGCTCGACCAGCTCCAGGACAGTTGTTTGTTCTCACGTTCTGAGACCAAAATGCTGAATATGAGGTTCGGTACGCCGCGGCAAGGCGGTTGGGTTACGTTTCTTGGTCCGCACCGGAGGAGCCCGGGCTCCAACAAACTTGGAATTGACGTGACAGGAAAGTTAAAGTTGACAGAGCAGCGAATACGTCCGTATTTAAGCATGATAGACTTACGGTCCATCCAAAGCAGTCCGCGTGCAGTACCGCAAGCATTTCCAGGTTGAGATAGCCAGTTAGATCTTCCCCAGTCATGCCGGTCGTTGTGCCGGAACAGCTATCTCAAGGGAACTGGGTTATGCATGTGCATAAGGGAGACCCTTATCTAGATATAGAATATAAGATCAAAGATTAACCTATATAGAAACTTAGAAACTATAGGTTACTATAAAATTTAAGAGTATATATATATAACTTAAAGTTGTAATAAGTTAATATATTTTACTTTATTAGATTTATTTTATTAAGATAATATATATAAAAATTATAACTAATAAATATAATTTAATTTTTAGCTATATAGCTTAGAGTAAAACTATAAATATAGATAAGAAAGCAAAAAGTAAAAAGAGAAGAAAGAAAGTATTATTATATAATATTTATATTCTATATACTACTATTAGTTACTATCTAGCTATATATATAGACTACTTACATACAGTACTTCTTAGCTAGAGATTAACTTAATATATTACTTTATTTTTATTATATCTAGTAGTAAAAATACTTAAATCCTCAAAATTAATATAATACATTACTATATAATAGTAAATAGAACAATAAATAAATAAGCTACATTATAGCCTTTTATTAATACTATTTACTTTTAATCTATATTATTAGTACTTAACTATAGCTATTAGTATATATCTACTAATATATGTTTTATAACTTTCAAACATTATATAAGGAATTACTAATACTACTATTAGTATTAATACTCTTAACATAGATATATATCTTAGGATTCTTTATAATAACTATTAATTAAGACTTTTCCACTAAGCTAGTCTTATTTCTAATTACTACTTTACTATAAATATTATGCTACTAACCTCCATAATAAGAATACTCTATTTTATAGTATATTTTCAAATAACTATATTATAGTTTCTTATTTAATAACTTACTTTCTATTAATAGAAGCTAAGAGAGAGATAACGCTTAGTAAATAGTATAATATAGTTAAGCTATTATTATTAAATAGATCTTAGAGTTACGAAATATAGTAATTAGGTATAGTTCTTATAAAGAGTTATAATATAAAATAAAGCTGAGAGTACTAGCAAGAATAATTATAAAGTTAATTACTAAAGAGCTATAGAAGTCTATTCTTAAGTAGAGCTTAAGCTTATATTATATATAAATTCTATATGCCTTTTTTATCTCTAGAGAGGTAATTACTTAGCTATAGTAGTAATTATTATTACTTAGTAAGACTAATTAATTACTTATTAATTACTCTTTTTATACTTTACTGATTGCTCTTAATTTTATTATCATATAATCTATACTATAGTCCTTCTATACTAAGTAAGGCTTTATTATTTCTATATTAACCTATATATAAATATTCCCTAGGCGCTAAATATATCTATAGAGCTGCTATAGTGTTTCTATTGAGTTTGTAGTTACGACGCAGCCCCCCGCAAAAAAGACTACGACAAATTCACCCAGTTCATGGGCACAATTCGGGAAACACTATAGAGGCACTTTGACCTATGCCCTCTACCAGTTAAGGATAACAATGCAGGAACCCGATATATTCCTGCTAGCAAGCAAACCCTCTGAACATCACAAAGTCGGACGCGCGCTCTGGCCAAATAGACCGGCGGAACAGTAACGGCGCGGGCGACGCCGCGCCGCACGTAACGGGGCCGATCACATCGGGGCCGAGTAGGCCACTGAGGCTCTCGTGGCAACGCCTTCCAGCGAGGTGCTGCGAAAAACGCCCAAAAGGTAAACCTTCCAGCAAGGTGAACGCCACCACATGAGACATCTGATGACTCCTCGCCCAAAGGTTAACCTTCCAGCAAGGTGAGATGGGCACGTGCAAGTGCGGCTGTGGTTGGGATAGGATCACGTGACCGAAGGCTGTGTGTATTGTCAGGAGGCGCGGCGCGGAGTTAGAAGGTCTGTTGCAAAGCAGGTAAAATCACTGTGCAGTGGCCAGAGGCCATAGTGTTTCTATATTTAATAGTTATAATATTAAGTCTCTCTCTTAATAGTTTTATTTCTAAGACTAATATAAATAAGTTACTATTCCTAAGTTAGAGAGTTATTAAGTATACTACCTAGTTTCTTTATAATATTAAAAATATATTCAGTTATATTTAAAATTGAAAATTCTTTTTTACTCTCTATTATTAAAGTTATATACCCTAAATACTAAGTTTAGAATTATTATTAATATACTATATTTATATGATTATTCTTTACAGAAGTATTATAAATTGCTTCTTAATATTAAGATTTATAGTAAGTAAACCTAATTAAGTTATTTTTATAATATAATAATTAGTATAGTAAAAACTAGTATAAAGAAATAGATAGAGTAAAGAATATAATATTTAAAGTATTTATTAAATAAAGAGAGGTTATCTTAAAGATAGCTAGTAAGGAGGAAATAATACAAATAGCTAATAAAGTAGGTTATATAAGGACTTGTATAGCTATTTATTAAATCTAGTTATTCTAACTTAAGCTATAGATCTAGTCCTAGATCTACTGCAATAGATAAATATTTCTATACTAGTAGTATTTTCTTTTATATTAGGATTAACTTATTATATCTATTTAAGAATATAAATAAAATAACTATAGTGAGGTGTTAAAAGTCTAAATCTACCTTACCGTGCGCCACCTTAAGCCCACTAATCTCTAAATATATATAAGCTTATTAATAGTACTATATATAGAAGTTAAATATTTTATAAAATATATATAATTATATACATATCTAAAGTATTATATATATTTTTTATATTATTCTTATCTATATAACTTCTTAAGTTATAAAATACTCTTTAAAATACTACTTAGAAATATCCTACTAAGAAACACTATATTACTTCTTAGGTTACATAATCGTTAATAACGTAATCGATAGCTTAAAAGGGAAATAATAAGTATAAATAAGTTAATATTAAAGTGTCTACCTTCTAAGTAAAAGGGAGTATTCTAGAAAGGGGAGAGGTGAGTTATTTATACTTAAGGCTTGGTTTCTAGAGCCTTCTATAGCTGCGTAAGCTGCTTACTAAGCTGCCCCACTTATTTCCTTATTTAGGTTATTTATTAAGTAATTCAGTAACCTAAAACCCTTTTAGGTTTAACCTTAACTTAGATAGTAAAAGCTAGCAGTTTTCACAGCTTTCTAGAGGCTTCTTCTAACAGTATACACAGTATTAATAGTACTATAATACACTATATTACGTAATTAACCTCTATTTTATAGCCTCTATATTATTATATATTTTTATTATAGAGTTTTATAGTATATCTCTTATAACTCACACAGTATTTCCCACTATAATTCCCTAAACCTTGTTTTCTAAAAGTACTATTTACGAAAGATATACTTATTAATAGAGTATATAGTAAGTAAATATTATGATAAGTATATATAAGAATTTCAATACTAATATATATATATATATAATTTCTCTTATATTTTAAAACTATATATAGCCTTTTATACTACTTTTAAATTTACTAGTTTAGGTGGGATACTGTGTGGTGGGCTGAGACTTATAGCATACCACTATAGTTAGAGGTTATAACTAACCTCTAAATAAGGTAAAAATAGCACCTTTCTCTATACTTTAATCTTTTTATAATTAGCTATAATAGGCTATAATTATATTATTTCTTTTATTATTAAAGTTACTTATTCTTCTATTTAAATTATTAAATTATTCCTATTAATTAGGTAGTATAACGCTCTATTAAGTAATGTCCTTATTATTTTATTCACTAAGTTACTTTTACTTTTTATATATTAGATCTTAGAGAGCTTATAGTTCTTATATAACTAATAGAGAGCTATATTATTTATTACTAGGCACTTTTTCTTTATAGTGCTAGGTTTTACTAAATAATTATATAATAATTATAAGTTAGTATATATTATATAGAGATAGAGCTAGTAATATCTAGCTAAATAGTAACTTAGTGGAGAGTTAATATAATTATAAAGGTAAGGTTAGTGTTAGTAACTATAGTATAGATCTTTAAGATTAATATACTCTATACAAACTATTTATACTTAGTAGAGCTATAATAGATAATATTACTATTAATTATAAATATAGTATTATTAATTATTACTTTATAAATATAATAATATAACTTAACTATAATATAAAGTCCTAGTTATTTATAAATAATCTATCTATAAATAAAAATAGTTTAATAATAAGTAGTATAAAGTATTTAAGGTATATCTTGATAAAATATAATAAACTATAATTAATAGAACAGTATCTATATATATTCTAACTAATAATATAATTATAATAATAACTTATCAGTAATAATATATAAAATAGATATAATGAATAATATTTTATAAGTAATGAATACTGTTAATAGTCTATATAAGATTAACTAGCAGCAATAACTTAATATATATATATATATATATAGTCTCTTTATAATAAGCTCTATAAATATTATATAAAGTATACTTAGACTACTATATAGCTTATATATTACTGTATACTACTTTAATAGCTCTATCTTAGAATAATTTCTCTCTCTCTTATAAGAGGAGTTATAACTTTAATTTAATATTAAACTATTAATAAATAAACACTTTCTTTATGCTTAAGTTACTTAGCTTCTATTATAACTTTAACTAGCTTATTAACATTTATTATATAACCTGCTTTTTAGTTCTTTTTATAATTTAGCTACTTATTTATTATTATATATTAAAATACCTATTAGAATATATATAAATTTAATCTTAACCTTCTAACTATAAAGTAGTAAATCAGTATACCTAAAGTATATTTTATAGTATAGACACTAAGTTATTATTTACTAATAGGTAAATATTATTCTATTAGTATAGATTTATTCTAGATCCTATTCTATAGTGCTTTACTTAAGTATACTAAAACTAAGATTAGTAGTGCCTAATTAGTAAAGCTAGGATTAGCTATATCTATATAACTTAGGTTATAATATACCTCTTAGTTATAAACTATAACTAAACACTATATATAAAAAGCTATAATAGGCTAGAAAGTCCTAACTATAACTATCTAAACTTATTTTATAAATAAGATTCTCTAATTATAAATAGTCTCTTATAATAAAGGAAATATTTTATAAAGGATTATTCAGTTACTAAATTATTGTTTTATAGCTTTAAGTATTATTATTTATTTAGGAAGATATAGCTAGGTTGAATTTTAAAGTTACTCTTTCTATTTAAGATATTAAAAATCTTTCCTTAGTACTATTTAAGTTAGTATATTACTTACTATTTTTTATAAATTCTAGATAGCTTATTTATTCTTACTTTCTGTCTATAAAAACTATATTATAACTATATATTAACCTAAATATCTATATAATAATTATATATATATTATATCCTAATTTAAATAATTATTTTAATTATTACTAACTATTTTATAGAATATATCTTTTAATAAGCTTACTAACTTAGCTTAGTAAGTAAGTAATAAAAAGGTTTATAAAAAGCCTTATTATATTACTAAAAAGGTATATAAATATAAGCTTACTAAATAAGTTAAGGAGGAGGCTATTAATAAGCTAGTCCTTTCTCTCTATAGCTAGTTATTTAATAAAAACTTAGTTATTAAGGAGGGAGAAACTATTATTAAGTATATTAATAAGGAATCTATAAAAGAAGAGAGTGTTAGTAAGTCTATTCTCCCTCTCTATACTTAGTTATTTAATAATAACTTAAGTAATAAAGAGAGAGAAGCTATTATTAATAATAATAAGCTTACTACCCCTCCCTACTTTAAATTATTTATTAATAATAAGAATAATAAGGTAAGGGGGGCTGCTATTTAATATATATAACCTAACTATATTATTAAGTATTATATATTTAATATCTTTTATTCCTTTCTTAATATTCTAACTCTTATTTAGCTTTTTACTAAGTACTCTCTAGCTAGAGAGCTATAGATAAGGCTCTTAAAAAGACTCTTTAGTAGCCTTTTAATTAAGAGCTTTTTAGTATATTTATAATCCCTTTTTATTAATATTTTCTAATTATTATTTAGTAATATATAGTATAACTATCTAAAAGCAGGCTCTAGTTATAGTCTCTTAGTCTCTATATTTAAGTAAGTAGTATAAAGATACTTTAGTAATTTATAGCTTTAAACCTTACTTTACTTTACTAAACTATAAACCCTACTTCTTTAATAAGAATTTTAATAAATAGAATAATAAGAACTTTATTATCTTTAATAAGGATAAAACTCCCTTTACTAAGTTTAATAATAAGCTAATAATTTATAGTAGAAACACTATAGAGATTCTCTCTCTAAACTATAGAAATATAATAAGCTCTATTAAAATTATATATATAGTAGAGTAGCTAGCTACGTATTTAAAAGGTGCTTTAGAAATACTAAAAATTAGTATACTAATTATAAGGGCTATATTTATATATCTATCTCTACTATAGTAATTATTCTATAGTATATACCAAATTCTCTTTTATATATCTTAAAAGAGAAGCTTTCTAAGGCTTAAAAAACTACTATTAACTACTTATATAGTACTATTTATACTTTGTAGAATAATTATAAACTTAACTAGAAACTATTAAGCTTAGTATATAACTAAGAACTTTAGTTTAATATTATAAATCTATTCTAGTAATATCTATCTATATTATTAAAAATATTATATTTCAAAAGTCAAAATAGTAGTTAAGGCTATTTTAGTCTAGATTTATAAATGTTATTATACTCTAGGGGCTCTATCCTAAATTAAGAGAGATTTACTATCTAGTTCTTATTTTAGTATTATAATCTTACTTTATATATTTATAAAGTTTAATATTAATCTAAAGTGCTTAAACTTAGCTCTTAATAGGTTTCTTATAAATCTATTTATTAATATTTAGCTTATTAATATATAGATAACTTTAAATAATCCTACTAAGTATTTTTAATATAGCTATATATTTTAGATATTAATATATCAAAGCTATATTATAATATACTCTGCTAAGTCTATAATAAGGTATATAGTTTACTAACTATTATAATAGACTCTTTAGATATCTCTAAGGTTAAGATATATATCCTAAAAAAGTCTATATAGTATTATTACTTTCTTTACTATTTACTTAACGCTTAGAAGTTCTGCTTTTATTATTAATATTATAACTATACTTTACTATATAGCCTTTTACTAAATAGTATTTCTAAAGAGTAAGATAATATATCTTTATAAAGATCTTTATATCTCTTTATTATTAGTAAATAATATATCTTCTATATTTTAGAGTTTCTAACTACTCTCTATATATTTATAGCTAATAATAAAGAAATATATTAAGTATAGACATCTAATTATCTAGTTTGCTATTACAAAATATATTTTAAAAGGGTTTATTAAGAATTAAGAGAGTTATAAAGCTATAAATACTATATCTAGATATACTATAACTATAGTATATAAAATAGAGCTAATTTTCTCCTAAAACTTCTTTATCTATATCTTTATAGCCTAGAAAATATTCTTTTTAAATTTAATTATTAATAATAATATAGTTAGGTAAATACTATCTATAAGTTTAAACCTCCTTATTACCTTATTAATATATATATTATATATAAAGTGGATTTATTATACTATTCTATTCTATATAATATATATCCTAAGAAACTATTCTATAAAGCCTTAGTCTTTAAGTATATATTTACTTTCAAGACCTTTTATTACGTTTTAGCTTTTTTCTTAGTTAGTTTTATAAAAGAAAATAGAGAAGTTATTAATATAGAAAAGAATATAAACTTTATAGTTTAGATCTATAAATAGATAAGAATTCTCACTATATAGCTCTAACCTAAAATTATAAAATGTTAAGCTAAAGTCTTTATACTATAAGTATAGTAACTTCCTAAGTTTATATAAAGCCTATTTAAGTTTAATATACTTATTATCTTATATAAAACCCTTAAATAATTTATAAATAACTAGATCTCTATTTAGTATTTTAATATTTAGGAAGGTATTTATGATATTAAATTAATAGATCTTAAGATTAAAATAAGCTATAATTATAAATATTATTTAAAGTATTTAAGCTATAAATATAGCAATATATATCTTCTATAGACTATCTATATATTATTCATCTCTATATATATAGATATATACTTTATAGTACTAAAGATATCTATCTTTATTATATTTATAAATAAAAACCTATTTAAGTAGAAGTAGTCTTTAGTATATATCTTTTAGATTAATAATATACTAAGTTGCTATTTAATATAGTGTTTTAATTTTATCTTATACTACTTACTTAAATATTAATTAGAGCTTTAGTAAGAGATTTTAAAGGTTCTTTTAGTTCTTAAGTAGTTTAATAAGGTTATTAATATAGTATTTCTTCTTATATATTATTTCTAGGTTTATAGCTATATTTATATATACTATAGCACTAAAAACTATATATAGTATTCTATATATATAATCTCCCTCTTAAATTACTCTTTACTAATTAGGTAAAAAGATATGAAAGAAGTCTTACTATAATAGATTATTCTCTTTAGAAACCAAGTTATTATTATATAGTATTATTATAAATACTCTATTCCCTAATTCTAAGTTTTAAATCTAGTAGCTATATCTTATTATAGAGCTATAATTCTTCTTTTTATACTTTTAATACTTCTATTCTCTATTATACTATATATTATTTATATTAAGCTCTTCTTTATATAATATAATATTAATATATTTATCTATAGGTTACTATATATAATTTCTATCGTTATTATAGTAATTAATATTTAGAGCTAATTACTAATCTAGTTATAGTTAAAAATCTAGTATTAATAGCCTTACTTTTTTAATACTCTCTATACTTTATTATTCTCTATTCTCTATCTTTAGTATACTTTTAGGGTTTAGAGTATTATCTAGAGTTATTAAACCTCCTATTACAGCTAAAATATCTTTTATAGTATACTCTTATATATTAATATCTTAAATAGCTTAAGTTAAGGCCTCTAATCTACTTAGTAATTCTTTTAGTTTTTAAAAGTTACTAAGTTATTCTAAAATTATATTAGCTATATTAATAGGCTTAGTAATTTTATTAATAATCTTTTATATAATAGTATATTTTATTATAATTACCTTATTTTATAGTAAATAGAATTTATACTTATTAAAAGTAATATTTTATATTATAATTACTTAGTTTATTTTAGAAATCTAAATTTAATATAGATTATAGATATTTAGAATATAGCTTACTAAATATTTAATATATTTTCTTAGTTATATCTTAAAATCCTTTTTCTTCTTATAGTATTCTCTTTTCTATTTTAAGAAATATACTTTATATCTATATATATAGATCTATTTTAATATAGTTAAAGATCCCTTAAGTTTATAGTTATAACACAGCCCCCTGCAAAAAAGACTATAATAAATTCACTCAGTTTATAGATATAATTTAGGAAACACTATAGAGGCACTTTAACCTATACCCTCTACTAGTTAAGGATAATAATATAGAAACCTAATATATTTCTACTAGTAAGCAAACCCTCTAAATATTATAAAGTTAGAGATATACTCTAGCTAAATAGACTAGCAGAACAGTAATAATATAAGTGATACTATACTATATATAATAGAGCTAATTATATTAGAGCTAAGTAGGCTACTAAGGCTCTTATAGCCTGGGAAAAATACCTAAAAGGTAAACCTTCTAGCAAGGTGAACGCTACTATATAAGATATCTAATAACTCCTCGCCTAAAGGTTAACCTTCTAGTAAGGTGCTGCGCATATAAGAGATAACTCCTTAACCTTCTAAGAGGTTCTCACAGCTAGAAGCATAAAAAGCTCTGCTGTAACTAAAGATCCCTTAAGAGGCTTAAGATAAGCTCTAGCTTATATTAATAATAATAATTCTAAAATTATTAATCCTTAACCTAATTTAGTAAGAGCTAACTATAGAATTTACTTAGGCTTATATTAAATAAGTAGATATCTATATAAGTACTGTCTAATTATATATCCTTAGAAAGCTTTACTCTAATATAGATTTTAATATCTTTATTAATTACTTCTTATTCTATATATTAGATATACTTATTAGTTTCTTTATATATAGAGGAGGGTTCTCTAATTTAATCCCTTTTTTAATATATTATTACTAAAACTCTATTTTACTCTTTATTATAATTATAGAGTATTTAATATTAAAGTAGATCTTATAAATTAATAAACCTTTTTAGTGCTATATCTAAGCTTAAAACTATATTAAACCTTTAGTAACTAGTTTATAGTCTTTTTCTATAAGCTTAAATGTAAGTAGATATTTAGTATATTTATTCTTAATAATTAGTAACTATAATTTACTAAAGTAATATTAACTCTTTAAAAAGTTAAATAGATTTTAGTTAATATAGTAATATAGATATATAGATCTAGTTTCTAAAGTATATCTTAGAATAATCTTTTTAGTATAGATTATAATATAAACTTTATACTTAACTTAAGAGGGGTTTTTAATTCTTACTCTCTATATATTATTAACTAAGTAAGTAAGTATATATAGACTAAAATATTCTAAGTAAAGATACTATAATATTATATTATTTAATCTATTACTATAAAATTCATAAGAGGGCTTTTATAGCACTTTTTAAAACTTATTTGATAAGTAAGTTATTACTATAATACTACTTTAGCTTATTAAAATAGAAGAGTAAGAGGAAATAGGCTTATATTTAAGGGATATAAAATTACTCTTATAATCTAGCTTTTTGAGAATAATATTTTGGTTAATATTACTAAAATAGAGAATATAGTTAAAACTATAATACTAAATATCTTTAGTACTTAGCTATATCTCTAAGATAATATTAATATAGAAGTTTTAAATATATATAATATTCTCTAAGATAAGATTCTCTATTTTAGGGCTATTTTTGCTATTTAAAATCTATTTTAGAATATATTATTCTTTGTCTTAGATAGATAAAGAAGAGCTTTCTACTTCTATAAAGTAGCTAGATAGTAATAGCTTATATAAGTCTAGAATAAGGAGATTAAGGTTATTAATAAAGTAGGTTATACTATAGTTATCTAGAACTATATTTTTAGAGAGTAAATATTAGTTATATTATAGTATTATATAAACTCTATAGTTTAAGTTAATATAATTAGTAATTAGCTTTAGTAAATTTAAAACTATAATAATTATTCTAGAGTAGTTTTACTTATTTTATTCTAAGTTATTATTAATTATACTTAAGTTAGATTTATCTATATTAAATTTAACTTTAGAAATAGATTTATTATTCTTTAGCTAATATTTCTTTTTATATTTAGTCTTAAGTACTACTTAGTATAACTTATTTAAGCATTTCTAAATTATAATTAAAGTATCTTTTAATATACCTAAAACTCTCTATTTAGGTTTTTTAGTTAGAGCAAACTCTAACTAAAAGTATAGTTTTAAGATCTAAAGGTACTAATTTCTATAGAGGTAATCCTTCTTTATATTATTATTTAAGTTATTTAGAAACTTTCTGCTAAGTATAGTATAAATACTAAGTATCTTTATTTAAGGTATCTTATCTATAAATAATCTATAAGTTAGAAATATTAAAAAGATATTACTAATTTCCTTAATTACTAAAATATCCTTTTCTAAGTATTTATCTTATTATAGCTCTTACTTCTTATTAAATATCTAAGTAAGGATAATTTTATATTTAATTACTAAGAGAAAATTATAAACTATAAATATATCTTTAACTTTAGAAACCTTTTAGGTTTTTACTTTTAGAAATACTATATACTACTCTATATAGTACTTACTTAGATTAAAGTTACTATATACCTTTTTAAGTACTATATAATACTCTTTTTAAGTAAGGGTTTATACTACTATATCCTTTTAGCTATATTATTACTAAATTATATAAATAAGTATCTAAACTATAATTATACTCTTTAGTTACTGAGATATAGTTATACTTACTATAATAGTTAGTAGGACTATTTTATCTAAATAGATTCTAGCTACTTTTAAATTATTAATAAGAGCTACTTCTTAAGCTCTCTAGTTAATTTAGTCTTTTTATACTATAATATAATCTTATTAAATATAAACTTAGGTAAGCTATTTAGGTTTTAGTAGTTTAGTTTTAGTAAATAGTTATTATTTACTTTTAGCTTTAGCCTTTTTTGACTTCTATTTAACTATCTTAAGCTCTTAGTTTTTTCTTAACTCCTTATTTTATTAATTATAGTACTTTATAATTATTAAAGTATTATCTATAGTATAACTATAGATTAGTAAAGTATCTTTTATATATAGATTAGTAAGGTACTAAATATCTAATTAATATATTTATTACTTAAAAAGAGGATATTAATTAAACTAATTATTAATGCTATAGTGGATAATTATAGAGTTAGATTTTACTAGAAAAGATATCTTAATAAGTATATAGAGTTTTATAGAAAAGAATAACTTAATAAGGTATTCTAAGTATATAAATAAAGTTTAGAGGTATATATATATTAAAGTAAAAAAGCTAAGCTTATAACTATTATAGTATATTAAAATACGTATTAAAATATATATAACTTTAATCCTTACTTTCTAACTATAAAGTAGTAAATTAGTATACCTAAAGTATATTCTATAGTATAAATACTAAGTTATTATTTATTAATAAGTAAATATTATTTTACTAGTATAGACCTATTTTAGATCCTATTTTATAGTGCCTTACTTAAGTATACTGAAACCTAGATTAGCAGTGCCTAATTAGTAGAGCTGGGATTAGCTATACCTATATAACTTAGGTTGCAATAAGTATTTAGTTATTAATAAAAATATATAGAGTTTCTATATTATTATTCTTAACTAGTAGAGAGTATAGGTTAAAGTGTCTCTATAGTGTTTCCTGAATTATATCTATAAACTAAGTGAATTTATTATAGTCTTTTTAATTAGGGAGCTGTGTTATAACTATAAACTTAAAACTTCTATATTATTAATACCTATTATAAGCCTAAAGTAAGCTTAAGAATATAAAGTAGTATAATATTATATAATAATTTATATTTCTATTAATATTACTAAATTCTATTTTGTAAAGCACTAGAGCTACTTTTATATATTTAGTTATATTAATTGAACTCTTTAGCTTTTATATTTTAAGTTACTTATCTCTCTATCTAAACTATTACTTTATTATTATTAATAAAGTGTTTAAAGGTTTAATTTAGAGTACTCTATATAAAAATATCTATAGAGTTATTCTTATTATTAATCTATTATAATTTATAGATCTCTCTCTTGTTTTATAACTATTAAAGCGCTATAGTATTAATTATTAACTACCTTTCTTTTATAGTATTAAGCTTAATAAAGTAATTATATAATAAGCATAAATTAATATAAATAATAATATTAGTATAAGCTTTTCTAAAGTAGTTATTAACTATTAAAGCGTTATTATAATAATATAAGTAAGGCTTATATTAATAACTATATTATAGACTTTAGAGGTTAGGATATAGTAGGTAACTCTTTTATATTTTCTTAAATTAAAGTAGATAGTATTACTATTAATTATAAATATATTATCACAAGCTATAGATAGGGGTGAGGGTAAGTTATAAGGAGTTACTTTCTTAGCTATAAATTAGTGTGTGCAGAAAGCGTAGTGAAATAGTCTATAGTGTGTAATTATATAATCACGCGCTATAGTGTATAGCTACTGCAGCCTTATAGAGCTA
Organism: Colletotrichum neosansevieriae; assembly: GCA_036785495.1. Taxonomy (NCBI): domain Eukaryota; kingdom Fungi; phylum Ascomycota; class Sordariomycetes; order Glomerellales; family Glomerellaceae; genus Colletotrichum; species Colletotrichum neosansevieriae. Next base: position 132,863 of record JAVHLV010000111.1, on the reverse strand, counting down.
AGAGTGCTATAAACTATAATATAATACACTCCCTAGCTATATAGTAAATATTACTAATATAGTAATCTAGTCTTATATATAGCTATAACTATTTTTAAAATATATATAAAAGAGATAAAGTAGTGTTATAAATAGCCTTAAAGATATAAAATAAGTAAAAATATCCCTTATAAATGCTTTAAAGAGTGTAAATAAGTAATATATAACTTAAGTAATAGTAATATAATTTAGATAAGCAGCAGAATTCTATTAGTAATGCTTAACTATCTATAAAGATAGCTAGATAGTATAGTTTATTATTTATACTATTCTCTACTTTAATTTTCCCTCCTCTTTTTACTTAGAATACTATAATAATTATAAGTTAACTCTTTATATATATATAAAAATTATTATATATATTACTAACTATTATAGATACTTACCTTTATATAGTACTATCTATACCTATTAATACTATTATTAAAAATAGCTCCTAAGTATAAATAATTTATAGCACTTATTACTAATTATATTACTAAGACTAAGGTAATCTATAAAGCTAATAAGAAAAGTAGAGCAGGAGTAGCTAGCTACTCTTACTAAATAAGAGGAGGCTAAGGATAATAAGGTTAATAAGTATAAGTTTTTTATTTTATTATTCTATAGCTTCTTTAGTAACTTTAATACTTAATAGTTAAGGCTATCCTCTATAAAATAGAGGAGAACTTAGCTTAAGGTAAGCTTATTACTATTTAATAGAGTTTTTTAATATTATAGAAGCTAATAATATCTTTCTAATAGAGGAGGCTAAGGCTTCTAAAAAGAAGCTAATATATAAATATAAATATATCTTCTCTATTAAGGAGAAAGAGAATAAGGATAAGGAGAAGCTAATTAATATATTTATAATATTACTTCTATATACTCTAGAGATATTAATAATAGTTTAGAGAAGCCTAAGTATAAGCCTAAGGAGGTAAAGATTATAAGTAATATATATTATAGTATATCTAAGAAGAAAACTATTTCTATTATTAATAAGAAAACTCTAAGCTTTACTAAGAAGCTCTATACTTTCTCTACTATCTTAGAGAGAGCTAGTAAGCTAATAGAATATCTATACTATAGCTATACTTACTTACTATTTATAAATAAAAGCTTTAGTTACTGCTTCTATAGTATTAATAAGTATTATTACTACTATCTAACTAGCTAAAGCTATAAACCCCTTTTTACTACTACTATTACTCTCTATAAGGACTATTATAAAGCCTATAATAGAAATAACTAAGTTATAAGTATTTTATATATATATATAGATATATATAAGATAATTTAGTAAAGTAGTAACTTATCTATTTAGGCCTTTCCCTTTTAGCACTAAATTCTCTAAGCTCCTCTTAAGGAGGAGGAGGAAAAGGAGAAAGAGGAGGAGAAAAGGTATAAAGAGGAGGAGAAAGAAGAGCTCTAGGTTATTATATATCTAAAGGCTGCTATAAGAGAGCTAGCTTTTACTAGCTTTGCTTAGTAGGTCTCTATAGTTACTACTCTTTTTAATAGTATTATTATTAATATATATACTTACTTAGTAAGCTTTTTAGCTCTCTATAAACTGCCTATTAGTATAGCTAATAGCTTTATTAACTACCTTATTATTGCTATCTATATAGAGGAGTGCTCCTATTATTAAATATATACCTTTAGGTATTAATACTCTTTGCTTTTTAATATTTAGGGAGGTATAGAGCTAGTATATTTAGGGCTAGTATATCTATAAAAATTGCTTTTTTGCTCTCACTATTATATATAGAGAGGCTATAGCTCTATAGATAATATCTACTAGCCTTTAGGCTTAATAAAGCTTAATTCTATAAACTTACTTCTCTTTTATAAGTAGTATACTTAAGGCTTAGGAGCTTTACTTTAGTTATTAATATTATAACTATTACTTAATAGACTGCTTTTTACTAAATTATACCTCTAAAGAGTATTATTATATAGCTTTATAATAATCTATAAGTCTCTTTATTATTATTAAATAAGATATTATTAATAATTAGTAGTAAGGAAGTCTCTTTATTACTTTCTAAGCTACTATAGCAGATTATAAAGTAGTAAGTTATATAGAGATACTATATATACTACCTTACTATAGTAAAGTGCTATATACTTAAATTTATAAAAGAATAGAAAAGTTATACTATAGTAAAGACTACTTTAAGTTATATTATTATTACTATATATAGAATATTTCTAATAAGTAATTAGTAATCCTTAACTTTAGGAATTATAGTCTTACTAGGGTTCTTTATAAGCTTAATAACTAATATAGAAGTGCTTAGGTAAATACTATTATAAAGCCTAAAGTACTCTATAATAATCTTAAGATATTAGTTATAGACTAGGTAGATCCTTTTAGCTACTTAATTTTATATAATATATATCCTAAGGTACTATTTAATAGCGCTTAGTTTATATAGTTTATATAGTTTCTTAATCTCTTATATAAGCTTCTAAGCTTTAGAAGTATAGTCTTAATAGAATAAAATAAGAATGTTATTAATATAGAATAGAATTAAAACCTTATAGTGCTTATCTTAAAAAGGATAGAGCTCCTTATTATATAGAAAGAGCTTAAGCTTATATAAAGCTATAGAGAATTTCTTATACTATAAAAGAGATATATTCTTCAAGCTATATAGAGCTCTATTAAGCTCTATAGCTTTACTAACCTACTTAAAGCTATCTAAAAGGTAGTAGGTAACTAGCTCTTTATTTAGGTTAATATCTATATTTAGGAATATATTAATAATTAAATTAAAGTATTTTATAGTTAAACTAAGCTATAATTACTATTACTATATATAAACTTTAGGCTATAAGTATAGTAATATAGATTAAGCTAAGAGAGGAGATATCTTATATATTTTCTTATATATAGATTTACACTTTATAGATATTAAGGTAGTTATCTTAGAACTTATAAATATATACCTACTTTAATAAAGGAAGCTTTAAGTATATCTTAGACTAGTTAATAATATATTAGGTTTTCTTAGCTATAAGCTTATTAATTGCCTTATTTATAGCCTCTTAAAATATATCTTAGAGTAGCTTTCTTAGCTTTCTAGCTTTAAAGTAGTTACTTAGAAGCTTTAAGAGGTTTTCTATAAAGTATATTAGTTTATTTAGGAGTAGGTAATTCTCTCTATATTCTAGTTAGTATATTCTTAAGCTATATTATAGTAGTAGTATAAGGTATTTCTAAACTATAAAAAGCAGCTAGTATAGAGAACCTAAGCTTACTAATAGTTTATTTATTTATTATAAAGTTACTATTTACTTTATTAAGTATCTCTAAGGTTTTAAGAACTATATTAGAGAATTTAACAGATATTTTAACTTTATTAATAATTATTTAGGTATTCTAGATATCTATAGCCTTCTTTTTATTATTAAGAGAGGAGAATTTTAACTTATTAAAGTATATATTATATATAATAATAACCTAGTTAAGTATAGAAACCTAGATTCTATATAGATTATATATTTCTAGTATATATTCTATAAGGTATCTAAGATAAGCCTTAGAGTTAACTTTATAATAATATTTATTAATATCTTTTTTATAACTCTTTCTAGGGAGATAAGCTTTATAGCTATAGATATATAAGCCTTTTTAGTATAGATATAAGTCTTAGTATATAATAAGTATAAAGTCTAGTTATTACTATTAGAAATAGTTCTAAAACTACTTAAGTTCTATCTAAATAGAGCTTTATTAGTTATTTATAGTATATAGATTAATATTAAAGATAAGGACTGCTGCTCTCTAAGCCTCTAAGATAAGATATTTTAGTAAGTAAGTAGCTATTAATATTATAAATACCTTTGAAATAATTTCTAAGCTAATATACTCTTTACTATTTATAGACTTCTTAGTATTTATTAATAAAGGTTTAAGATTAATTCTAAGCTTCTCTACCTATTACTTATACTAAGTAAAGCCTTATATAGTAATAATAATATACTTAATATTATAGCAGATTTTATAAATAGTAAGTCCCTACTATCTTTATATTTAGTATTTAAATATCTAGAGTATCTTAAATACTTTGTTATACTTCTTTAAGACTAGGGAAGTTCTAAAAAGTCTTTTACTATATTTATTTTTAATAAGAAGTATTTAGGTATATAGTTTACTAAGCTTTTAGTAGTTAAAGAGGTTCTAAGCTATATAGTAATAGAAATAGAGAGATCTAGTCTTAGATATACTTTATAAAATAACTTACTAAATATATACTTAAGTATAGAATTTATATTAAATATATAATAGAGTTTTAATTCTTACTCTCTAAGTATTATATATAAAGTATTTAAAATTACTATAGTCTAAGTAACTAGCTTAGAGATACTATAGTTATATATTATTAAACCTTTTAGCTATATAGTAATATAAGAAGTATACTAGTTTCTAGTTATTTAAAAGAGCTATAATATCTATACTATTTATAGGAATACTTAGACTAAGTAGGTAGATAGAAATAGAGTTATATTTAAAGAAAACTAGATTACTTTTATATAATAGCTATTTTATATAAGTAAACTTATCTAGCTTACTAAACTATAGAGAGTAGTTATAGCTATTATACTAAATATTTATCTTAAAGAGAAGTATTTTTAAGATAATATTAATATATATATTTTTAATAATAGTAATATTATTTAAGATTAGAGCACTCTTTTTACTTATTAAGATATCTTTAAATATACTCTAAATAACCTAAGTATTTCTCTTAATAATTAGTATACTTATACTACTAACTTTAATTACCTTATTATTATATAAGTATATAAAGGTACTAGAAACTAGCTTTTTCTTATTATTAATAATATAGAGAGCTCTATAATTATCTAGAATAATACTATTAGAGAGAGTATATAGTTCTTTAAAGAATATAAATACTATAGAATAAACTTAGATTACTTAGCTTTTATCTTTAAAAAGGCTTTAGTTAATAATATAGTAGGAAATATTATTAAGAAGTTACTCTTAGTTATTAATATTACCTCTATCACTATATCTACTCTAGCTACTACTATAATATTTACTATAGCTATAGTTAGATAGATACTAACTACTTTTCTAAAACTTCTTTATAATCTACTCTATATATATAAGGTTATTATAGATATAGCTCTACTATAGAAATATTACTATCTTCTATATATACTATACTTTATTCTTTAGTATTTTATAATCTTTAAGGCTATCTTTTAGTAAGTCTATAAATACTTATTAAATATAACTATAGTTCTATAAAGTTTATCTATAATATTATTTATAAAAGTAGCTAGAGATCTTATTAAGTATTATTACTAAAAAGAAAGTATTTAAAGCAGTTTATAAAGCTTAAAGTAGATCCTCTAAGTTAGAGCAGTCTATAAAAGTAATATATACTCTAAGTAATTTACTAAAACCCTTAGTAAAAGCTAGCTTATTATAGATCTTAATAATAAAAATAATTCTAAGCTCTTTAAGTAAGAGATAAGATATTCTAATCTCTTCTACTTAGATAACTAAATCTAGCTAGGTTTAAGCCTATATAGAAGCTATTCTATAATATACTATCTTAAGAAAAGTATATCTACTATAGCTTTTCTTAGTATTAGTAATATTCTAGCTTACTATTACTTTATAAAAATAATATTACTCTCTATACTACTTAGTAAGTTAAGTAATATACTGAGTATACTTTAGAATATCTTTATAATCTTAGTATACTTATTTCTATATATTATTATTAAAATAGATAAGTTACTATTTAAGAAAGTAGAGTATATTTTAAAGGTTAATCTAGGACTTATTATTCTTATTATTAAGCTTTATCTTTACTATCTTAAAATAGATTATATTAATAGTTTAATAGATAAATACTTAATAGTTATAGTATAAAGTAATCTATAATAAGAGATTTATATTATTAATAGAGAGATACTTAATTATATTACTCTACTTATTTTAAATATCTTTATACTTAATAGAGATTAGTAAGGTTAGCTTTATAAGCTTAAGAGTAATAAGACCTACTCTACTAGCTTATTAAGAAGTATTAAACTCCTTATTCTTAATAATATTAATAAAGTTATTATATTTAGTAATCTTATAGAGTATTTAAGAGGGATTCTTCTTAGCTTTCTACTTTTAAAGAGCTACTTTATACTTACTAAGATTAGCCTTATACTTAGCTTAGAAATAGTTATTATACTTATCTATAAACTCCTAAATAGTTAGAGTGCTATTAAGAATATTAAAAGGCTTCTTAGTATTAAGGCTATTAGAATTAAGATACTTCTAAATACCCTTACTCTATATAAATAAGTATAGATTAAGGTATTAATAAGGCTAGTTAATAAGACTTTAAAGCCTTATCTCTAGAGAGAAAGTTATTAAAAAGTATATAACTATTATTTTAGAGTTACTTTAAAAAGGTTTTTAAGTATTATAAGGTTATTTTAAATAGATATAAAATAATAAGAGAAAGCCTACTTACTCTTTTCTAAGCTTAGAGAGGTTAGAGAGGTATTTATAAGCTATAGAGCTAGGCTTATAACTATTATAAGCTATAGATAGAGGTGAGAGTAAGTTATAAGAAGTAACTATCTTAGCTATAGATTAGTATATATAGAAAGAATAGTGAAATAGTCTATAGTATAGTTATATAATTATGCACTATAGTGTATAGCTACTATAGCCTTATAAGGCTAAGAGTGCTGTAAATTATATTATAATATATATTATTATTTATTATCTTATTAATAAATATAATAATATATTTAATTTAGAATAAGAGGTCTATATTATTAGCAAAAGAGCTATTAATAAAAATAAATAGTTTAGCTATTATTAAGTTAATAAGTATAAATATAAAGTAATAGCTAAGGTTCTCTTTTTATTACTTAAAGCACTAATTAAGTGCTTTTTATTTTTAGGTATAAGCTCTTAGTATTATATAGCTATTAATAAGTTAAAGTATTAAGTTTATAGTTATAACGCAGCCCCTCTATAAAAAAGACTATAATAAATTTACCTAGTTTATAGATATAATTTGGAAAACATAATAGAGACACTTTAATCTATACTCTCTACTAGTTAAGGATAATAATATAGAAACTCTATATATTTCTATTAGTAAGCAAACTCTTATATAAAGTTAGATATATACTCTAGCTAAATAGACTAGTGGAATAGTAATAGTATAGATAATACTATACTATATATAATAAAGCTAATTATATTAGGGCTAAGTAGATTACTAAGGCTTTTATAGCTTAGAGAAAATGCCTAAAAAGTAAGCCTTTTAGTAAGGTACTATATATATAAGAGATAACTCCTTAACCTTCTAAGAGGTTTTTATAGCTAGAAGTATAAAAAGCTCTACTATAAGTAGAGCTTTATATCTATCTCTCTTTCTTATCCTTATTCTATAATCTATAATAAGTTCTCTAAGATATTAATATTAAGCTTAGTATATTAATATACTAACTATATATAAGATATATCTATTAATATTAATAATATATAAAATATTATATAAGAGTTTAGCATTAATATAATTAATAAGGCTCTCGGTTTTATTAAGTAGTTTATATAACACTAAGAGTATATTATTAGTATAGCTCTTAGGAGAGCTCTTATTAATACCTCTATAAGGGATTTATAGATATACTAACTTATTATAAATAAGTAAGTAGACTTAGTAGTAGAGGTTAGATAGGTTATTAAGCACTCTATAGAGTGGCCCTTCTTTAAATAGACCCTTTATAATACTAAGATAGAGGCAGCTCTTTAGGGATTAGTAAGTATAGCTTATACTAACTGCTTTAATATAGAGAGAGTATTATTAATAATAGTATAGCTAGTAGATAAAGCAGTAATAGAGATAGTATTAGCAGTATAGATAATAAATAAGAGGATAAGTTAATAGATATTATTATTAAACTGCAAAATTAAGAATTATAAGTCTATTTAGTGAGATAGATATATATAAATATAGCTATAGTTAGAATAGGATCACGTGACTAAAGGCTATATATATTGTTAGGAGGCGTAGCGTGGAGTTAGAAGGTCTATTGCAAAGTAGGTAAAATCACTATATAGTGGCTAGAGGCTATAGGTTAAAGTATACTTTAAGTTAGTAGATTAATATAATATATATACTTTTTATTTATTACTAAATATATTATTGTTTTTATTTAGTTAAGATTACTATTATAGTAATAGGCTTAATTTTATTCTCTTAGCCTTTTAAGTATAAAGTAAGACTACTATTTATATTTAGGAATTAATAGAGATATATAATATTTAGATTTAGATATATAACTTCCTTAGATATATAAGATCTCTATTCTTATATTAGCTTATAAAAGACCCTCTCTACTAATACCTCTTAGTAAAGATAGTTAATAAACCTACTCTAATATTTCTTAATTAATTATAAACCTATAGCTGTTTACTAATTCTCCCTTCTATTTAAGATTTATAAATTAGTTAGCATATTTATAAATCTTAATTAGAACTTCTCTATTTTACTACTATAAATTTTAAATTAACTTTAGGGTTATATCTATTTTATAAATTATAAATACTCTATATCTTTCTATTTTAATATTTATTATTTAATAACTTCTATTAGCTTCTCCTTTATTAAATACTTAGCTATAAATATCTATTACTACTCTACTCTCTTATTACTTTATTTATTAAGTTTATAGTTATAACACAGCCCCCCTAGCAAAAAAGACTATAATAAATTCACTTAGCTTATAGATATAATTTGGAAAACACTATAGAGGCACTTTAATCTATACTCTCTACTAGTTAAGGATAATAATATAGAAACTCTATATATTTCTCTTAATAAGCAAACCCTTATATAAAGTTAGATATATACTCTAGCTAAATAGACTAGTAGAATAGTAATAATATAAATAATACTATACTATATATAATAGAGCTAATTATATTAAAGCTAAGTAGGCTATTAAGGCTCTTATAGTAATATCTTTATTAAACCTTTTAGTAAGGTGCTATAGAAAATACTTAAAAAGTAAACCTTTTACTAAGATACTATATATATAAGAGATAACTTCTTAACCTTCTAAGAGGTTCTTATAGCTAGAAGTATAAAAAGCTCTATAAGTAGAGCTTTATATCTAACTCTCTTTCTTATTCTTATTAACTTATAATAAATCCTTTTAGCCCTATTATATATAGCGCAGCGTTGTCTGCGCTATTACTGTTCCGCTAGTCTATTTAGCTAGAGCGCATATCTAACTTTATATAAGGGTTTGCTTGCTAGCAGAAATATATAGGGTTCCTATATTATTATCCTTAACTAATAGAGGGCATAGATTAAAGTGTCTCTATAGTGTTTCCCAAATTATACCTATAAACTGGGTGAATTTGTTATAGTCTTTTTTATAGGGGGGCTGTGTTATAACTATAAACTTAATAATAAATCCTTAAAGATATTAATACTATATCTAGTATATTAATATACTAAGTATATATAAGATATATTTATTATTATTAATAATATAGACTAGATTATTATAGACTTTAGTATTAATATAATTAATAAAACCCCTTCTTCTTTAACTAATCTAGACTATATAAAGAGTATATTATTAATATAGCTTTTAAGAGAGCTTATCTTAATATCTCTATAGAGTCTATCTATATATATAAAACTTAATAATAAATCCTTAAAGATATTAATACTATATCTAGTATATTAATATACTAAGTATATATAAGATATATTTATTATTATTAATAATATAGACTAGATTACTATAGAGTTTAGTATTAATATAATTAATAAAACCCCTCCTTCTTTAACTAATCTAGACTATATAAAGAGTATATTATTAATATAGCTCTTAAGAGAGCTTATCTTAATATCTCTATAGAGGATATCTATATATATAATTAAATTATATAGAAATAAGTAAATATAGTATTAGAAGTTAAATAGATTATTATACACTCTATCTATTAGCGCTTCTTTAAATAGGCTCTCTATAATAGTAAGGTAGAGGCAGCTTTATAGGGAAATATTAATAAGTATAGCTTATACTAAATAGAGAGAGTATTATTAATAATAGCATAGCTAGTAAATAAAGTAGTAATAGAGATAGTATTAGTAGTGTGGGTAATAGGCAAGAGGATAAGTTAATAGTTAAGTAGTCTGTAGTAATTAAGTAATTAAAAACTATATTATTATTAAACTATAAAGTTAAGGATTATAAAGCTATAGATAGATATATATAAGTGCAGCTATAGTTAGGATAGTTATAATCACGTAACTAAAGGCTATATATATTATTAAGAGGCGTGGAGTTAGAAGGTCTATTATAAAGTAGGTAAAACTACTATATAGTAGCTAGAGGCCTTTTACTCTATTTATATTTAGAATACCTAATTAACTTTTTATTTATTACTAAAAAGAGATAGATAGCTAACTTTATTATATTTTCTCTATAATCTAAGTAATAACTGACTTATTCTAGTTATTAAGGGAATATCTATTAAGTTTATAGTTATAATATAGCTCTCTATAAAAACGACTATAATAAATTCACTCAGTTTATAGATATAATTTAGGAAACACTATAGAGGCACTTTAATCTATACCCTCTACTAATTAAGGATAATAATATAGAAACTCTATATATTCCTGTTAGTAAGCAAACTCTCTAAATATTATAAAGTTAGATATATATTCTAGCTAAATAGACTAGTAGAATAGTAATAGGGCTGATTATATTAGGGCTGAGTAGGCTACTAAGGCTCTTATAGCCTGGAAAAAACGCCTAAAAGGTAAACCTTTTAGTAAGGTACTATATATATAAGAGATAACTCCTTAACCTCCTAAGAGGTTCTTATAGCTAGAAGTATAAAAAGCTCTATATATAGAGCTTTATATCTATCCCTCTTTCTTATCCTTATAAACTTATAATAAATTCTCTAAGATATTAACACTATACCTAGTATATTAATATACTAAATATATATAAGATATATCTATTATCACTAATAATATAAACTAGATTACTATAGAGTTTAGTATTAATATAATTAATAAAACCCCTTCTTCTTTAACTAATCTAGACTATATAAAGAGTATATTATGAATATAGCTCTTAAGAGAGCTTACCTTAATACCTCTATAGGGAATACCTATATATATAATTAAATATATAAAAATAAGTAAATATAGCAGTAAAAGTTAAATAGGTTATTACTCACTCTATCTATTAGCCCTTCTTTAAATAGGCCCTCTGTAATACTAAGGCAGAGGTAGCTCTATAGGGGAATATTAGTGAGTATAGCTTATACTAACTACTTTAATATAGAGAGAGTATTATTAATAACAGTATAGCTAGTAGATAAAGCAGTAATAGAGATAGTATTAATAGTATAGATAATAGATAAGAGAATAAGTTAACAGTTTAGTAGTCAGTAATTAAGTAATTAAAAACTATATTATTATTAAACTATAAAGTTAAGGATCATAAAGCTATAGATAGATATATATAAGTGCAGCTATAGTTAGGATAGGATTATATAACAGGATAGGATTATATAACTAAAGCCTATATATATTATTAAGAGGCGTGGCGTGGAGTTAGAAGGTCTGTTATAAAGTAGGTAAAATCACTATATAGTAGCCAGAGGCTAGGGAATATCTATATTCTCTTATTAATAGAGGCTAATTCTTATTTTAGCTTAGTATAGCTTTAGATATTCTTAACTAAAGAGAAACTAGCTAGGTATTATTCTTTAGCTAGCTATATAGAGCTATAGCTATTTTAGAGTTAAGAATATAATAATATAGATCTTAAAAAGCAAACTTCTAAAATTATTAATATAGATATACTTTCTACTTTATAAATACCTTTTTCTTAATAAGCTTACTATAGATTTTAGAGTAATATAAAATATTATACTATGTTAAGGTTAAATAGTTATAGATATAGTTTCTAAGAGATATTAGCTATAGATTTCTACTAATAAGTAGAGACCTTTTAATAAATTAATACTCTCTTATTACTAAACTAAGAGCTTTTAATAAAAATATTATATAGAGTTTACTAAGGTATTCTAACCTAAGTCTAGAGTATTTGTAAAATATAAATACCTTATTCTATATATAAGTATTTTAGAAGCTTAATTTCTAATTTCTAATTATAATTTATATAATATTAACTAATTAGTAAAGATTGCTTTACCTATTTAGTATATAATCTTTAATATATAGTTACTTAACTTAGTATCTAAGGTAATATAGATTTTAAAGTTTAGATAATATTGAATAAATTAATATACTTACTATATTTCTATAGATAAGTAGGTTCTATAAAGATATTAAAGAATTAGTTATTGATTATTAAGCTTCTTATAAAAACTAGTCTATATCTTCTTAAATATTAACTTAGTTTCTATAAATATAATAGCTTTTATATCTCTAAAACTCTATTATAGGTATAAGAGATTTATCTATCTATAGTAATATAGATATAAGCTTAATCCTTATTACTAAGTTAAGCCTCTATTTATATAGCTAGTTTATTCTCCTTAGATATAGTATTTTTATTAATATAAAAATATCTCTTTTATTATTTTTGCTTAGCTTAAAGTAAGATATTTAAGTTAATATAGTAAGTATAGAGCTATTACTATATTTCTAGAAATATATTACCAAGAGCTATCTTTATTTATTTATTAAAGTTTATAATAATAATATTTAGTTAGTAAATATTATTCTACTAAATAAGTAAGTAAATACTATTTAAAAAAAGCTAAAACCTTTTAAGCTATTTATTATTAATTAAACTAAATATAGTATCAAAAATAGAATTAAAATAAGTTCATTCTATAGCTTAGAAGAGGGAAAGCTTAAAATAGTTAGTATTATAGATATTATTAAAGCTTAATATCTTTAGAAACTATTTTTATATCTAGAGATAGTAAGAAAAGATTTATATAACGTTTATAAGCTAATTAAGCTTATTATTAGCCTACTTAACTATATAAGATATCTCTTATTTATTAAAAGGCTTAATAAGTCTTATAGTAAATAAATAGCTATTAAGTTTTTTATAGTTAATCTATACTTTAGTATTATAGATATCTCTTTGGGTAAAGTTAGACCTAAAGAACTATTCTTAAATAATAATATATATATATTATAAACTTAAATATTAATTTAGTAATTAGGTATTTTGATTATAGCTTTAATAAGCTTTTAAAGATATTTATATAAAGAGTTTATAGAGAGTTTAAGGCTAGATAGGTAATTATATTAACTATATCTAGGCTTAAGGTATTTCTATAGAAGCTATTTTTCTTTTTCATATATCTTAGTAATAAGCTACTATTTATAGCTATATTTCTAAGTTTTATATTATTTAATCTTAGTACTATAACTAGGCTTTACTTTACTAAAATAAATATACTAAAATATATATATTGTATTACGTAACTTTTATATTTATATCTATAGTATTTAGTAATACTAAAACTAGCTATTTATATAAAGTTATTAACTTAATTAAATAGTGATTTAGTAATTAGCTTAGGAGTTTAGATATAAATAGGTTTAGGATGTTTATAGATAGTTATAAAAAGGATTTTATACTTTATAAAGTTTATAAAACTATAGTTTAGTATAAAGATATATAGCTTTTTAGAAAGCCTTCTTAATAAGGAGGTACGTATAATAGAGAAGAGTTACATTTTAATATATAGAGTAAGAAACTCTATATCTCTTATTATTAATAGATATATATTTATATAACTATAATAAGTTAATATTAAGTCTCTGCTCTATACTAATTAAATAGTATATAAAGCTAAGAGTAATTTAGAATTAGGCTATTTTAAGCTTTATTAACTATTAATTAGGCTTTTTCTTAGATTAGATAGATATATTAGCTTAATATAAGGATATTATATTTTACTTAGTGCTAAGTATAGATATTATAATATATTAGAGTTAGGTAATAGGTTAATAATATATAAAGCTATTAATAAGAAAGATTTTATAGTTATTATAAATTTCCTAGGATATCTTATTTATACTAAGTAAGCTAATTAGCTCTAGCTAGGTTCTAAAGTACTTTAGGTATATATTAGTAATAAGGATATTCTAAAGAGCTTTATTATCTTCTTATCTATAATCCTAGTTTATACTAATTCTATTACTAGAAAATATAGAGAAAGCTATTAAATTTAATACTTAATAATATTAGTATTTATAGAAAGATTTATAGTTAATAATCGTATTACTATAAACTCTATAGTTTATATTATAATATATAAAGGCCAAAGAGTAAGATATAGAGATAGATAAAGATATTATTAATAATATTATGATAGATAATATAATTACTTTATAATTTTATAATTTTATAACTTTATAGTTTTATAATATTACTTTAAAATACTCTATTAATATTAATATTATAAAAAACTTATTATAAGAGGAGTAATATCTTAAGAAATATTTATAAATATAGTATTACTTAGTTTTATTACTTTATATAAAAGAAAATAACTAGATATTCTAAAATATAGCTCTTAAAATATTAAAGTATATTATTATAATTTTAAATTATTATTATTATTATTATTATAATTAAGTAAGTATAGTTATTACTAGGCTTAGACACTACTTAATAAGTAATACTATATAGGCCCCTCTATATATATAGAGCCAGCTAGAGCTATTAGCTATAAGGTTCTATTAAATTAGGCGTAATTATATATATATTTATAATACTGTAGTGTGTGTGTTATTCTACCTATTTATCCTTATTTAGGCATATTCTAACCCCTTTTTCCTGTATATACCCTAGTTATAGTTAGCGCGCCCGGGCCGATTCAGGCCTATATATAGAGCCGGACTAATATTATACCTAACTCACACTATATATTCTGGACTCTATAATTTAATATACCTCCTTAGAGATTACTAGCTATTTATAAGGCTATTTCTAAACTTTATTAGGGTTTATCTTATCCTAAATATAGGTTTCTATCATCTTTATATACTTTATATTATCCTCTTTTTCTAGGTTCTATATATAGTTTGCCTCTAGTTATATATATTAGTTACTTATTTATAGCTAACTATAGAATGCTTTAAATTAAGATAGTATAAGTGCTCTTATAAGTCTATTTGCTATTCTCTCTATTAATAGAGTATAGCTAACTGCTATATACTCTTTTATAATCTTCTATTATAGCTAGTAATTATAGATATTAAGATATTATAGCCTTATTTATAGCTAAATAAGCTCTATATTAACTAGCTAAATAGTTTATTAATTATTATACTAGATTTAGATTATTATTAATATTATACTAGATATAGTAAAAGTAGCTTTAGTAATAGTATTACTTAGAAGTTAAACTTATAAAGTAGTTATTAGCTAACTTATAAAGAGAGCTTTATATACTGCTTAGAATAGTATAAATAGCTCTATCTTAGTTATTAATATTATAACTATTATCTACTTATTTACCTTTTATATAATTATATCTCTAAATAGCTTTATTATAAGTGTTTATAAGCTCTTTTAGTTAACTATATTATCTATAAAGCTAGTATCTAAAGTAACTTTAAGTATATTATCTAGTTTACTAAGCTTAGCACTATACTTAAGATAGAAGTATTATATTTAGTAGAGATATTAGAGAACTTAATTAGTAGTATAGTACTATATAGAGCCTAGATTATTATTAAACCTTATAAGGTAGCTTATAGTAAATACTATATTAAGCTATATTATTACTACTATATATAGGATTATTCTAATATAGTATTAGTAGTAGTTAATCTTTTATAGAGCTGCTTTTCCTTTATATAGTTTTAATTTATCTTTTATTATAGATATATATACTTAGTTATCTATATTAAGGCTTATAGTATACTGCTTAAGCAGCTTCTATATCTTATTTATAAATACTAACTATAATAGCTATAGCTTATATATAGCTCTATTATAGAGCACTTTAATTCTAAGAAACTATTATAGGTTCTAACCTCCTTTAAGGTAGTAGTGCTTTTAGAGGGTATTTATAGCCTCCTTTATGCTTTTAGTATACTTATAAGGAAATACTAATATATAATTATCTATATAAAAGAAGAATATTACTTACTTATACTACTAGTAGTAGTTTTTACTAGCTACCTATTTAAAGTTAAGTACTATAAGGCTAGCCTCTAAGTGCTTTTACTAAAGTAGTAATAAGTAATATAGTTTATAAAATGCTTTTTATAGATATAGAACCTTACTATTATAGTAATATTCTAGTAATATATTTATAAATACTATTTTATTAATAGATATATATATAAATATATTTCTAGTATTATGTTATAATAGCTCTATATTAAAATAAGTAGCTATAGCTATTAGTACTTAGAAAGATATATCTATAAGTATTACTATATATATATTCTATATATCTTTTACTTATTAGTTATCTTAGATTATAAGTTTTGCTTTAAACTTTACTAACTATCTATATTTATTAAGTTTATATATATAAACCTAGTAGTATCTAAGTACTTAGTAACTATAAGCCTTTTACCTTACTATTTTATACTAGAACTATAATACTTTATATCTCTTTAGGTAAGATTTCTCAGCCTCTAGAAACTTCTTTATAAATAGGTATAGTTTTATAAGCTTATTATATAGTGCTAACTAATTATAAAATATAGATAGAAGAGGTAACTTAGACTAGAAGTAACCTAATAGAGTAGCTATTTTATCTAATTTACTTAGACTACTATATACTATAGCACTCTTATAATGCTCTATATTTTCTAGTCTTTATTTTTTAGCTATAGTAGATATTTACTATTATAGATCTATCTTATCTATACCTACTTTAAGAGTATAACTTATTCTTATTAAAGTTTTAGAGATATTCTACTCTATATATATACTTAGTAGGTAATTAGTCTAGGTACTCTAGGTTATAGAGCTATCTTCTAATTATATAGTTTTATGCTTTTAGTGTAGCTATATATAGCCTATTAGAAAGGCAGCTTTAAATAAGATCTATAGTATATAGTAGTACTAGAGTAATAGTAATTTATATTATCTATTTTTATTTATATATTTTAAAAAATAGTTATATCTTTCTCTATACCCCCTTATACTTATAAATATACTCTATAAAGCTATGAAAAATACTATTAGTAAGGTCTCTAGAGGGGTTATTAGTTTAAAATAAGTATTTATATAGATAGGAGTATTATTTATTTTTAGTATAGTAGTAGCAGCTAGGGCTACTAGGCTCTATAGTAGTAATAATATAGCTATATCTATATTCTTTAGTACTATAGCTTCTAGATCTTTTATATACTTATTAATATAGTTATTATACTTAACTACCTTATTTATCTCCTTATTAGCATTTTATAGAGTAGCTTATATATAGCTTTTACTAATTAGCTAGTTAATCTGCTCTTATATTATAGTAAGGTTTATATACTAGAACTTTTTAGTAAGCCCCTTTAAGTTACTATTAAAAAACTTCTTCTTATTAAATATTATATTATATATAGTAAATACTTCTATATATAGTAGGTTCTATATATAAAAGGAGTTACTAGATATATAGCCTACTAGAAAGCTAATAAATATATATAGTATAAGCCTCTTATAGTATTATTGCTTAAGTTAAGCTTCCTTTATTATAGTAAACACTTTATAGCTATAAGTATATAGGTATAAGAGGTTAAAGCATATATAGTTAGCAGACTTACTTACCTAGAAGTACTTATAGAATAGCTTATAGAGTGTTTGCTAGCTTCTTATTACTATAAGTATATAGTTATATAGATAGGTAGATAACTTTATTATCTCAGGCTATAGTATATCTAGTAGCTTTATACCTATTACTATAGCTTTTATATACTCCTTAATTATAGCACTAACTTATTCCACTCTACTATTCTATACTTAAGTGTTAGTAGCAGATAGCTTAAGGCAGATACCTTATACCTTAATAGCAGTAATAATATATAGGTGCTTTATAAGCTTAAGGTCTATTTTAATCACCTTTATATATACTCTATATTATATTAAGAGTATTATTAAGTAGTCCTTAATTACTATAAGAAGCTTATCTATATTTTATTATATAAGGTAGAAGTTCTAGATATATACTATAGGTTAATCTATTATAAGCAGCACTAAGTAATACCCTTTATAGCCTTTATTATAATTATAGAAGTCTAAGATAATATATTTACCTAGCTCTATGCACTTAATAGACTCTTATAGCACTTATTATACTTAGTAGCAGACTTTACTTATATTATAGATATTATAGTTAATTATTATAATAGGCTTACTCTCTTAGATAAGATAAACCCCTCTTATACTATTTAAGAGGTGTTAAATAGCTTCTAGGCCTAGATATTTAAGGTGCTAGTACTATATTATAGTACTACTATAGATAGGTTATTACTTTATTATTATATTATATATATATATATAGTGCTTAGCTGGGGGTTACTAAGCACTTATAAGAAATATAGCGCCTGCCTTATCTCTTTTACTCTATAATAGAGCACTCTCTAAGATCTCTCTATATTTAAGAACCTACTAGTAATACCTCTTATCTAATATATAGAAGTAGGTATAATCTAACCTTTAAAGATAGTTATTTTATAGGCTTATATTCTACTAGATACTATGCTAGTATAGCTTCCTGAGTAATATAAAGTTACTTATAAACCTATAACAGAGTACTATATTATATAGTTATAGGTATATTATGCTTCTACTATGCCCCTTTATCTTAATATTAACTATGCTATATCTCTTAATAGGAACCTAGTATATACCTGCTTATAAGAAGTTACTAGAAGCTATTCTAGTAAGTATAGTAAACTATAAGGTATTATTAAATATATATATAGTTATTTTAAAGTCTAGAATAGTAGAGTTATAGAGTTAGTAGTTATTAGGCTATATATAAAATATAGATTTAAGAGTCTCTTTATAGTAGCTTTATAGTTATTTATCCTCTATATACTATCTACTACTTAGTTTAAGCTTATAAATATACTTTATAAGCTCTTTATTATTATTAATATGCTCCTCTACTAGATAGTAGAAGGATTTACTTCTCTAAAAGCGCTCTAAGTATAGTTCTTTAAATATAATCTAGCACTTAGCTAAGAGGTAGTAGCTATAGCAGGCTAGGTAGAAGCTCTTTTTATTAGTTATTTATATAGTTATAGATACCCTTTTATAGCTTTTAGGCGCTATAGGTTACTCTCCTCTATATACTTAGTATATAATAGGTCTTTACTTCTTAGATACTTCTATATTATTCTTAAATATAGTATTCTTATTATCTGCTAGTATAGTAGGGCTAAATGCTTCTTAGCCTATTTTAGTATATAGGTTAGCTAGTTTAAATATATTAAGAGTAACTTAGATATCTTTTAGTATATCTCTTATAGTAAGGGAGGTAGCATTTATATATAATTATATTATTATTTAGTATATATAGATCTAGGTGTCTAAACTACTATTACTAAGAGCTATTATAAAGTTTATAAACTACTAGTTAGGCTCCTTTACTTATATAAAGCTGCTAGCTTATACTTTAGTAATAGCTTTCTCCCACTTTATAAGCTATTCCTCTATATTACACTTTATAAGTAGCTTCTTATATACTAGAAGGTTTAGAGTTATAGTATAACTGCTTCTAGCTATAGCTTTATATTTATAAATATTAATATTAATACTCTTATAAAGTATATATATCTAGTAGTTAATACTCTTATCTATAATATAGTATAGATATAGAAGATCTAGGTAAATATTATTATAGATCTAGTCTTAGAGTATATATTATTACTTCTTATATACTTTATAGCACTTATCTCTAAATATATAGTCTACTTAGTAAGCCTAGTATAGCTTATAATTTACCTTAGATAGATCTATAATTATATTAGTATATATAGTGGTTATATTATTACTTAGTAGTATAACTGCTATGCTATTTACTATACTACTTATAGAGTGGTTAGAGATATCTAGAATAGTTAGCTCTATAACCTTACCTCTAAAGTAGCTTTAGAGCATACTATCTATATTTAGAATAGTAGTATATAGGTTAATACTATCCTATAGCTTAAGGCTAAATATCTTTATATATAGGAGGTTAATCTAGAGGATCTAGTTACTATATCTATGCAGCTAAAAGGTAGTTATAGTAGTTATTATCTTATAATTAAGGTTTTAGAGTAGTATTTATAGTAATATAGTATATATTAGACTATTAATTATTAAATTTGGTATAATTATATATATATTTATAATATTATAGTATATATATTATTCTATATCTTTATTCTTATTTGGGTGTATTCTAACCCCTTTTTCCTGCACGCACCCTGGTCGCAGTTAGCATGCCCGGGCCGCTTCAGGCCCGCGCACAGAGCCGGACTAACATCGCGCCCGACTCGCACTGCGCGTTCCGGACCCTATAATCTGACAACTCTCCACACACTCCGCGCACTTCTAAGCACCGCGAGGCTCTATATATAGACCCTTATCTATAGCCACTCTCTTTTCTGCTGCAATAGACGACTTCTTCCCACTTACCCTGCACCTATATATGTGACAAAAATATTATAAAAAGTAAGTAGTATATAAAACTAACTTATTAAAGTTTATAACTAATAAAAAGCTTTAGTAACTTCTCCTTTCTACTAAAATATACTTCTTACTCTTTATAAATCTATTTAACTTAGAATAGAGGATTGGATTTAATATAGCTAATACCTAAATATACTATTAGTTTTATTAGAGAGAAAACCTCCTAAAAAAGGTTTTAATAAAAATTTAGAATAAGCTAAGAACTAATTATATCTATAATAACACTCTATTCTTTATATATAAAAAGGTTAATATAATATATAAAATAAAAGATAAAAAGTCTAATTAGTTAATAACTTACTTTTTAATAGCTTAGTACCTAAAAAAAACCTAAAGTAGAAGTTAAAATTCTAAGTAAAAGTAAAAGAGAACCTTAAACTAGTATTAAAAAGCACTTTTATAGACCTTATCTAACTAAAGTTTTTAACTATTTCTAAGAGAAAATAACTTATAATAGAGCAGCTTAATAAGATTTTAGTAATAATAAACTACTTTAATCTAAAAGAGAAGAAGCTTCTCTTTAAAGTTCTAAGTAATAGAGAAAAAGCCTTTATATAGAGTTTTAAGTATTATAAATCTATTTATCTATTTATAGCTTCTCTATAAGTAATTATAGTTATCTCTTATAAAGCTTAGTAAGTAAGAAGTATACTAATCCTAAAAGCCTTAAAGAGTAATATAATAATAATCCTAAAAAACAGACTAAAAAAGGGTATTTTTAAGTAAAGTTATATAGCCTACTAGAACTCCTTCTTTTTAGTTAGAAAAAAGAATAGAAAGATATATCTTATTAACTCTATAATAAAGATTAATACTATTATCCTATATAATATAGCTCTACTCCCTTCTAGTAATAAGTTCTTAGAGAACTTTATAATATACTAGCTTCTCTTATTATTAGATTTCTTCTCTAAATATAACTAAGTTCCACTAAATCTATATAGCTATAATATTATAATCTTTATAATACTAATTAGCCTCTTTTAGATATATACTTTACCTTAAAAAGCTACTAATTTTATAACTTAGTTTATAAAAGTTATAATATAAATCCTATATAACCTAATTCTAATCTACTATAAGGCTTTTCTTAATAATATAGCTATTAAGAGCTTTACCTTAAAACATAATAATAAAAAAGTCTTTAGTTATACTAAACTATATAGATATATCCTAGAATATATCTAGAATATTAATAAGGTTCTTATTAATATTAAGTTAGCTAGTTATATTATTACTATTAAGAAATTATAGTAAGCTTAGTAACCTATTACTATTATAGAATATATTTATAGTATTAATAACTAAAAACTAGAGAAGTTAAAGATTATTAAGATTAGAAAATAGAAAGTCTATAATAACCTTATTAATCTTAGATCCTTTCTTAATATTATAATATTTTATTAAGTTTAGGTTTAGGGATTTTTAGCTATAACTAAGCTACTTATAGTACTTTTAAAGAAAAATACTCTATTTAAATAGAACTAGCCTTAGTAGTTAGCTATAAATATTTTTAAGGACTAACTTACCTCTACTTCTATTCTTATTAGGCTTAACTATAGTACTAATATAGGTAAAATCTACCTTATAGTTAATACTAGTAGCCTTAGTTAGAGCATTATTCTTAGTTAATATATTAATAATAAGTATATAGTTTCTAGATATAAGAGTAGCTTATAGACTAGTATAGAGCTAAACTATAATACTAAAAAGAAGAAGTTAAGAGATATACTTAAAGCTCTTAAATAAGTTTACTTTTATTTCTATAGTTATTACTTTATACTAGAAATAGATACTAAAACTCTTATTACTTAGCTTAATAGTACTACTTCTAACCTACTTAGAGCTCTTATTATCTAATAGATCTTATAGATTTATATATTTAACTTTAAGGTTAAGTATCTACCTAGAAGCTAGAGTATTATAGCTAATAGATTATTTTATAAACCTAGTAGACTATTAGATAAGCTTAACTAAGATATTAAAGGAGAAATTAATAACTAGATTAATAAGTAAATCTTTTTTATAGATCTAATTACTATCTCTTTCTTTAATAAAGTATAGGTAGATAGAGATAGAGTTTACTCTATTAAAGTTCTTACTATTAAAGTTAATAATATCCTATAAGAGTCTTTAAGACTTATAGATATCTCTAATATTATACTAGATAGCTCTTTATACTAGAATCACTATTTATACTAAATTACCTACTATCTTAGTACTTTAAGATAGCTAGATAGAATTAAGCTTAGTTTATACTATAAGTTTAAAGAGAAGACTAGAGAATTCTTACTAAAGAATAAATTATTATTTATATATTTTAATATATATAAGCCTACTCTATAATAAGTTATAAATAATTTATAAATCTAAATTAAGCTTATTATAAAAGTATACTAAGAGAGTAAGTATAGAGAATATAATATAGTTATTAAGTAGTTAGTAGAGCAGTATTACTAATATAATCTCTACTAATAAGTTAGTAAATAAGTTTATATTTATAAAGATTATTAAAAGTATAAGCTTAAATATATAAATAACCCTTACTATTTCTTAGCACTCTTAGAGCTATTATTTACTTATATAATATTAGATATATAGAAAGTTAGTAAATAAGATATAGTTAAAGCCTAGTATCTCCTAACTAGATAAGTAGAAGCTTAGTAAAATATAGTAAGCTAACTCTCACCTTATTACTAAGTTTATATAGGAGAATATTATCTATTACTATAAGCTCTATAATATACTTATTATTAATAGAGGCCTAGAAAATAAAAGCATAGTTATTAAGTTTAACTATAAGTATAAACTTAAGCAAAAAGTTACTAGCACTATTAAGGTTAGTTACTAAACTATTATATATACTCTCTCTACTTAAATAAAGAATATAGATAAGAACTTCTAGCTATTCTTCTAAGCTATACTATTTATTAATAAAACTTCTAATAGAGCCTTAACTAGTTATAGCTCTTTCTACCTACTTTATAGATATAAAGCTATAACCCTAATAGAGATCTTTATACTAACCTAGAGAGTATTAGTATAAGACTAGATAATAATACTTAAAGAAAAGCTTTTTATATAAATAAGAGCTTTTAAATAGCTTAATAAAACCACACTACTATATAGAAGATAATTATAGCCTAGTATAAGTATATTATAGATAAGTTTAATCACTAAAAACACTATATCTTATATAGCTAGAAATTAGAAGTAGGTAACCTTATTTTAGTATTTAATAATAAATAATATATAGATAAATCTTTAAATACTAAGATTAACTACTACTAAAACAGCCTCTTTAAAATCTATTTAAAGGCTCCTAATAACACTTTATATTAACTTAAAACCCTTATAGAAAAACCCCTTTATAGATTAATTTATACTAGAAACTATTTAAATAAGTTTATTAAAGCCCTAGAAGGTTTTTAGAAACTAGAAGATATTAACTAGTATAAACTTAACTTTATAGACTAACTTAATAAGATTTACTCTATCTATAGTTACCCCTACTTTAATAAAAGCAATAAAAAAGAAGTAGAGAAACCTTTTACTAACCTTAATAATACTAACCCTCTCTTAATAAGTAATCTAGATAGTAATATTTTATAATAGATTATATATTTAGTAGTATATTTATAAGTCTTAAAGGAGGCTCTTAACTAGATAAGAGTAATATAAAAACTTTATATAAAGCTTTAGCTATTTAATATAGTTAGAAATAGTTAGTATACTAAGATAGAAAATAACTCTATATAACCTATTAGGATTAGCACTATTATAGAGAAATAGGCCTTTTTATATCTATAATAAGTAAGGCTTATACTCTTAGAGGGAGCCTTACTATACTCTCTATCTTAAATACTTAATTATAATTTCCTAGCTTAGTATAGTAGAATAGACTATAGGAATAATACTAAGGCTAGCCTATTTATATCTATATTATTCTACTTACTATTTAAGTCTACTCTTATATTTTTATAAACCTAATCTTATTAATAAAGATAGTATTAAGCCTAAGTACTATTATTATATTAGATATTATATTACTAAGATTACTACTATATTTATAGTAAGTTCCACTATATAAAACCTATTAGGAGTATACTATAACCTTTTTAATAATTAGTATACTTTATTTTTCTCTATTACTGCTTAGGTATTCCACACCTTATTTTAAGAAATCCCCTCTTTATAGTATCCTACTTTAACTAGATAGCCTCCTACTTTAAATACTAGACCCTAACTTATTATTACTTAAAAGGTCTTTAAGTTATAGTTTAACTTTAATAATTTAGCTATATCTATAATACCTAGCTAGTTATCTTTATACTATTTCTAGATTAGACTTCTATACTTAGTGTTTTAAGAGAAGTATATCTCTATATAGTACTATATTACTTTATATTATCTATCTACTCTTCTTTAGTCTCTACTTCTATAGTTATTACTTATCTATTTTATA
This sequence comes from Colletotrichum neosansevieriae, assembly GCA_036785495.1. Classification (NCBI taxonomy): domain Eukaryota; kingdom Fungi; phylum Ascomycota; class Sordariomycetes; order Glomerellales; family Glomerellaceae; genus Colletotrichum; species Colletotrichum neosansevieriae. The sequence goes on along the minus strand of JAVHLV010000111.1, from coordinate 107,647 downwards.
TTTATAATAATATTTTTACTTTTAAATTTGCTCTTTACTTATTCTCTTATATAACTATAGCTTTATATAAATAGTTAGGTTAGTAAGTTTCCCTAACTATAAATAGTTATATTATTAAAGAAACTAAAGATAAAGAAACTCTCCTACCTATATTTTAAGGTACTTTACTATATTAGAAAAGTATTATTATAGCTAGTTAATTTTACCTAATTTACTAAGACTTTATATAATTTTTCCTAGTTTTTCCAAATTTCTCTTATATTATTTTATATAGAGTATATATATTAAAGTATTTTAAGGTTAAATAAAAAGGATTTTATTTATTAATTTGCATTTTTAGGTCTATAAAGATTACTAAGTATATAGAATATTATATTAGTTCTTTTTCTTTTCTACTCTTCTCTTTTAAATCTTAGTTAGGATTTTAAGCTGCTCTCTCTTATTAAAAATAGAAATATCTAAATTAGCTATAGAGTAACTAGTAAGAATAAATAGTAACCTAGACTTATACTTCTTTAGCTAAGTCTTATAGCACTCTATTATAGTTCTAAATTCTAAATAAGTTACTCTAAATCTTATTATAGTTTATTAGTTAATCTAGAACTAAATAACCTCTCCCTTAAATTTACTACTCTATTACTCTAAATTATTTATATTATAGCTAAAAGCCTTATAGTCTCTCTTAGAGTTAAAGAAACACTTAGAATCTTATTTATAGTAAAGATAGTTAGTATAAATATTACTAAATATACTTATATACTTAAAGTATAGTTTATAGATCTAAGCTTTAGTAGCTTTATTATAGAGAGAGTAAGAATACTACTTATAACTATTATAAAAAACTATATTATAATCTCTATTAGCTTAAATATAGAAGCTATAGTTAATCTTAGATCTATTAGAATTAATTATCTTTACTTACTAAAGTCCAAAAATATCTATAACTACTAAGGCAATAAAAATATATCTATAAAATAATAGTTCCTTCTCTATTATGCTTTAGTAATAGAAACTAGTATAAGCCTCCTAGAATTAATAAATAATAATCTTATAGTTATCTAAAAGCAGGACTTTTATATAGAAGTCTACTTTATAGTATAGCTAGAAAGGCTCTAGAAGCTTAAGTAAGTACTATATAAGAGATACTATAACCTATATAAAAGGGTTAGTAAATATATAAAGTAAAAGCTAAAAATATAAGTCTACTTACTATAGAAAAGTTAATAGAGAGCTTAATATATAGAGAGGAGTTATAGTCTCTCTTATTAAAAACTAGTTTATTTATTAAAAGCTAGAAAATATACTTTCTTAGCTAAGTTAGTATATAATAATATTTTTATCTAAGAGTTTCCCTACTAAGATTACTAATATCTAGATTAAAGAGGTGTTTCTTATTACTATTTTAGAGAAGTTTTCTTAGAAGTAAGATAAATAAAATAGTAAGCTTTTAGAAATTATAGTTATACTTACTAACTTTACTCCTTTTAAGAGAACTCTAAATACTTTAGCTATAGAGATTAATAAGCAGCACTTAGCTAAGTAGATACTCTCTTTCTATCTCTAATTTCCTCTTAAGCTAAATAAGAACCTTAAGTATAAAGAGCTTTAATAGCTTTATCTTAATATCTTTATAGCTTAACTTTATATTTATCTCTAATAGCTTTAACTTATTAAATCTTAATAACTAGGCTAGGTTAAAGGGAATAAAGAAGAACTAGCTACTATAGTTAACTTATTTAATCTATAAGAGACTATTTAAACTAAGACTTCCCCTTTAGCTTCTAATATAGAGACTAGTTTCTAACTTCTTATTTATAATCTCTTTAATAAAATTAGCCTCATTAAATAATATTATACCTCTACTAATACTAAAATTAAAAATAGTAAAGCTATTATATAAAAAAGCTAGCTTACTATACTTATTCTCTAATTACTAGCTAAAAAGAGTATTAATAAAGGGGTAGTTTTCTATTCTGCCTTACTTATTAACTAATTTTTAGGCTTTTTCTATTTCTATAATAACTTCTAGTATAATAAAAAGGTAGAATTATATCTTAAAATGCTAATTAGATTTATAATAGCTATCTATAAGCCTCTTAATAGTATAATATCTATTCTTAAATACTTAGTTAAAGTTATCTAAGTACTCTAACTCTAAGAAGAGTAGTTATAGATATTAAATATACTCTACTTTAAGTAGCTTTACTACTATATATAACTAGAGTTAGCTAAGTACTAAACTAGTTCTTTTCTTAAAGAGATCTTTAATATATAGATAAATTAAATCACTTTTAAGTTCTATAATAGAAATCTAGAAGTAAATAGTATAGTTTTTCTAATTTTATTAAGAACTATTAATAGGGCTAAATATATTAAAAAGATTATCTCTTTACTATATAATAAGAAGATTTAGAAGATAATTTATACTTAGAACCTTATAGTTTCTAACTTTATATCTATAAATAAATTAACTCTAATATAGCTCTACCTTAGATATTTTAAAATACTTAACCTTAACCCTAAAGTATTTATACTTAATATTTAAGTTATAGAAGCTTTTATATTTATTAATATATCTATTAAGCCTCTTATAGATCTAAATCTAAGTTTACCTAAGAACTATAATACTAAAGTAAGAAATATTATTAATAATTACTCTATAGTTAATACTATATAGAACTATACCTACTAGAATAGGATTATTACTACTATATACTAATAGAATAGATAGATAGAGGAGAGAGTCTTTAATCTTTATAATAATAAGCCTTTTCTTTACTTAGATCCTAGTTCTTACTATATTAATAATTCTAGATAGCTAGTCTATATTAATAACTCTTATAGTAGTTTAGAACTTCTAGTTATAAATCTAGCTAGTAATCTAGAACTACTAAAAAATAAAATAGAAGAAAAGAAAGTATCTAACTAATATATTAAGTTAAGTTAGAATACTATATTATCTTTATAGATCTAATTCTACTAAAGGTTTAATATAACTAGAAAATAAGCTAAGTAGCCTCTATTAATTACCTAATACTACCTTACTTATCTCTATAATATTTAAGGAAAACTAGTAATAGAAACCTATCTTAAAATAAAAGAGATATATTATCTTACTAAATTTAATATATATAGGTTAGATAAATATATATAGATCTTAGAAAGATAAGTTACTTAATAGATAAGAGTAGCACCCTCTCTTAGTAAGTATTAGATTTTAATATAGTTAATTATAGATATCTATTATAATCTACTTACTTAGTTAGATATTACTATCCTTTATATTTAATATAATAGTAACTACTAAATAATAATAATAATAAATTAGAATATCAGGATTACTTACTATACTAACTTAATTTAGAATAGAAACTTTAATAAACTATTTATAGAGGCTATAGAGAACCTCTCTTAGTACTATAAGCTTCTTAAAACCTCTATTAATATTTATACCCTCCTTTAGAAAAACACTATAGTTAGATCCTAGCTCTAATAGTAGAATTTATAAATATATAGTCTTAGAGTAGTAGATTAGATTAGAATCTATATTTATAAAAATATTATTAATAGTATAATATTAGTAGTAACTAAAACAGAGGTAGTAAAAAGAAATTAATTCTAAATTATTACTTAGTATATCTTAAAGATTACTACTAAGTTTATAAAATACTCTATACTTTATAGTAATAAAACTTTATAAATACCCTAAATAGACCTCTTTATAGTAGAGTTATATAGTAATATTAGTAAGATATAGCTTTTAGTATCTAGAATACCCTCCTTTCTATCTCCTCCTAAAATACTAAGGCTTTTAGTAAGAACTTTTACTTTATACTATATAAAAGGCTAGATTAATAAGCTTAATAATAGAAAACCTACTTCTTATTACTCTAGTAGAGCTAGCTCCTATACTATTATAAACCTAGACTTATTAATTTTTAGTTTCTATAGCACTTTACTACCTCTTAATAATAATAACTCTAGCTTTATAAACCTAGGTTTAACTCTATCTAACCCTTTTATTTTACTAGCTAGACTGCTTAATACTAAATAAGATATAACCCCTTTATATCTCTCTGCTCTAGTACTATACTAAACTATTATTACTAGGAAATATTCTCTATATTTAGCTTTATTTAATATTCTTAAGCCTATCTATAATAGCTATAAGAACTATATTATCTAATAAGTTAACTACTAGTAATAGATTAAAGATAATATTTCTAAGAGTAACTATAGTTACTACTTTTTATAACTACCTAGCTAGTATAGTTAGAAATAATATAAGTAAGGTTTAGATTAGGATAAGGCTTATAAATCTATAGAGAATAGATCTAGATAGAAAAAGCTAAAATAATATAACTATAGAAAGAAGTAATTAGGTCTATAATAATCTAGGAGAAGTAATTAAGTAATATAAGAAATACCTTTTTTTTTATAAATAGCAGTTTTTATTTATATAATTCTTCTTTAATATATAGTCTTTCTTATAAAGTATTAGAATAAGACTATAGAAAATAATTAAAATAGAGCAGTATAGATAGCCTAGTTTAGAGAGTGCCTAAATAGATATATTAGTTAGTATATTATAGTAGGACTTTTACCTTATTAAGGGTAGAGAGAAGGATAGAGGATTATTATTAATTAGTATTACTATAGTTTATCTTATTATTTAGAAGCTTTTATTACTTTTACTTAATAGATTATATCTATAATAAGGTTATTATACTTAGAGAGATCCTTTCCTTTATTCTAGGGCCTCTAGATATAAAGCTATAATATTATAATATTCCTATATAAGTATGTGAGAGTGTGTGGTTTTGTTGTTTGTATATCCCAGCCCCTTTTCCTGGGCGCACCCCAGTCGCAGTTAGCGCGCCCAAGCTGCTTCGGGCCCCGCGCGGAGCCGGGCTAACGTTGCGCCCGACTCGCACTGCACGTTCCGGACCCTACAATCTGACATATGTCGACACTGAATTTTCATATATGGGTGCTAATTTGGCCCCTTAGCTAGTCACACACACACATCAATATATCGAATTACGCACGATGATCGCTGGCCATACTGTTGCCCAACAATAAACAGATTGATTGTTTAATGTGATGCTATCTTCGACGCCTAGTGTCCCTGCGTACACTTAGGGGAACACGGGGACGCATACACCGTATCAACTGAGCTCCCGCCAGGATGATATGTCTTCCCTCCTGGATATGCCTTACACCAGGACTGTGGTACATTTCCACAAATAGCACCACCTGCAGTAATACCCCTTCCAGAATTTATCAGAGGTGGGTAGATTTTTCCGTGAATATCACTATTACATGCCAGATTAACAAAGCTCGTAAACTGGCTTTTAACCACAGCAGGAGGTCCAGTGAATTTCCCAAAGAAAACAATGCATGGGCCAGGTACGACGAGTTCAGCGATTATAGTTGTGCTAAATGAAAGGGACGCCACAGCGATAAGAGTTCCTCTCATTTTCTATTGTTCATGTTAGAATATATCCTTAGTTTGCTAGGAGGTTTGAGACAGTACGATGTTATAGTATTGAGCAGTATAATGTTATGGTATTGAGCAATGTAGGATTTTCAGGCTTCAACTCGAGTTGCAAAATTCGTGACGAGTTGCAAAATTCGTGACGAGTCGCAAAGTTCGTGACGAGTCGCAAAATTCGTGAAAGGTACTGTTTGGATACGCGATTGTAAAAAGGCAATAACCCAAACCACAGGATAGTGGGCGCGTATGATATAAGATATATATCGAGTGCTGCTGGACTACAGTACAAAGACGGGATGGGTATAACTAATAAGAAAAGATATTTGATTAAAGAGTCCGGAACGAACGGAGTCGGGCGCAACGTTAGCCCAGCCACAAGAGTAGCAAAAAGCACTAGAAAAAAGGATATTAGATTAAAGGGTCCGGAACGAAGGGCGTGGGCTGGGTTGAAGTTAGTAGTAAATTATTGAGTCTGGAACGTGCAGTGCGAGTCGGGCGCGACGTCAGCCCGGCTCTGCGCGCGGGCCGTTTCGGGCCCGCGCGCGCTAATTATAACTAGAGTGCGCGCAAGAAAAGCGGCTAGGACTTGCCTAAAATAGAGACTGATATATAGAAGGGACTTATATATAATAGTATTATAAATATATATATATATAGATATATTTATATATGTTTAATTAAAGAATTAATTGTTTAATAGTAACTGCTTACCTAACTAGATTATAGTTATTTTAGTGCTAGACTATAAATCCTAATAGAGATTAGAATCTAACTTATTAAATAATATAGGTAATTATTCCTATACTAGTAGTTTTTCTTTTTATATTAGTAATTACCTAATAGGCCTATCTTAATATATAAATTAAATAATAAGTTAGGTATTATTAATAATACCTAATTAAAGGAAAAATAGCTAGTTTAGCTAATTGCCTAAATTCTTCTTAAATAGCCTAAACGAGCTCTAAATAGTATAAATAGTATAAATAGTATAAATAGTATAAATAGTATAAATAGTATAAATAGTATAAATAGTATAAATAGCTTAAATTAGCTATTATTCTAATATTCCCTCTACTATATATATTATCTATCTTTCTATTTAAATTATAAGAGTACTACTACTAATAAGGCAGTATAAGCTCTATTAGGCTTTACCTTTATTATAGTATTAGCTAGGTTATCCTCACTACTTACCTATTTAATCTTAGAGAGCTTATAATACTTATATAACTAATAAAGAGCTATAATATTAATTATAAAGCGTTTTTTCTTTATAATACCTAGCTTCACTAAGTATTTAGATAGTAAGTATAAGTCTATATATATTATAGTAAATATAGAGTTAGTAATATCTAGCTTAGTGGTAACTTAGTATAGTATAGAGATAATTATAAAAGTTAGGTTAGTGTTAGTAACTATAATATAGATCTCTAAGGCTAATATACTATTAATAATATATTTGTACTTTATAGAGCTATAATAAATAATATGACTATAGATCATAAAAGTAGTATTATTTATTATCTTATCAATTAGTATAATAATATAGCCTAACTATAATATAAAGTTTTAGTTATTAATCAATAATCTATTTATAAATACAAATAATTTAGTAACAACTAATAATAGTATAATAAAGGCTAAGCTATAATTAAAGCTATTCTTCAGCTACTAAAGGTACTTATTAAGGATCATAATATTTTTATTAATAGGATCATAGTATTAAGCAGTAGTTAATAGGTTAAAATAAGCCTTTAGTTAGTAAATTAAAGCTATATAAGTCTCTTTACTATATTATTTAATATATTACTGCTTTATTAATATTTCTATAATGTTTTAAGCCTTTTTTACTAAGTTAATCTTAGTGCCTTAATCTTCTTAGTATAAAATAACTACTTTAGTAAATAATAGAGAGATTATTCTATTATTAAAAATAATTAAAGTAGTAGTAGTAAGTTTCTCTTTAGGTTTAGCTATAAACTTAGCTTTTTAAAGCTTTTCCTTTTTCAAAGTTAAAAAGGATATAGTTAAAAGTTTAATAATATTATTAGTTTATATATTAATAATAGTAAAGTATAAACCAGTATTATTAATCATAATAAGGTAAGGATAAAAACTAGAACTAGTTATCTATAACTTATTAGAATAATAAATATTATAAATAGCTTATTAATGGATACTAACTTTAGTAATACTATATAAAGGTTTAATAATCTTTATAATAGTACTAAAAAGATAGAGATTATAGCTTTAGTTAAGTAAGTAGATATAAGTATTTTATATAAGAGTAATATATAACTATTATGCTAACACTATAACCCACAAAGCAGCAGGATACACACTATAATCAATAGATATATATAAGGTTATATAACCTATCGCAGAGCATATATATATAGTTTAACACCACTGCCTATATAGTTAAGTAAAACTTCTAAATAGATATATATTAACTTAAGGCTTTTAATATATATACATAAAGGGAGCTCTAAGTTCTATATAAACCTTAATCTAGCATAAACCTAACACTAATTAGTAGTTAACCTTATATATTATATCACTTAAATCCTATAGATTAGTAAGGATATTACTTAAAGAGGTGAAGTAATAACTTCTATACTAGGTTTATAATATAGTATATAAGGGACTTATCTTTATACTACCTAAGTTATTAAGTATAAAGAAGAGGTTTGCTTATAGTATACCTATGTTAAAGACCTTAATATATCTCTATATCTATTATATAAATAATAACTTTACTAATATAACTTATCACCTATAAATACTACTTAAATAATAAGAATAAAAGATAATAGATAAATAATAAATCTATAAATATTATAATAAGCTAATATAATAAGAGTTCTGCTATAGAATTATCTATCTTAATAAGATTACTATATTTAAGCTTAAGATCTATTCTCTCTATATTTATATTACTATTCTTTAAAACTACTAGAAATCTATAATATCTATGCTTATATATACTGGAATATTATAAGACCTTTCCTTAGAATACTTAAATTATTTACTATAAAATATATACTACTATTAACCTTATAATTATTAAAGAGGAATTACTTTTAATCTGGAACTATAACTTATACCTAAATAAGGGGTATATCTAATACTACTATTAACTTTATACTAAAATAATATATTATTTAGTATATAGTAAATAACCTATTAGTAGATATAGTAAAAGATACTGAAATGCTATAATAACTCATAGTATTATTATTAATACTCCTAATACCTACCTAAACGTAGGGTTATCCTAACTAAGAGAGAAAAAGTAAGGATATCTATCCCTTCTAACCTTAAATAATAAAGCACCTTTTCTATTTAGTTTATAGATAGAAGTATAGCTTAAGGATTATTATCTATAGTAAGTATAATAATACTATAGTAAGTAACTATAGCTACTATTATATAACTTATAATATCCTTATTATTACTAATAAACTTAGTATTCTAAAGGAAATAATAGAAGAAGATAACACTAAATAATAGTAATACTACTTTATAGATTTATAAGGGTTATTATAAAGATAAGCAATAAAAAGCTTTACTTTAACTATACTAAACTTAGTAACTAGAGAGCTAGCTATTTAGCTATAAATAATAGAGATTTATACTCTAGTAAAAGCTTTAACTAGAGACTTTACTAACTAAAAACCTTATATTAGTATTTATTTACCTTCTTTTATATAATATTATTAACTACTACAGTAAATCCTTCTATATCTAGCTAATTAACGCTATAGTTAGACCTATTAGTTATAGTATCTCTATATTATTAACTTATTATAAAACCCCTAGTTTCTATAAATATAAAGATATTTATAAATAACTATAATTAGGGTTAAATATTTAAATTTAGTAATAAGACTATAGAGAAGGAGGTAAATACTAAAATCCTCTTTTACCTTAAGATCTATAAAGCTAATAGCTTTATAGATATAGCTTTATAGTAAGAATTTATATATAACTTTATTAATCTACTACTTAAATTCTAAAACTAAGCTACTATAAATATTATTTAATAACTCCATAACTACCTTTAAATAGAGTATATACTATCTATAATTTTCTATAAGTTATAGATTAACTTTTTATACTTATTATAGAGGATAACTTCTGCTTTTAGATAACTAAGAGAGCTAAGAACTAAGTAAGCAAAAATACTATATTTATAAAGCTATAGAAAAATAAAGTCTTTACTAGAGAGATTATAGGTAGTAATAGTAAGAAAAGAGCAAAGTCTATATCTTTATAAACTAATAATAAGAGAGATATATCTATAAAGAATCAAACTCTATAGCTAGTTAACCTTAATTTAACTATAAATACTAACCCTACTCTAAATATTATAAATACTTAAATTAGACCTAAAAATAATACTTACTTAGTTATATACTAACTTATAGACCTAATAAAGTTATATATTAATAAGATAATATTAATAAAAAGAAATAGATATTTTAAAGCTTAAACTCTATATCTTTTAGGGTATATATAAAAGAGTAGGCTTTATAAAGAAATAAATCCTATTTATTTTTCTAATTATACTTAAAGAAAGAGTATTATATTACTACTATAAAATAATTTGCTAAATATAGCTTTATTCTAACCTTAATTAGATTTTTACTAAGCTTAGTAAGCGTTTTAAAATAGAGGAATTTAAATAAGTATACCTCACTAAATAGAATATCACAATCTTTATATTAATTATAAATAATAATCTATTTATAATAAAGCTTAAGGCCTTAGATTTATATGATTAATACTTTTATAAAGATTTAACCTATATTAGGCACTATCTATAAAAGTAATAAGACCTTATATAACTAACTGCTTTAAGGTTACTAAAGGGTTAAGAAATATAAATAAGCTATAATAAACCCTATAATAAAGTTTAAGAGCCTCTATAACTAGCTTAAAGTTATAATTAGTAATATAGTTAAATTTAGAAATAGTTAATTACCTCTATAGCTATAGTACTATACTAAGTAATACTAAATAGATTATAAATATAATAGCTAAGGCTAGAATAATTAATTTAGTTACTTTTATCTATATTAAAACTTTAAATAAGATAATTTAAAATAATAATAAAACTCCTAAAAATAGAGATACTATATTTATAAAAAGACAGACTACTATTTAATAAACTATATATAAAAGGAGAGGGATAAAGTATACTTCTATTTCTAAAGTAATTTATAAGTTTAAGATACTTTAAAGATAGTATATTAATAATTTCTCACTTAATATAAAAAGACTAAAGATAAGAGTTATAAGAATTTAATAGTAAATAATAAAGAGAATAAAGAGATTAAGATATATCTCTAGTTACTTAGAGAAGGGTAAGATAGTTAAAAGGACTAATAATTTAATAATAAATAGCAGACTTTATTCTTTACTTAATTTATAAACTTAAATATCTAACTAGCTTATTTAGTAAATAAGAATATTATTACTATATACCTACTTAACTAAGCTGCTTACTATAGGATTACCTACTATAACTCTTTTAAATAAATAATAAATAATACCCTTATTAATATCTTTATACTTAATAAAAGATATTCTTTAGAAACTTTCTAGAATATTATCCTAAATATAGAAGCTATAGGATTTTTAATAGCTAGTTATAATTAGTTTATTATACTTAAGAAACTAGGTTACTTAATATTATAATTAACTCTATTACTATAAGAGGGGTAAGTATTAACTTAGTTTAAAAGGAGTAATTAAATTAATTAGAATAATAGTTATCTCTATACCTTTTAGAGAAACAATATTCTATATTATATTAGTAAATATCTTTTTCTTTCTATACTTTATAGATATAAATAAACTAAGTATTTAATTTAATAATTTAAATATCTTAAAAACCCTTTATAAATAAGACCTATTAAATATATAATAAATAATAATACTTAATAATATACTATATAATAATACTGTCTATACTGTGGATAGAAAGGTCTAGAAAGTCCTAGAAAGCCTTACCTTTAATAAGCGTTCTAGCTAGAACTAAAAGGGTTTAAGCTATAACCTTAATATATAACTAAGCCTAAATAGGCTAAATATCTACGCAATCTACTGCGTAAGCTATTGCGTAAGTAATTACGTAATAGAAGCCTCTAGAAGGGCTAGAATAAGTATAAATAACTCCTCTCTCCCCTACCTAGCTAGTTACTAGTTAATAAGCAGAAATAATACCTATTTTAATACTTTCTTAATTACCTAAGCTGTTTTACATAATATTCTTACGTAATATAATTACGTAAGCAAGCTACCTCACTAAGATAAATATATATCTAATCCTAAATAGGGCTTAATAGAATAATATTAGTAAACCTTTTAAGTAAAATTTAAAGTAAATATCCTAAGAATTAAATTATAAGAATTATTAAACCTCTATATAGTATTATAGAAGCTAGAACCTATTTGTAAGTAACCTATAGTAAGTTGTATAGAGAAAAGCTTAAGATAGCTTAATTCTTATTTAACTTATACTTACTAATCTCCTTAACTACTATTAATAGATTTAGTATTATTAATATAAAAACTAATAATATAATTAGACTTTTAATACTAAGTTTCTCTAATTAAGAGAATAATAGATTTATAAAAACTAGCTTTACTATAAAAGATAAATAATAACTTAACCTAAATAACCTGCTAATATTTAATAGTAATAATATTATACTAAATATAAATAGTAGCCTTAAAGGGATAAAGGAATAAAATTAAGCTTATTAACTTAAAGACTACTTTAACTAAATAAAAATAGTAATATATTTAGTAAAAAGCAAGAGGTATATATATTCTATTAATTTACTAAGTAGACGTATACTTAAATCTATCTATAGCTAAATAATATTAAGAGCTAACTACCAAAAATAAAAACATAGTTAATTAATATTTTAAATAGTAAAAAAAGAACCTTAACTATAGCTTTATATTTATATCTATGGACTTAGTAATAGCTAAACTATTTTTTTTATTAATAGCTCTATTATTAATAATTTAAACCTCTTTTTATAGATTAGATTTATGATTATCCTTATTAATAAGATAATAAATAATAATATATTTATAATTTATAGTAATATTATTTACTTTAGTTTAGTAAAGTATAAAAGAGTTACCTAAAGTATTCTAGCTTCTAAAGTCTATAGTATAGTTACTAATATAGATCTTATTTATACTATTATAATAATACTTTAGAATATTACTAACTACCTTAAAAAACCTTATATCTTTATAATTATCTATACTAATTTATACTTACTATATAAATATCTTATTAAGCTTAGTACTATAAAAGAGAAGTAATTAATAATTAATATCATAGTACTTTAATAGTTCTATAAAAGGAGGGAAATCTATAAAGTATAATAGATTAATAATAATAATAACTCTATAGATACTTTTATAAAAGATACTCTAAATTAGATCCTTAAATACTTTATTAATAATAATAAAGTAATAGTCTATATAGAGGGATTAGTAACTTAAGAGGAGAAGGCTAAGAAGTTAGATAAATAGCACTAAGTATACTAAAGCAGCTCTAGTGCCTTAGAGGAGGAGGATTTAACTATATTAAATATAGAATAAGATTAGTATATAATTCTATACTATTTTCACGTTTTAAACCCATTTTAGGTTTATAATAGATATTAGTAATATAGAAGTATATTTTAGTAGGTTATAGTATATCTAGCCTTAAAGGAAAGACTATTAGTGTTATGCTAATACTATAATCTATAAAGCAGCTAGATATATACTATAATTAATAGATATATAGAAGGATATATAACCTATTATAGAGTATATATATATACTTTAATACTACTATCTATATAGTTAAGTAGAACTTATAAATAGATATGTATTAACTTAAAGCTTTTAAAATATATATATAAAGGGAGCCCTAAGTTCTATATAAACCTTAATCTAGTGTGAAACTAATAATAACTAAATATATATTTAAGTAATATCTTTAATCTAAATTAAATAATTAGGGCTAAGAGATAGTATAATCACTAAAAGGAGTTAAATACTATAGTACTAGATTATTAATAACTAAGTTAAAATACTATACTTATTAATATTATTTATACTATAAATAATAAAATAGAATTTCTTAAATAGAGTAGTAATCTTATTTTTAATCATATTAACTATATAGAATTAAAAGAGATATCTATATTACTTAGAGAGATTATAGATCTTAAATTTAAAAACTTTATATTTAAAAAGAGTATTAATCTTTTTTTATAGAATCTTTTAAAAAAGGGATATTTAATAATAAATTTACTAAACTTATATTAAGCTAGATAGAGTTTTTAATATACTTTCTCTTTTATTAATAAAGAGATTAATAAGTTATTAACTTCTTATTTAAAAATATAAAAGAGGTTAGTAATAATAGGGTTTTTTTTAGGATTATTCTCTATATTAAGATAGAAAAGAAGCTAGAGAAGTATTTATAGAGAAAGTAGTTACTAGCTTAGAGTTAGTATTAATAAAATTAGGGTTATTAAGGTTATTAAGGTTACTATAAAAAGGTTTAATAATAATAAATAGGAAGTTTTAGGAGCTATAAAAAAGCAAAATAGTAACTATTTTACCTAAAATAGTAATTAAATAGTAAGAACTTTATTATTTATCTTTTTTATAGTAAATCTATATTTATAATTATTATAGAAAGTAGGTAACTTTATTTATACTTAAGCTATTATAAATACCTAAAGTATTAATAATCTTATATTTAGTAATTCTTTTATATATATTATCTATAGTAATATAATTTACTTTAGCTCTAACTATAAGATTTAGTAAAGATATTAAATTATTATTATAGAAGTAATTGCCTATATTGCCTAATAGGTTAGATCCTAACCTCTACTAGAATTTATAGCCTAGTAATAGAATAACTATAATCTAGTTAGGTAAGCAGTTATATAACCTCTAATATTATATAGTCTGCCTCTATTAACTATTTATATTATTTCTTTATACTAACTACTCTTTGGATATCTCTCTTCTTAATAGATATATATCTTAAATTAATATTATACTCTATCTAACTTCTCTCTTCACTATATTAATATTTTAGGAAGCTCATACTAATTAGTAGTTAACTTTACTATTATATTATCTATAATTATAATAAATAACCTCACTATTATATTATTTATAATTATAGATTAGTAAGGTTATATAAATAACTAAAGAGATATTTTCCTTATCTTAATAATCCTACTCCTTAGATTTTAAATATTAATTAATAGAGACTTCAGATTTAGTAACTAAGTATATAGCCTCTACTTTTATCTTCTAAACCTCTATTTAATAATTATTTCCTACTTAAATAGTCTTAAATCTCTTCTTATTTAAATTATTATACTAATAGAGAGACTAGCTTTAAGTACTAAGTATTTAGCCTCTATAGTTAATTAATAATCTCTAAAGTTATCACTAATATTATAAGTAAAGATTTAGATTTCTTACTATTATTAATAACTATAAACCGCTTTATAATAAGTTTATCTTTACTACTATAATTAATAACTATACTTCCTTATTATATAATAAAAGATTATATATCTTTCTCTTTATATCTATCCTTTTTTAGCCTCTTCTGCTTTTCATAGCTTTACTAAAACTCTACCCCTTTTATAATACTATATTATTAATAATTTCACTATCTTTTAGAGCTTCTAAAGCCTCTAAAACCCTCTTTCTCTCTCTATTTAACCTTAGACTTACTAGGTTTACTAATTCTAACCTTCTATAAGTCTTTTTAGTAAATTTAGTATATTTTAATATATTTTAATATATTTAGTATCTAATTATACTACTTACTAACCTTACTACTCTCTCCCTCTTTCTTTCTCCTTTCTTATTACTAAATCTCTTTACCTTAACCTCTTTTTTATAATAATAATAGTAATAACCTATTAATTAGTAATAAGCCCTAACTACTTACTATAAAAGAATAATAATAAGTTCTTAATAACTTACTAAAATATCTTACTATAATCCTTTTACTAAAGTTATAAGTATAGTAAGATTATATTAATTATATAACTTTATAGCTTTATTCTATTTATTCTAAGATACTTAGAATATTATAGCCTTATTTCTAGTAATAACTACTTAATTTAGTTATAACTATATAACCTAAACTCTCTAATTTTAAGTTACTAATCCTATTTATTACCTACTTCTACCTTGTTTTTCTCTATTTTTCCTTTCTTACTTTAAATAACCCTTTATCCTTACTATAACTCTCCCTTTTGTATACCTTAATAACTCTTTTTCTATATTTACTATTTTTAAGATATTTTAGTCTTTTTATTTAAACTTTATATTAATTATATCTAAGTTATAGTAAGTAGTAAAAAGACTTTTACCTAATACTTATTTTATTAATATTAAAATTTAGTAAATTTATTTTAATTAGCTTTATAGTTAGTAATATCTATTCTTCTAAAATAAAAAGGTATATATTAAGTTTTTATTAAAAGCTATCTAGATTAGTTAATAATATTATTTTAACTCTAAAATCTTCTTTTTTTTCTTCTATCTCTCTTATCTTAACTAGATAATCTAAATATCTCTTTATAAAGGTTAAGAGTAAATATAAATAAAAAGAAGAAATAATCCTCTTATTAGAGTATCCTCTCTAAGAATTAATAAGATTAAGAAATATATTAGTAACTCCCTTCTATATTTAATAACTCCCCCTCCTTATATTTATTTCCTTTCTAAGAAACCCTTTTTAGAAAGTAAGTATCTTTATTCCTTCTTTAAAAAGTACTTTTATAAAGAAAGTCTAACTTAGAAAGCTCTATTTAAGAGAAGAGAACACTAAATCTATAGAAGAATATAGATAACTATATATTATATAATATATAGAATAATACCTAAAGCTATAGCTTAGAGAAGATATCTATATATAAGACACTAATATAAGTTTAATACTTAAAATCTTTTATAGGTAATTATTATTCCTCCTTCTTACTATATTTAAAGATAACCTTTCTATTTTCTCTACTTAATCTTAGTATTACTCTATTATCTCTATCTTTTATAATTTTAAAACTATTATTCACCTTAATATATATAGTAAGATTAGGGATTTTAATACTAAAATAACTAACTTAGTAAAGATTATAAGTTATATTACTTACTATATTATAAAGTATACTAAATAGAGTATCTATAGCCTATAGCTTTAAGACTACTTTAAAAAGAACTTCTTAAGCTTTATTAAAGTCTTTAACTATATATATTTAGCTACTACTAAGGCTCTTTATAAAGCTCTTATTATTAATAAAATATTTATTACTATTAACTCTAACTAAATAGAAAATAACCTTATTAATATTATTAAATAATTATCTTACTACTTTTAGATTAGTAATAACTTTACTAAAGTTAAAATATAATACTCCTTATTTATTAAAGAGTAAAACTAAAACCCTAAATCTTTACTAAGATTACTAAAGATATTAATAACTCTATCCTACTTCTTACTATCTCTATATATATACTAAAAGCCTTAATAGTATCTATTTCTTCTACTTACTAAAGCTTTATTAATAACTCTAAATCCACTAAACCTCTCTATAGATTTACCTTAGTTCTAAACTCTAATCTCTTCTAGAATATTTAAAATACTTTATAAACCTATTTTAAGCAAAATTAAAACCCTCCTTTATATACCTAAACCTACTACCTAAGGAAGTACCTTCTTTATACTAACTTATTAATTTTATTAAATTTTATAATAATAAGAACCTTAAGTTTAATAATAATAAGATAGATATTTTAGAGTTTAAATTACTTATTTTTAAAGACTATTATACTAAAGTTTACTAAAGCCTTCTCCTTTATATTAAAGAGTAATACTTAGTAATATTACTTTTACTATATTATAAAATAGATTTCCTAGTCTATATATCTTAAGATTATTAAATAATTAAAGAATTACTTTAAAACTAAAGAGTCTTTTAAATTATTAATAAGAAGCTATAGAATAATACTATATTATCTAACTTTATATATAAAAGTCTTAGTAAATCTATTATTAAAAATCTTAAAATTCTGTTTAATACTCTCTCTAATATTATATCTATACTTAGTAAGAAATATAATATTAATAATATTCTTTTATAATATAAAATCTATAATATCTATTAGGAAGTTTATAAATATAAACTAGCTCTCTATAAACACTCTATAAGCCTTTAAGATCTATATAATACTCTTTATTTATCTATTAGCACTACCTTCTACTTTAATTAAAGTCTTACTACTTAATATATAGCTTCTAAAAACCCTAATAAGTTTAATATAATATATATAGGTTAATATTTCTAAAATAGTAACTAATAGTATAATTTCCACTAAATTTACTCTAATTATAGTAAGTTTTACTAAAACTAGCTAAATTAATAAAAGCCTCCTCTATATTATTAATTAATATATAATAACTACTATAATAGCTTTAGATATTACTAAATCTATTATAAGCCTAATTATTATTTATAAAAGTACTTAGTTAATAAGTATATCTAAGAGTTTAAGTTTATAGTTATAATACAGCTCCCTGCAAAAAAGACTATAACAAATTTACCCAGTTTATAGGCATAATTTGGGAAACACTATAGAGGCACTTTAACCTATACCCTCTACTAGTTAAGGATAATAATATAGAAACCTAATATATTTCTATTAGTAAGCAAACCCTCTAAATATTACTATATAAAGTCAGACGCACACTCTAGCTAAATAGACTAGCAGAATAGTAATAGCGCAGGTAACACTATGCTATATATAATAGAGCTAATTATATTAGAGCTAAGTAGGCTACTAAGGCTCTTATAGCCTAGGAGAAATGCCTAAAAGGTAAATCTTTTAGTAAGATGCTATATATATAAGAGATAACTCCTTAACCTTCTAAGAGGTTCTCACAGCTAGAAGCATAAAAAGCTCTATAAGTAGGGCTTTATACCTATCTCTCTTCCTTATCCTTATCCTATAACCTATAATAAGTTCTCTAAGATATTAGTATTAGACCTAGTATATTAATATACTAGCTATATATAAGATATATCTATTAATATTAATAATATATAAAATATTATATAACAGTTTAGTATTAATATAATTAATAAGACTCTCTGTTTTATTAAGTAGCTTATATAATACTAAAAGCATATTATTAATATAGCCCTTAAGAGAGCTCTTATTAACACCCCTATAAGAAACTTATAGATATGCTAACTTATTCTATATAAGTGAGCAGACTTAGCAGTAAAGGTTAGATAGGTTATTAGGCACTCTATAAAGTAGCCCTTCTTTAAACAGACCCTCTATAATACTAAGGCAGAGGTAGCTCTTTAGGAATTAGTAAGTATAGCTTATACTAAACAGAGAGAGTATTACTAATAATAGCAAAGCTATAAAGATATCAGCCAGCCTAATTAAATAAGGGGACTAGTAGACAAAGCAGTAATAGAGATAGTATTAGCAGTATAGGTAATAGGCAAGAGGATAAGTTAATAGATATTATTATTAAACTGCAAAGTTAAGGATTATAAGGCTGTCTAGTAAACCTAATAGATAGGCATATATAAGTCCAGCTATAGTTAGGATAGTTATAATCATATAACCAAAGGCTGTATATATTATTAGGAGGCGCGGCGCGGAGTTAGAAGGTCTATTACAAAGCAGGTAAAATCACTGTGCAGTGGCCAGAGGCTATATATACTTTAAAACTAAAAAGTCTTTTAAATTATTAATAAGAAGCTATAGAATAATACTATATTATCTAACTTTATATATAAAAGTCTTAGTAAATCTATTATTAAAAATCTTAAAATTCTATTTAATACTCTCTCTAATATTATATCTATACTTAGTAAGAAATATAATATTAATAATATTCTTTTATAATATAAAATCTATAATATCTATTAGGGAGTTTATAAATATAAACTAGCTCTCTATAAACACTTTATAAACCTTTAAGACCTATATAATACTCTTTATTTATTTATTAATAGTACTTTCTGCTTTAATTAAAGCCTTACTACCTAATTTATAGCTTCTAAAGACCTTAATAAGTTTAATATAATATATATAGATTAACGTTTCTAAAATAGTAACTAGTAGTATAATTTCCATTAAATTTACTCTAATTATAGTAAGCTTTACTAAAACTAGCTAAATTAATAAAAGCCTCCTCTATATTATTAATTAATATATAATAACTACTATAATAGCTTTAGATATTACTAAATCTATTATTAGCCTCATTATTATTTATAAAAGTACTTAGTTAATAAGTATACCTAAGAGTTTAATAAGTTTAAGTCTCAGTATTCCTAAAACCTAACTAAGGATAACTTTAATACTTTTCTGCTTAATTTCAAAGGTAATAATAATAATTAAGACCCTCTTATTACTAATTTAGATATTAATAATAAAGTTAAGTAGTATTTATAGAATCACTACTAGAATACTAAATCTTAGTCTAATATACTCTATAAATTCACTATCTATATTATTAATACTATATTTATAGTTCATAGTAATAAGCTAACTAATTTGCTACTAAACTAAGCAGCTTTCTATATAGCTATAGGTTTTAACCTTACTACTAATTCTATACTCCTTTTACCCCTAATATAACTTATTTTACCTAAAACCTCTGCTTCTATATAGCTATTTATACTTCATAATAGATATTTAAGGAAGTGTTAGTTTCCTAAAATACCGATATAGTAAAGAGAGGGGTTAGGTAGGGTATAATATGAGTTTAAGATATATATATTAAGGAGTGAGGTATCTAGAGAGTACCTAGCATAAAGGAATAATATAGGTAGATAATAGAGGCAGGTTATATAATATTAGAGGTTATATCATTACTTACCTAACTAGATTATAGTTATTTAAGTTCTAGGCTATAAATTCTAGTAGAGGCTAGGATCTAACCTACTAGGTAATATAGATAATTATTCCTATACTAGCAGTCTTTTCTTTTATACTAGTATTTACCTAATAAGCCTATCTAAACATATAAATTAAATAATAAGTTAGATATTAATAATAATGCCTAATTAAAGCAAAAAATAGCTAGTTTAGCTAATTACCTAAATCCTTTCTAAATAGCATAAATAGCATAAATAGCATAAATAGCATAAATAGCATAAATAGCATAAATAGCATAAATAGTATAAATAGTATAAATAGCTTAAATTAGCTATTATCCTAACGTTCTCTCTACTATATATATTATCTATCTCTTTATTTAAATTATAAGGGTATTATTATTAATAACGTAGCATAAAGCTCTATTAAGCTTTACCTTTATTATAGTATTAGCTAGGTTATCTTTGCTATTTACCTATTAAATCTTAGAGAGCTTATAATACTTATATAACTAATAGAGAGCTATAATATTAATTATAAAGCATTTTTCCTTTATAGTACCTAGCTTTACTAAGCACTTATATAGTAAGTATAAGTCTATATATATTATAGTAGGTATAGAGTTAGTGATACCTAGCTTAGTAGTAACTTAGTATAGTATTAAGGTAATTATAAAGACTAGATTAGTATTAGTAACTATAGTATAGATCTCTAAAGCTAATATACTCTAAGTAACCCATTTATACTTTATAGAGCTATAATAGATAATATTACTATAGATTATAAAAGTAATATTATTTATTATTTTATTAACTAGTATAATAATATAGCCTAACTATAATATAAGGTCTTAGTTATTAATAAATAATCTATTTATAAATATAGATAGTTTAGCAGTAAGTAGTAATAGTATAATAAAGAGCAAGCTATAATTAAGGTTATCCTTTAGCTACTAAAGATACTTATTAAGGATTATAATATCCTTATTAATAGAATTTTAGTATTAAGTAGTAGTTAATAGGTTAAAATAAGCCTCTAGTTAGCAAATTAAGGCTATATAAGCTTCTCTAGTATATTACCTAATATACTACTGCTTTATTAATATCTTTATAATATTCTAAGCCTTCTATACTGGGTTAATCTTAGTGCCTTAACCTTTTTAGTATAGAATAACTACTTTAGTAAATAATAGGGAGATTATCTTACTATTAAAGATAACTAGAGTAGTAATAATAAGTTTCTCCTTATCTTTAGCTATAAATTTAGCTTTTTAGAGCTGTTTTTCTTTAAGAGTTAGAAAAGAGATAGTTAAAAGTCTAATAGTATTATCTATTTATATATTAATAATAGTAAAGTATAGACTAGTATTAATAATAATAAAGAGGTAAGAGTTAAAAACAGAACTAGTTATCTATAACTTATTATAATACTAAGTATTATAGATAGCTTATTAATAAGTACTAGCTTTAGTAATACTATATAAAGATTTAATAAGCTTTATAATAGTACTAAAGAGATAGAGATTATAGATTTAGTGAGGTAAATAAGTATAAATATCTTATATAAAAGTAGTTTATAACTAAATATATACTTAGATAATATCTCTAATCTAAATTAAATAATTAGAGCTAAGGAATAGTATAATAGCTAATAGGAGTTAAATACTATAATAATAAATTATTAATAATTAGGTTAAAATACTATACTTATTAGTGTTATTTATATTTTAAATAATAAGATAGAACTTCTTAAATAGAATAGTAATCTTATTTTTAATCTTATTAACTATATAAGATTAAAAAAGATATCTATATTACTTAGAGAGGTTATAGATCTTAAATTTAAAGACTTTATATTTAAAAAGAATATTAATCTCCTTTTTATAGGATTTTTAAAAAGAAAAGCTATTATTAATAAGTTTACTAAACTTATATAGAGTAAGATAGAGTTTCTAATCTACCTTCTCCTTTATTAATAAAAAGATTAATAGGTTATTAATATCTTATTTAAAAATATAGAAAAGATTAGTAATAATAAGGTTTTTTAGGGTTATTCTCTATACTAAAATAAAAGAGATACTAGAGAGATATTTATAGAAAAAGTAGCTACTAAATTAGGGTTAGTATTAATAAAGTTAGAGTTATTAAGATTATTAAGGTTACTATAAAACGGTTTAATAGTAATAAAAGGGAAGTCTTAGAAACTATAAAAAAGCTAAATAGTAACTATTTTACTTAAAATAGTAATTAAATAGTAAAGACTTTACTATTTACCTTTTTTATAATAGATTTATATTAATAATTATAGTAAGAGATAGGTAACTTTATCTATACTTAGACTATTATAAATATCTAAAGTATTAATAATTTTATATTTAATAATCTCTTTATATAAATTATCTATAGTAATATAGATTACTTTAGCTCTAGCTATAATATCTAATAAGGATATTAAGTTATTACTAATATATAGATAAGTATTAAAGATAAGGAGAGTAGAGATAAGGCTATTAAGACTAGTAATATTATTAATAGCTTTAATTACTATTTAGAGAGTAAGGTTAGGCTTAGTATAGGGGATTTCTTACTAAATAATAATATAGATATATTAAAGAGATCTATAATATTACTTAGTTTTATTAATATAGTAATAAGCTTTAATAAGTATAACTTTAACTATAATAGCTATAGATTTAGTATTATTTTTAAAAGTTTTAGTAATAAAGTTTAAATTAATATCTATAATAATATAATTAAGTAGTTCTTAGTAAATATAAATCTAGTAGAAATAGAGGGTTTTTTAAGTAGTTTTTACTAAGGGATTAGGCAAAAAGTAAGTGGTATTAAAGCTAGTAATAGTATTAATAATATATAGAGTTACTTTACCCTTAAGGTATATAATATTATAGATAATTTTATAATTAAAGTAATAATTATCTTTTAGTAAGAGTTTAAAGTATTAGAGTGCTTTAGTATTTAATTAGTAATATTAATAGACCTTAGTTAGCTACTTAATTACTATAGTTTAAATAAGATAATTAGTATAGTAGAGAAAAGTAGCTAACTTAGTAATAGAGGGGTAGCTAAACTAGTAATAAAAACACTAAGGTTTAATATTTATTAAGTAACTAGCTTAGATAAAAGTCTCTTTATTATTAAGAAGAAGCTAGGTATAACCCTATTTATAAATACTAAGGGTAATAGTTTTACTCTATAGTAAATAATTATAGAGGTTATTAAAGTAAATACCTAAATAATCTATATTATTTAAGTAAAGAAGAAAAGAAGTATTAAAGAGTATAATATAAAATACTATTTAAATAAATATAGTATTAACTATAATAGTATTAAATAAATCTTTATAGAGTTTATTACTAAAATATACTCTTACTTAGCTAGTATTAACTTTATTTATCTTAATTAAGGAGTGAGAATATTATAAAGCAGTAACTTACTATTTACTAATAGTAAAGACTTTAGTAATACCTAAATCTATTATAATACTCTAGAAAACTTTCTTAGAGTATTTATTATTAAGCATAAATAGCTATATAGAGATAGAGATTATAGGCAAAAAGAGCTATATTAAGAATAAAAGGAATATAGAATTAGTAATAGAGTTAAAATCTATAACTATATAGAAAGTAGCTTAGTTTAGTAGTAAATTACTTAACTTATTATTATTAACTATAAATATAGTATTAATAATATAAATAGTAAATTTATAAAGTAAACTAAGCTAAGATTTAATATCTTAGTAATAATTCTATAAATACTACTTAACTTTACTATTAGTATCTAAATCAGTAATAAAGAGGTCTTAATTATTATTATTACTTTTAGGATTAAGTAGGAAGATATTAATATTATACTTAGTTAAGTTTTAAGAGTACTTAGATTTAAACTTATTAAACTCTTAAGTATATTTATTAGCTAAGTACTTCTATAAATAGTAATTAAGCTTATAATAAATTTAGTAATTTTAGAGCTATTATAGTAGTTATTATATATTAACTAATAATATAGAAAAGATCCTTATTAATTTAGCTAGTTTTAATAAAATTTACTATAATTAGGGTAATTTTAGTAGAAATTATATTATTAGTTACTATTTTAGAAATATTAATCTATATATATTATATTAAACTTATTAAGGTTTTTAAAAGCTATAAATTAAGTAGTAAGGCTCTAATTAAAGTAAGAAGCAGTACTAATAGATAAATAAATAGTATTATATAGGTCTTAAAGGCTTATAGAGTATTTATAGAGATCTAGTTTATATTTATAAACTCTTTAATAAGTATTATAGATTTTATATTATAAAAGAGTATTATTAATATTATATTCCATACTAAGTATAGATTTAATAACAGAGAGGGTATTAAATAGAGGTTTAAGGTTTTTAGTAATAGATTTTCTAGAATTTCTATATATAAGGTTAGATAATATAGTATTATTCTATAGTTTCTTATTAATAATATAAAACTCTTAAGTTTTAAAGTAATTCTTTAATTATTTAATAATCTTAGTATATAAAGATTAGAATATCTAGTTTATAATATAGTAAAAATAGTATTACTAAGTATTACTCTTTAATATTAAAGAGAAAGCCTTAGTATACTATTATAGAGAAATACTAACTTTAGTATAATAATCTTTAAAAATAAGTAATTTAGACTCTAAAATATTTATTTTATTATTACTATATTTAAGATCTTTATTATTATAAAGCTTTATAAAATCTAAAGGTTAGTATAAAAAAGGTTTTTTCTTAAGTAGTAGTTTTTAAGTATATAAAGGGGGGTTCTAATTTTACTTAAAATAGGCTTAAGAGGTATTTTAAATACTCTAGAAAGAATTAGAGTTTAGAATAAGAGTAAGTTTATAAATAGATTTAGTAAGTTTAGGATTATTAATAAAGCTTTAATAAAAAAGAGAAATAGATATTATTAAGGCTTTTAGTAGCTATATAGAGGTAATTAGAGTTAAAATAGAGTTATTAATATCTTTAGTAATCTTAGTAAAGAATTTAGGATCTTAGATATACTTTTTAATAAATAAAGAATATTATAATTTAACTTTAGTAAAGTTATTACTAGTTTAGAAATAATAAGATAATTATTTAATAATATTAATAAGGTTATTCTTTATTTAGTTAGAGTTAATAGTAATAAATACTCTATTAGTAATAAGAGCTTTATAGAGAGCTTTAGTAATAGATAAGTTTATATAGTTAAAGACTTTAGTAATATCCTAGATATCTTCTTTAAAGTAGGTTTATAGTTATAAGCTATAGATACTCTACTTCATATATTTTATAATATAATAGGTAATATAGCTTATAATCTTTACTAAATTAGTCTTTTTAGTATTAAAATCTATAAGATATTATTTAAATATCTTATAAACCCTTTATAAATAAGACCTATAAAATATATAATAAATAATAATACTTAATAATATACTATATAATATAACACAGTATATTACAGTATTAATAGTACTGTCTATACTATAGATAGAAAGGTCTAGAAAGTTCTAGAAAGCCTTACCTTTAATAAGCTTTCTAGCTAGAACTAAAAGGGTTTAAGCTATAACTTTAATATATAACTAAGCGTAAATAGGCTAAATATCTACGCAATATACTGCGTAAGCTATTGCGTAAGTAATTATATAATAGAAGCCTCTAGAAGGGCTAGAATAAGTATAAATAACTCCTCTCTCCCCTACCTAGCTAGTTACTAGTTAATAAGCCGAAATAATACCTATTTTAATACCTTCTTAATTACCTAAGCTGGTTTACGTAATATTCTTACGTATCATGATTACGTAAGCGAGCTACCTCACTAAGATAAAGCTATTTAGTGAAGCTAATAAATAGATATATATAAGTGTAGCTATAGTTAGGAGAGGATTATATAACTAAAGGCTATATATATTATCAAGAGGCGTAGCACAGAGTTAGAAGGTCTATTATAAAGTAGATAAAATCACTATATAGTAGCTAGAGACTAGCCTCTAACTATACTACTTAGGCTTTAAGAGTTAAGGCTCTTTTAGCTAGTAAGAATATAAATATTAACTTAGAGGCGCCTATAAGTAAGACTAATAAGAACCTAAATAATAAGGCACTAGCTTATATATAGCTATTATATACTAATAGGCCTCTATAGATTATAAAAGACACTATAATAGCACCTAAAGCCTGGAAAAACTTACTAATTTATATAAGCCTAAGGGTTTTATAAATAAATTCCTAACTTATAGAGAAATTTTTAATACTACTTTAGAAAATTTTAGTAGTATAGAAAAATACCTTACTAAAGTTAAGGAATTAACTAATAATCTAGCTTATTATAAGCTAGCTTTACCTAAATAGATTATAATAGCCTGGATTTTAAATAGCTTAGATAAAAGCTATAAGAGTTTTATAACTAATATAACCTAAAGCCTTAGAGCTAACCTAGAGGCCTATACTCTTAACTGTTTATTTACTAACTTACTAAATAAATATAAGAGAAAAGGAGGCAAAGATACTATAAATTATACTAAAAAGGGGCCTAAATAGGTTAATAAAACGCCCTAGAGAAGAACTAGAAGTTTATTCTATAAAGGCTGCAGAAAAAGAGGCTATACTAAAAACAATTCTGTCTTTTTATACTCTAAAAAGACTTCTGACTAGTAGAAGCCTATAAATAATAAAAAAGCTAAAGAAATAGCTTAATAGAGTAATAATTTAGCTAAAATAGTTAATATAACTCTTAATAACTAGCTAAAAAACACTATAAATATAGCTAATAACTTAGCTATAAACCCCGCTATTATAGGGGACTTTAACCTTATAGACATAAACTATAAAGGAGGAAATACTTCTCTAGCTATAAATAACTTCTATAAGGATAATTATGAATTTAAAAATATATATAGAATCTATAATAATAATCTTTATAATAATAATAATACTAACCTATCACTAACTAGCTTAATAAAGCAGGAATTTAATAACCTTAAGAACTATAATAAGACTATAACTAGTGCTTTAAATAAGAACTCTTTCTGCTTAGATATAGCTGCTACTATTTATACTATTAGTAATATAAAATACCTATATAATATTAAAAATATAAATAAAAGGGTTAAATAGAGAGAAGCAGGTTATTTAACTGCTACTAAAGAAGGATCTATAACACTATCCTTTAATAATTAATATTCTATAATATTAAATAATATATACTATATACTAGAACTAGGCATTAATTTACTTAGCTAAAATAAGCTTAATAACCTAGGTATAGCTTCTATCTTTTAGAAGCAACCTATTCTATATAATATAAAATAAGATAAAATACAAGCTATAGAGTAAAAGAAAAATAACTTATACTTCTTTAACATACCCTTTGCTAATATAAATAATAATAATAAAAATACTATAAATATAACTAAAGATAACCTATATAATAAGGCTATACTCTATAAGCCTTACTATAATAATATACTATAGCATAAAAGACTAGCTTATACTAACTATAAAACTATATAATAGCTAACTACGGCTGCTATAACTAATACTAATATACTGTATCTTAATAAAAGAATACCTTATAAAGCTTGCTTTAAAGATAAGTTAACTAATAAGGTAAAATATAATAACTATATAAATAAATAATATAGCTACTTAGATAAAGTAGCTAGAGATCTATATAGACCTATAAAACCACCTACTTATTATAACTATAAGTAGTTTTTAATATTTATAGATAAATATACTAAGTATATATAGAGATATCTACTAAACACTAAAGATTCTAGAGAGGTATCTACTGCCTTTAAAGAATTTATAAATATATTAAATAATAATAATAATAATAAATAGGTTAAGGAACTTAATACTAATAGTGGCTTAGAGTTTAACAATAAATATATAAAAGCTATATATATCTATTAGGGTATTATTTATAATATAAAGCCTCCTTATATTTATAAGCCTAATAGTATAGTTAAATAAAGAATTTATATTCTAATAAATAAAGTATAAACTATATTATATAATTCAGGCTGATTACTATATTTATAGAGTAAAGCCTTTTTAGCTGCCTTATATTTATATAATAGAACCCCCTATAGCTCTATAGACTATAAAACGCTTTATAAGTTAAAGATAGCTATAAGCTAGATATATCTAATATAAGAATATAGAGTAGTATATACTATTATAAAAATAAAGACCCTAATCTAAAGAAACTAAATATAATAGCAAAAAAGGAAGCTATAATAAATTATAGCAAAAACGTCTATAGAATATAGGATCTAATATCTAAAAGGGCTTTATAGTCTAGAGATATAGAAATCCTTAAAAATACTTTTATATTCTCTAATAATAAAGAGCTATTAATAACTATAAATTGTCTATATGTAACTAATAATAATAATAATAATAATAGCGGAAATAATTAAGCTAAAAATAGCTCTATTTAGTTTAATACTAACCTACAAAAGAATATATTAAATAATAATAATAATAATCATAATACTAGCTTTAATATTAAGATATAAATCCTCTAATCTTATATTAATAAAGAAGCCTATACTTAGGTTAATAATAGCGCGCTACTTCCATTAATAGAAGATTGCCTAAGGCTTAATATATTATCCACTATTAATAAAACTAATAAAAAGGCTTCTTATATACTCTCTATTACTAGTTTAGTAGAGCCTGCTATCTATAAGCAAGCTATAAATAATATAAATAAAGATAAGTGGGTCAAACAAATCCTTGCTGAAATAAAAGAGCTAGAAAATATTAATATATAGGAAATAATCCCTAAACCACTAAGAAATAATAATAATAATATAAATATATTAGGTAGTAGATAGATATATACTTTAAAAACTAATATAAAAGGGGAAATTCTATGCTATAAGATAAGGTAGGTAGTATAAGGTTTTAATTAATATATAGGTATTAATTACCTTAAAACCTTTAGTACTACCTATAGGCTTAAAAGCTATAGATTTATATGATATTATAGAATATATAGCAGTATAATATCTCTAATGCCTTTATATATAAAGAGGTAGATAAAGAGATATATATATAACTGCCTACTGGTTTTATTTATAATAAAAATACTAATAAGCTAGAATTTAATATAAATTCACCTATAAAACCCTACAATAATAACTATATATTAAAGCTTGAAAAAGCCTTATATAGCCTAAAGCAAAGCCTATCACTATAGTATAAACACCTATAGTCTATTTTAATAAATATAGGCTTTAAGGTTTTACCTTATAATAAAGCCTTATTTATATTAAATAATAATAATAAACAGGCTTTAAATATCAAATCGACCTCTTAGTATATATAGTAACGCGCTAGGTGCATATAAAAGCAGTAGTAACTATAGTGTAATAGTATAATATAGATATTAGCCACTTTTAGGCATAAATAACATATAGATCTATATATAGAGATTTCCAGATAGCTATATATAATATATTATTATTCTAAACTCTATACTATATAACTTAATAATTAATAGTTTAATTATTATAGACAATACTAATTAATACTATCTAGATAAATCTATAGTATTAAGGTTACCTCTATATTATTAATATATAAGTTTATAGTAAACCTTTTACTATTAGTACTACTATAGTCTTTAGCTCCTTAACTATACTTAATAGCCTAACTAATTAGCCTCTATAGTAAGATTAAATCTAATATAAACTCTAGATAATAAAACTATAAAAGTATATTAATCTAGAGAATATAGAGAAAGAGAATCTTAATACTATCTTAAATACTATTCTAAGGAAGCTAAAGCTCTAAAACTATCTTTAGAAAGCTAACCTTTTAGTAGCTAATACCTAAAATACTAAAATAGGAGAATTATCTACTTTAGTGTTTAGTATAGCTTAGCTAGAGTTAGAATAAGTAATATTAAGAAGATCAAAGTTAGTATAGTTCTTTAATAACTTAATAAGATAAGATTAATATATATATATAATATAGCTATTAATATATAAGGATAAGATAAAAAATATTAAGAACTTATATAAGATTATAGTTTAATTTAAGAATTATATTTAAGAAATAGTTAACCTTAGGTATTAATTAACCTATTTTATATCTTAAAACTCTATATTCAATATTATTATCTAACTAAAGATAAAAGCTAGAATTAATAATATTTAGTAACTTAAGTTAGTAAGAATAGATTATATAAAGGTTCTTTAAGCTTTTTATAAAGAAAAGATTATAATCTAAAGGTTTACTACTACGTAGGTAGATAAGTATAAATTAGCTATATTCAAATTAAGAATAGTTAATATAATAGAGAGTAGTAAGAAGTTAGGATAGTTTAATAACTTTATCTATACTACTTACTAAATCTCTCTCTTATTATAGACTATAATATATAAGTTAATTTATAAAAAGAAGGCTAATAATAAAACTCTAAAGCTTAATAATCTTATTAAGAGTATATAAAGTAAAGTTCTATAAATATTTAATACTATAGCCTTAAAGTTATATATTATAAAGAATAGAATATTTAGATTAATAATAACTAACTTTCTAATCTATTTAGTAAAGACTTCTTAACTTTAAAGTAAGTTAAGAAAGAGATAGATTAATAAAGAGTTTAATAATTAATAAGATAAGTATAAAAAGGGAGATAGTAAGTATTAAGTATATATAAATTACTACTATCTATTAAAGTATTAATATATCTTTATTAATAAAGCACTTAATAACTAGATTTTAAATAAGATAGTTACTAACTTTATAAAAGAGTAATATAAAGAAGAATTAGTAGATAAGGTTAACTATTTAAAGATCTTTATAAAGGATTAATAACTCTTAAAGAGATATAGAGAAAAGATAGAAGTTAAGAAGGTAGTATTTACTATAACTTATATCTATAAGTTATTTAAATTAGTATTATTAGATTTAGGTTTAATAATCTATATCCTAAATAACCTTAAATACTTTAAGACTCTATATAGTATTTATAAAAAAGACTTTACTTTTATAGAATCTAAACTAATATTAATTAAAGGGTATAGATCTATAATTATAAATATTATTAAACCTAAAGGTTATTTAGTAAAGCTATATCTCTCTAATATTATTTATTATAGTATTATAGTAAGTAGTATTATATTATATAGAGGCTTAAAGAAGAAGAGTATCTACTAAAATAATAAACTAAATAACTACTATCTTTAATAATACGATAGTATATTTATTACTAAAGTACTTAATATCTATAATTAATATATTCTTAGGTATATACTAAAGAAACCTTAAGTAGTATTCTATAATAATACTATATTAATCTCTCTAAAATATAATATCTATACTACCTTAGTAAGAAGAAAGCTAAGAAAGAGTATCTATAGTAACTAGTACTCTTAGCTTAGGTATATAAAAGAAGCTATAATATACTATCTAGAGATAGTAATATATAGTATAAGAGTAAAGAATGAAATATCCCTAATAATAATAAACTATAATATATATAGCCTAGAGAAAATAATTTAATAAGTATACTAAACACTAAGAGAGTTTATTATAATCTTAACACTAAGGAGATAAATAGCTCTAAACTTCTACTTATTTAAGTAAGAATATAGAGGATTTATAACTTTCTTACTCTTTATAGACTAACTATTAGGTTATATCTAGGATTACTACCTTAAAGACTATTTAACTAGAAGTTTAATAAGAGTATTTACTTAATTTATTAACTTAGTTAAAAGGGAGCTAAAAGTTATAATTAAAGTATTTAAATATAATAATAAAATCTTAAAGTATCTAAAGATAGAGAGTCTTATCTAGATAATAGATATTTAAATGAAATTATTAGCACTAAATATCTAAGCTTAAAGTAGAGAAAGAGAGAGAATTATAGTAGTTATAAAGATAAAAACTAGATATTTTTATTTATTATTAAAACTTCCTCCTTATATATAGCTAGAGATTTATATAGTAGTAATTTATATATATAACTATACTCTATTATAGTTAAGAGGTTAGAAAACCCTATATAAACTTCTATACTAATCTATAAAGAGTAATACTATTATACTAAATATATCCTATTTATAATAATATAGATATAAAGTATTTACCTTAACTATATAAGCTTAACTTTATAAAAACTACCTCTAGTAGTTTAACTCTAGGGCTTAGATTAGATACTTTATTAGCTATACCTTATTAAACTCTTACTAAGTATAGTACTTAGTAAAGTAAGAAGTTATTACTATAAAAGATATTAAGTTTAATAAAAGTATAAAATTTAGTAATAATATTCTTAAGTTAATAAAGCTATTATAGATACTAAACCTAAATAACACTAAGAATAATAAAAAAGCTAAATAGTTACTACTAAATAATTTAATAGAGATTAATAAGATTAATATACTAACTAGGTTCTAGCTATAAAATAAGTTTAAATACTCCTAAGCTTAGTTCTAACTTATTATTTTATCTTTATCTCTATCCTTATTATTCTTTTAAGTAATAGAGAATCTTAAAATAAAGAGGAAAGAGGTTATTACTACTAAATCTAAGAAATTTAGGATTAATTTAAGAACCTTTTATAAAGTAGTATTTCTAGCTAGTATAAAGCTAAGTAAATTAATTAAGTAGTAAGATAACCTCTATATCTATCTATAGTCTAGCTAACTTAGTATTAGTAAGGAGTATAACTAAGTATTAAGCCTTAAAGCTAGAGGCTTTCTACTTAGTTTAATAGCAATAAATAATTCCACTAAGAATAGATTAAAGAGATATCTAAAAGAAACCCACTAGAGAGATTTAATATTATTACCCTTATTTTATAACTAACTAACTAGTTACTTATTAAGGAATAAGTTTAGAGAAGCTAAAGAATTATATATAAATAGTTATAAACTATTAAATTTATAGAGTAAAGTACTTAATATAATAATATAACGTTATAAAGCTCTTACCTACTACTAAGTATATACCTATAAGCTAGATAAGTATAGAAAGCATATTAAAGTTAAAGTAAGGCTTATTATTAGAGAAGATTAATAGCTTTATAATCTAAGAGATATCTATATAGATATCTATATTACTACTTTAGTTAGTATATTCTTTAGAACCCTTATTATACTTATAAACTAGTTTAATATAAACCTTCTATAATATAATATAGTTAATATATTTATTTATGCTAATCTTAATAAAGAAGCTTATATAGAGATAGCACTAGAGTATTAAAAGAGTAGATATATTCTAAAGTTACTTTAAGCTCTTTATAAACTTTACTATTTATTACTTCTATAGTAATAATACTTAGAAATAGATCTTATAGTAAGTAGATTTAAGTAAGTAGGTAGTAAAAACTATTATTAATAAAATAATAAGATCTTATTCTTTTTCTATATTAATAACTATATATTTATATATCCTCTTTCTAAAGAGATTAAGGTAAGATAGCTAATTAGTAAACTTTAACTATAATACTACCTTAAAAGAGGGAAGAGTATTTAGTCGTTTCTATAAATTAAGATTATTTAATATCAATATAACTATAAACTATAGCTCTTATAGTTATCCTTCTTTAAGAAGCTATTAAAACTCCTAAATAGTAAATTAATAAGAAACTATAAAACCCTAATAATATAAAAAGAACTCCTACTCTATAACAGAGAGGTAATAAAGACTAATATTATAAAATACTAATAAAAGGTAGAATTATTACTATATACTATAGTAATAATAAGACTTAATATCTTATTTATAGTTAGCAGACTTACCTACTTTAACTAAAACTCTAAGCCTTATTACTAATATATAACTAACTATATTATTTAATACTTTATATAAATAAAGAAACTATATCTAAAATATAGAGTTCTTAAGGGATTAACTAAAGGCCTTAAGGTTATATTAAACACTAATTTCACTAATAATATACTAAACTATAAAAGTTTCTAAGGCCTCTGGCCACTGCATAGTGATTTTACCTGCTTTATAACAGACCTTCTAACTCTACGCCGCGCCTCCTAATAATATATATAGCCTTTAGTTATATAATTATAATTGCTAACCACCTATCCTAACCACAGCCACACTTATATATACCTATCTATAGCCTTATAATCCTTAACTTCACAGTTTAATAATAATATCTATTAACTTATCCTCTTACCTATTACCTATACTGCTAATACTATCTCTATTACTACTTTATCCACTAGTCCCCTTATTTAATTAGGCTAGCTAACACCTTTACAGCTATACTATTATTAGCAATGCTCTCTCTATTTTAAAGTAGTTAGTATAAGCTATACTCACTAATCCCTATAAGGCTACCTTATTCTTAGTATTATAGAGAGCCTATTTAAAGAAGGGCTAATATATAGGGTATATAATAACCTAATTAACTTCTAATACTATATTTACTTATTTATATATAATATTATTATATATCTAGTTATTCCCTATAGGGGTATTAATAAGGGCTCTTCTAAGAGCTATACTAATAATATACTATTAGTGTTATCTAGGCTGCTTAATAAAACAGAGTGTTTTATTAATTATATTAATACTAAAATCTTATATAATCTTTTACACATTATTAATATTAACAGGTATATCTTATATATAGCTAGCATATTAATATACTAGATCTAGTGCTAATATCTTAGAGGACTTATTATAGGTTATAGGATAAGAATAAGAAAGAGAGATAGGTATAAAGTTCTGCTTATAGTAGAGCTTTTTATGCTTCTAGCTGTGAAAACCTCTTAGAAGGTTAAGGAGTTATCTCTTATATATACCTTGCTAGAAGGTTAACCTTTAAGCGAGGAGTTATTAGATATCTTATATAGTAGCGTTTACCTTGCTAGAAGGTTTACCTTTTAGGTGTTTTTTATAGCACCTTACTAAAAGGTGTTACTATAAAAGCCTTAGTAGCCTATTTAGCCCTAATATGATTAGTCCTATTATATATAGTATAGCATTACCTATACTATTACTATTCTGCTAGTCTATTTAGCTAGAGTATATATCTAACTTTATATAAGGGTTTACTTGCTAGTAGAAATATATTAGGTTTCTATATTATTATCCTTAACTAGTAGAGAGCATAGATTAAAGTGCCTCTATAGTGTTTTTTAAATTATGCCTATAAACTAGGTGAATTTATTATAGTCTTTTTTGTAGGGGGCTGCGTTATAACTATAAACTTAATAAAAGTTTCTAATCTTTTATAATAAAGCTCTTTAGAGAGATAATATTATAGAGAGTAAATAAGCAAAATATAGTTACTATATTAACTATAGAAGCAGAGCTTCTCACCCTCTTATAAATAGTAAAAGAGGAATTATTTATAAGTTAACTTATTACTACTCTATAAGTCTCTCTCTTAAATAATAAACTGTCTAAGTTTATAGATTCTATAGTTATTAATATACTAAAAGTTATAATTTAATATAATAATCTATAAACTATAAGCCTTATTATAAAGGAGATATTCTAGCTATAAATAAAGCTTTACTATATTAATATCTATAATAACTAGTTATAGCAGGAGGTTATAGAAAGATATATTAAGGTTATCCACACTTCTTTAGCTAAATAATAGTAAATAGACTTATAAAAGCCCTACTATAGTAGTTTTATAAGAGATTTATTACTTAATTAGGCCTTATTTATAAGTTATAAATAATTATAGAGGTCTAGAAGAAAGAGGCGTTATTAAGTTTATAGTTATAACACAGCCCTCTATAAAAAAGACTATAGTAAATTCACTTAGTTTATAGATATAATTCAGGAAACACTATAGAGGCACTTTAATCTATACTCTCTACTAGTTAAGGATAATAATATAGAAACTCTATATATTTCTGCTAGTAAGCAAACCCTCTAAATATTATAAAGTTAGATATATACTCTAGCTAAATAGACTAGTAGAATAGTAACAGCATAGGCAACGCCACGCTATATATAATAAGGCTAATTATATTAAAGCTAAGTAGGCTACTAAGGCTGCTATAGCTTGGGAAAAATGTCTAAAAGGTAAACCTTTTAGTAAGATACTATATATATAAGAGATAACTTCTTAACTTCCTAAGAGGTTCTTATAGCTAGAAGCATAAAAAGCTTTACTACTATAAGCAGAGCTTTATATCTATCCCTCTTCCTTATCCTTATTCTATAACTTATAATAAATCCTCTAAGATAGTACCACTATATTTAGTATATTAATACACTAAGTATATATAAAGCATATCTATTATTACTAGTAATTTAAACTAGATTACTATAGAGTTTAGTATTAATATAATTAATAAAAACTCCTCCTTCTTTAACTAACTTAGTTTATATAAAGAATATATTATTAATATAGCTCTTAAGAGAGCTTACCTTAATACCTCTATAGGAGATATCTATATATCTAATTAAATTATATAAAAATAAGTAAATATAGTAGTAGAAGTTAAATAGGTTATTATATACTTTATCTATTAGCTCTTCTTTAAATAGGCTCTCTATAATACTAAGGTAGAGGCAGCTTTATAGAAATCAGTAAGTATAGCTTATACTAATAATATAGAGAAAGTATTACTAATAACAGTATAGCTGCTGTAAAGGTATTAGTTAGCCTGATTAAATAAGAGGATTAGTAGATAAAGTAGTAATAGAAGCAGTATTTAATAGTAGTATAGATAATAGGCAAGAGGATAAGTTAATAGTTTAGTAGTCTATAGTAATTAAGTAATTAAAAACTATATTATTGTTAAACTGTGAAGTTAAGGATTATAAGGATATAGATAGGTATATATAAGTGTAGCTATAGTTAGGACAGGATTATATAACTAAAGGCTGTATATATTATTAGGAGGTATAGTGTGGAGTTAGAAAGTCTATTATAAAGTAGGTAAAATCACTATATAGTAGCTAGAGGCTACTAAAAGAGTTTAAGCTATAGCCTTAATATATAACTAAGCCTAAATAGACTAAATATCTATATAACCTACTATATAAGCTATTATATAAGTAATTATATAATAGAAGCCTCTAGAAAAGCTAGAATAAATATACATAACTCCTCCCTTATCTACCTAGCTAGTTATTAATTAATAAACTAAAATAATACCTTATTAATTACCTAAGCTATTTTATATAATATCTTTATATAATATTATTATATAATATAATTATGTAATAGAGCTACCTTACTAAGAGGTTATAAGCCTAGCCCTAGCTGAATATACCCTACTCTTTTATAATAAAAATACTAAGGAAATATTCCAGGAAAGTTCTAGAGAATTTCTAGAAAGTTCTAAGAAAAGCCCAGGATAGTCTAGAGTATTACCCTTTATAGAATAAGGGTTTTTCCTCTCTTAATATATAAGGATTTATTTCTTATTTATCCTTAAAGATCTATTCTCTTAAGGATTTATTCTTTAATATAAGGATTTATTTCTTACTATCTTAGGAATTTAGTTTCCTAAGGATTTCCTCTTAATGTTCTAAGGATATACTTCTTATTATTCTAGAAATTTAGTTTCTAAGGATTTATTCTTAATATACTAAGGATTTATTCCTTACTTTCTTAGGGATTTATTTCCTATATAGCCCTAGGAATTTATTTCCTAAAATACTAGGGATTTATTTTCTATAATATTAAAGATTTTTTCTCTATAATAAAGATTTCTATCTTTTATAACTATACTAATCTTAAGGGACTTTATCTCTTTAAAATAAAATAATAATATCTATAATAAATAATAAAGGAATATATTTCCTTAATAAAAAGAGGATTTATTTCCTTAATATATAAAGGGATTTGCTTCTTTAATGTAATAGAAAACGAGATTTAATTCCTTAATAAAAAGGATTTTCCTTTCTAAAAAGGAATTTATTTCCTTAATATAAAAAGGTTTACTTCCTTAATAAAAAGGGGATTTACTTCCTTAATATTAAAGGGATTTATCTCTCCTTAATACAAAGGATTTATATCCTTAATATAAAGAGATTTATTTTCTTAATAAAAGAAATAGATAATAAAAATAATAATTATACTGAAAAGACTTTTATATAATAAGAAGAGTCTTTTTATATCCTTTAGGAATTTATTTTCCTTTAATAACTAGAGATATACTCTCTTATATAAAAGGATAATAATACTTATTATAATAGAAATATAACTTCTATACTCTTAAATAAATATAAAGAGTATTTTATAATATAAATAATAAATATATACACTTATAGAAAGAGTGTTATGATAAATAATAATAAATATCTACTCTCAAACAAAGAGTATTATAATAAGAATAATATAAATATATTCCTAAATATAAAGCGTATTAAAGATAAATAAGAAGATATATCTTCTTCTTTATATACTATAAGGAATATTAATATATAATAAAGGTAATAATAATATAATATATATTTTTAATAATAATATAAAGAGACTTACTCTCTATACTATATATATAAATAGAGACTACTTTCTCTATAATAATAACTATAAAATAAGAAATTATTCTATTTCTAATTATAAATAATAATAAATATAAAATAAAAAACTAAGAAATTAATTTCTCTCTAGTTAAAATAATCTATATAAAGGAATCTTTTTCTCTTAATATATAAACTAATATAATATAATAAAGAATCATAATAATATCCTTAAGGGATTCTTAGTCCTAAGGCAAAATATAGAAATAGAAAATATATAATAATCTCTATAATATATAAATACCCTTTCTATATTAAAAGGGGAAAGTATATAATACTTTAATAATATATAAGATAATGGATATATTCTCTAAATACCTTATAGAGTTTCTACTCTTAAAAATATAATACTATTTACTATATAGTAATATCCATATAAAAGAAAGAAATTTCTCTTTCTTAAATATAATATTTAAATATGATATATATATACTATTCTCTCTTTATATATAAAAAATAGAGATATATAAACCACTATATAAGAGAGATTCCTCTATTATATATCTCTCTTTAATATAATAACTTACAATCTATACTCTATAATATAATAAGCTCTTTTAGAAAAGAGTATAAAACCTACTATAAGATATAAAGAGGTTAAAATAACAATAATAATAATAATAATAATAATAATAATAATAATAATAATAATAATAATAATAATAATAATAATAAAGAATAAAGAATAATATACTTCTTCTTAATATATATAATAATATATAAGAAGATTCAGATTCAGACTACTCTTTATCTAAATAAAAACTAATAATAATAAATGATAAAACAGGTTTATCTAATATAAGCTATATAATATAAAGGAATAGCCTTTATAAACCTGCCTCTTAATAATTATATATAAAGTTCTACTTAAAATATAATAGAATTTAATAAACGCAGAAGTATAAGGTCTATAGCTTAGCTTACTATAGATCTTATTAGGATCATAAAGATAAATATATAATATAATATTATAATAATATAATAATATAATAATATAATAATATAATAATATAATAATATAATAATATAATAATATAATAATATAATAATATAATAATATAATAATATAATAATATAATAATAGCATACTATAATAACTACTTCTAAGTATATAAAAGTACCTTAGAAAGGAGCTATATATATATATATATATATATATAAACATCTTTGCTAAAAAGGGTAGCTACCTAACTATAATAAGAAAAGTCATAAAGATTATAATAATAATAATAATCCAAATCTTTTACTATATGAAGCCTAATACTGCTCCTAAAATAATAATAAAAAGGCATTCTTACTTAAGGACTTAGATCCTTACCCTCATAATATAAATATTATAATAATACAATCTTAGAAGTATATATAAGTATAAAGGCTTATATATAATAAGAAGTATAAAAATAATAAATAATAATAATTAAAAGAATACTTCTATTTATAGTAAGGAAGAATATAAATACTCCCTATATAAAGTAAGAGAAGAATAATAATAATAACCCATACTTTAACATAATATATCTATAATATATAATACCTTTTATAAAAAGCCTACTTTAGGTCTACTAGAATAAAACTAATCTTCGAGAATTTAATCTATTCTAGAGATATATATAGAAAAGAGGGTCTCTAGTTCTATAAATAATAGGCGTTTAAAAACGGACCTAAAGTAAACTATATACCTTCTTAATACCTATATATATATAAGGGATTATTACGCCTACCTAAGGTTATTTACTAGAGTATAATAATACTTAAAAAGAGGCACTCTATAATAATAATAATAATAGTAATACTCTAGGTTTTTCCTTAGGAATATAATAAAACAAGAAGTTTTACTGCTAAAGGACCTAATATATAATATAATAATATAAAGGCTATAATACTTATAATATATAAAATATTATATAAAACGGTACTTAGAAGGTGTCTTCTCTATTTATTAAAATAAGGGTTTTTACTAGGAAATAAAGCCTTAATATAATAATAATAATAATAGCTATCTATAATATAATAATAATAGCTAAATATAAAAGACTTATAATAAGGACTATATATATATAATCCTAGTTTTCCCTTAAGATATAATACTATATTTATATATAACTATCTCTTTTTCCTATATAATAGGTCTTTAGGATAATTTCTTAGAAAGTAAGCTATATATATTATATATACCTTAAGGGGAGATATAAGATATTATATTAATATCTCGAAGGCATTATATAAATAAGACCTATAAAATATATAGTAAATAATAATACTTAATAATATACTATATAATATAACACAGTATATTATAGTATTAGTAATACTGTCTATACTGTGGATAGAAAAGTCTAGAAAGTCCTAGAAAGCCTTATCTTTAATAGGTTTTCTAGCTAGAACTAAAAGGGTTTAAGCTATAAGTTTAATATATAACTAAGCCTAAAGAGGCTAAATATCTATGCAATCTACTGTGTAAGCTATTATATAACTAATTACGTAATAGAAGCCTCTAGAAGGGCTAGAATAAGTATAAATAACTCCTGTCTCCCCTACCTAGCTAGTTACTAATTAATAAGCTAAAATAATACCTTATTAATTACCTAAGCTATCTTATATAATATTGTTATATAATATTATTATATAATATAATTACATAATAGAGATACCTCACTAATATTATAGTAACTCTAGCTCTAGATAAGTTTTCTTAGTTAATAATCTCTTATTAAGTATTCTCTATATTATGCTTTATACTTTAGTATTAAGTTATTATAGCTACTATAGTAATAGAAATATTAAAATATCTTAGAGTATAGTACTAAGTAGAGACTAAGGTATTTTTATTTCTAAAACTATTAATTTCTTTTTAGAAAAGGTATACTTTATTAACTTATATAGTATTAATAAAAGCTTTTGTCACAAGCTATAGATAGGGGTGAGGGTAAGTTATAAGGAGCAACTATCTTAGCTATAGATTAGTGTGCACAGAAAGCATAGTGAAATAGTCTGCGGTGTGTAATTATATAATCGCGCGCCACAGTGCACAGCCACTGCAGCCTTATAAGGCTGAGAGTATTGTGAACTGTATTATAACAGCTTTTATAGTCTCTATATTACTTTTTAAAATAATAATCCTTTCTTAAAGATTTATTAATAAGTTAGTAATAAGCTCTAGCCTTCTTATTAAAGTTAAAAAGATATTATTATATTTTACCTCTTTCTCTATATAGTTTAGTTTCCTAAATAAGCTATTTATAAAAATAATTACCTATATTACCTAATAGATTAGATCCTAACCTTTACTAGGATTTATAGCCTAACACTAAAATAACTATAATCTAGTTAGGTAAGTAGTTATATAACCTCTAATATTATATAGTTTGTCTCTATTAACTATCTATATTATTTCTTTATACTAACTACTCTCTAGATACTACTCTTCTTAATATATATATCTTAAACTAATACTATATCTTACTAAACCTCTCTCTTTACTATATTAATATTTTAGAAACCTAATACTAATTAGTAGTTAACTTTACTATTATACTATCTATAATTATAATAAATAACCTTATTATTATATTATTTATAGCTATAAATTAATAAGGTTATATAAATAACTAAAGAGATATTTTCCTTATCTTAATAATCCTACTTCTTAGGTTTAAATATTAACTAATAGAGATCTTAGATTTAGTAGCTAAGTATATAGCTTCTATTTCTATTTTCTAAACCTCTATTTAATAATTATTTACTACTTAGATAGTTTTAAACCTCTTCTTATTTAGATTATTATATTAATAGAGAAATTAGTTTTAACTACTAAATATTTAGTCTCTATAGTTAATCTATAATCTTTAAAGTTATTATTAATATTATAGATAAAGTTTTAGATTTCTTACTATTATTAATAACTATAAACTACTCTATAATAACTTTATCTTTACTACTATAATTAATAACTATAATTCTTTATTATATACTAAAATTATATATCTTTCTCTTTATATCTACTCTTTTTAATATCTTCTGCTTTTTATAGCTTTACTAAAGCTTTATACTTCTTACTATATAATACTCTATATTATTAATAATATTACTACTTTTTAAAACCTCTAATAGCCTCTAAAAACCCTCTCTTTTCTCTATTTAGCTCTAAATTACTAGTTTTACTAATTTTGATCTTTTATAAGTCTTTTTAGTAAATTTAGTATATTTTAATATATTTTAATATATTTAATATATTTAATATATTTAATATATTTAATATATATTTATACTACTTATTAACCTCACTACCCTCTCTCTTCTTCTCCCTTCTTTTATATTACTAAAATCCTTTATTTTAATTTTTT
The DNA here is from genome assembly GCA_036785495.1 of Colletotrichum neosansevieriae. Taxonomy (NCBI): domain Eukaryota; kingdom Fungi; phylum Ascomycota; class Sordariomycetes; order Glomerellales; family Glomerellaceae; genus Colletotrichum; species Colletotrichum neosansevieriae. Next base: position 64,324 of record JAVHLV010000111.1, on the reverse strand, counting down.
ATTTATAATAATAATAGTAATAACTTATTAATTAGTAATAAGCCCTAAATACCTACTATAAAAGAGTAGTAATAAGTTTTTAATAACTTACTAAGATATCTTATTATAATCTCTTTATTAAAGTTATAAGTATAGTAAGACCTATTAATTATATAATTTTATAACTTTATTCTATTTATTTTAAGATATCTAGAATATTATAGTCTTACTTTTAGTAATAACTATTTAATTTAGTTTATTTATAACTACTTAAGCTAAACTCCCTAATTTTAAGTTACTAACTTTACTTATTACTTATTCTTACTTTATTTCTTTCTACTTTCTCTTTCTTATTTTAAATAACTCTTTATCCTTACTATAATTCTCCTTTTTTTATATTTTAATAACTTCTCTTTTATATTTACTATTTCTAAAATATTTTAGTCTCTCTATCTAAAATTTATATTAATTATATTTAAGTTATAATAAGTAATAAAAAAGCTTTTAATTAGTAATTACTTTATTGATAGTAAAGATTTAGTAAATCTATCTTAATTAGCTTTATAGTTAGTAATATCTATTTTTCTAGAGCAAAAAGATATATATTAAGTTTTTATTTAAGAACTATCTAAATTAGTTAATAATATTATTTTAACTCTAAATCTTCTTCTTTTTTCTTATATTCTTTCTATTATAACTAAATAATTTAAGAATCTCTTTATAAAGGTTAAGAATAAGTATAAATAAGAAGAAGAGATAATTTTATTATTAAGATATTCCCTTTAAAAGTTAATAGAATTAAGAAATATATTAATAAACCCTTTTTATACTTAATAACTTCTCCTTTCTTTAATAAACCTTTCTTAAGTTTATTTCCTCTTTAAAAAGCTCTTTTTAAAAAGAATATACTAACTATTTTCTTTTTAAAAAATATCTTTAGAAATAAAGTTTATTTTAGAAAGCTTTATTTAAGAAAAGAAAATACTAAATTTATAAAGAAGTATAAATAAATATAAGTTACTTAATAAATAGATTAATACCTAAAGCTATAGCTTAGAGAAGATATTTATATATAAAACACTAATATAAGTTTAATATCTAAATGCTTTTATAGATTATTACTAATTTTCTTCTTATTATATCTAAAGATATCTTTTTTATCTTCTCTATATAAGCTTAATATTACTTTACTATCTCTATTTTCTATAATTTTAAGACTATTATTAACCTTACTATATATAGTAAGATTAGGAATTTTAATACTAAAGAGATTAATTTAGTAAAGATTATAAACTATATTACCTATTATATTATAAAGTATACTTAATAGAATATCTATAGTTTATAACTATAAATCTATTTTAAGAAAGACTTTTAGAATATTATTAAAGTTTTTAACTATATAAACTTACTTATTATTAAAGCTCTTTATAAAGCTCTAATTATTAATAAAGTATTTATTACTATTAACTCTAACTAAATAAAGAATAACCTTATTAATATTATTAAAAAATTATCTTATTATTTTTAGATAAGTAATAACCTTACTAAAGTTAAGATATAATTCTTTTTATTTATTAAAGAATATATCTAAAACCCTAAATCCTTTACTAAAATTACTAAAGATATTAATAACTCTATTTTAATTCTTACTATCTCTCTATAGTTACTAAAAGCTTTAATAATATTTATATTCTTTATTATTATATAGCCCAGACCTCCTCTAGAGCTCTCAGCGCTACTAGCGCCGCCCTCTGCGCGCTCTGCACGCTTCTGAGCGCTGCACCCACTCTATAAGGCTCTATATATAAACTCTTATCTATAGCTACTCCTTTTCTGCTATAATAAATAACTTCTTCCCACTTACTCTATACCTATATATATAATAGTTATAAGCCTAGCTCTATATTACCCTAACTATTACCTGCTATAGATATAGAAGAGTTAATCTTATACACTTATTACCTCTACTCTTCTCGTGCGCCTGCTATATTATGCTAACTTATACACTGCATTACACTAACTTGCATACTGCGTTATGCTAACTTATATACTGCGATATGCCTATGTGCGCCCACCTAAGAGTCTAAACTCTACTAACAGGGGGCCCCTGTATGCTTTGCTATACCGCGCTATGCCTGCTACACTATACCCGCTTCGCTTTGCTATACTACACCTGCTGCGCCACGCCCGCTTCACTATGCTGCACTATACCTGCTGCACTGTACCTGCTATGCTATGCTATACCTGCTTTGCTGCACCACACTGCGCGCACTATAAACCCCTCTATTAAATTTATTTTTCCTTTATTACCCTATAATTAACCTATATTCTAGTACTATAGCGCTAAAGACTATACCTATAGAATAGTACTATGTTTTTCTAAGTGTGTTATACTATTAAAGACTATATCTATAAGCTAGTATAATATATATTTACTAGGCTTATATACTTAATAAGCCCCTTTAGTAATAACTAGAGGCAGCCCTCTTATATTACTAATATCTTATTATATACTATAAGTATTATATATACCCTATTATAGATAGCTTCTTCTTTTCTATTCAGAACTGCCTTTATATAGCCCACTCTGCGTGGTCTGCTCTGCTCCACTCTGCCGTTTCTGGGGGGGGGTGTTGCGTAGCCCAGACCTCCTCTAGAGCTCTTAGCGCTACTAGTGCTGCCCTCTGCGCGCTCTGCGCGCTTCTAAGCGCTGCGCCCACTCTGCAAGGCCCTATATATAGACCCTTATCTATAGCTACTCCTTTTCTGCTATAATAAATAACTTCTTCCCACTTGCCCTGCGCCTATATATGTGACATTTATTAACTAAAGCTTTATTAATAACTCTAAACCTACTAAATCTCTCTATAAATTTACTTTAGTTTTAAACTCTAATTTTCTTTAGAGTATTTAAAATATTTCTTAAGCTTATTTTAAGTAAAATTAAACTCTTCTTTATATATCTAAATATTACTATTTAAGAAAGTATCTTTTTTATACTAATTTACTAATTTTATAAAGTTTTATAATAATAAAAATCTTAAGTATAGTAATAATAAAATAAATATTTTAAAGTCTAAATTACTTATTTTTAAAAACTATTATACTAAAGCTAGTATTTCTCTATATTTATATACTAAGGCTTTCTCTTTAATATTAAAGAGTAATACTTAGTAATACTATTTTTACTATATTATAAACTAAATCTTCTAATATCTATATACTAAAATAATTAAATAATTAAAAAACTACTTTAAAATTAAAAGGTTTTATATTATTAATAAGAAACTATAAAATAATATTATATTACCTAACCTTATATATAAAGATCTTAATAAATCTATTACTAAAAGCCTTAAAATTCTATTTAATACTCTCTCTATTATTAAACCTATACTTAGTAAGAAATATAATATTAATAATACTTTTATATAATATAAAATCGATAATACTTACTAAAAAGTTTATAAATATAAACTAGCTCTCTATAAATACTCTATAAGCCTTTAAGATCTATATAATACTCTTTATTTATCTATTAATACTACTTCTTACTTAATTTATAGCTTCTAAAAACCTTAATAAGTTTAATATAATATATATAATATATATAAATTAATATTTCTAAAATAGTAACTAATGGTATAATTTCTGCTAAAATTGCCCTAATTATAGTAAATTTTACTAAAACTAGCTAAACTAATAAAAACCTCCCCTATATTATTAGTTAATATATAATAACTACTATAATAGCTCTAAATATTACTAAATTTATTATAAGCTTAATTATTATTTATAAAAGTACTTAGTTAATAAATATACCTAAGAGCTTAATAAGTTTAAGTCTAAATACTCTTAAAACTTAACTAAAAATAACTTTAACACTTTCCTGCTTAATTTTAAAGATAATAATCATAATTAAGACCCTTTTATTACTAATTTAGATATTAATAGTAAAGTTAAGTAATATTTATAGAATTATTACTAAAATAATAAATCTTAGCCTAATTTACTCTATAAATTTACTATCTATACTATTAATACTTTATTTACTATTAATAATAATAAGTTAACTAAATTTATAACCACTTTCTTCCTAAAATATCCCTTAAAGTTATCTTTATCTATTTCTTAATAGGCTATATAGAAGCTTATATTAATATAATATTTAAGGGATCTTTACTATATAGTATAAGCTTCTTAATAGAAAGGATTCTTTTAAGGCAGTGCAGCTGCTATTCCCCTAGTTTAACCTAAAGTCCTTTATAGTTAAACTCTATTATTAATTAGTAAGTATATTATTACTTATTTATTTTAGATATTCTAGTTAGTATTAATCTCTTAAATTAAACTTAAAGTAATAGAATTATAAAAGTATAGCTATAAACCTTAACTATAAAGAGCTAGAATACTAAATATAGATATTTATTATTATATTAAACTATTGCTTATTATTCTAAGTCTATAGTGCTTAGAGTTTTTTCTAAGGTATATATAGTAGCTATTTACTAGCTAACCTTTTGTTAATTATATATCGATATATATATACCTAATCCTTATTTCCCTATAAATATAAAGATAGATTTAATACTATAAATTTATCTAAATAGCTTTAATTAATATTATTTATAAATATTAAATTATTAATTACAGAATTATATAGTATAGAGTATAAAGTAATAATATATTAAGTATATAACTACCTAGAAATCTCTATATATAGCTCTATATATTACTTATACTTAAAAGTAGCTAAAGTAGATATTTCTCTATTATAGTATAGTTGCTGCTGCTTTTATATATACTTAGTGTGTCACTGCGTACGCTAAGGGGTTAATTTAATAGCTATATACCCCTCTGTTCTTTTTAGACCCCCCTGTTAGCTGAAAACCTGCGGCGTTGCACAGGTAGGTATCTCGCATAGATACGGAAGCAGCATCTCAATCTTTCTCTCTGTCTCTCCCTCTTATTTTCTTTTTCTTCAAAGCCACTTAATGTTTTCCTTATCCCATCATCTGGATTTACCACCGAACCGAACCAGCTGGTCAAGGCACTGAGGTCGACCCGATTGACGCACAGGCGTAGAGGACGGTGGTACTCACCTCCTTAGCCCGGTACTATCTAGGTTATTACAAGTATCAGCGGTGCCCGCCCAAATTGCATTAATTGGACGCTGCCACGCTGGTGCCGCTCTTGTTATCCGCCCGCTCTATCCTTGCCTTGGGCATTAATAAGAGAAGTAATGATCCAAACTTCTCCTTCGCACTCGGCAGCTAGAACAACCCTTTCCCCTCGACTTACATGTTGCATGGTACGCCAGACTGGCCTTTGCTCCGCTCAAAGTTGTTCTTGCGCGACCGCGACCGCAGCCAACCCAGCGCCCACCCGACTTTACCGTCTACGCAGTGCCGTCCACCTGGGTCTTCCTTGTCGTAAAGTTGATGCGACGACCCCTGTTGTTTGTTACTGCACCAGCAACCCCGGGTCAAACAAAGCCATAACATTCACCTACTAGGCTTGTTGACTGCTAGTACACGTAGGCCGTGGAGCGTCACCGACTAGGCTTTTTCTGCATATAACTCGCGTTCGGCCGGCTCCTTCGCGCCCGCTTTGTCTCGCTACTGCCGACTGAACGTCAGTCACTTCTGATCAACCGCCACAATGCCTTCGACCCCAGGGCACTCTCGTCACGCCTCAGGCGCCGATGCCTCGTACCAGTACAACAGTGCCCCCTCGTCGCCTCAGAACCGGCGGCAGTCGAGATCCTCCCACGACCCGACAACGCCCTTGCGAAGCAGCTTCAACCAACAAGATGCCCTAGACATATCCTACGCAAATGGAGGCATGGACGGAGGTAACGGTCTCGGCAACCTCGCAGACGAGTTGGCCGACGCGTTTTCCGATTCCGGTGACGAGGGGGAATATTACGAAGAGGAAAATGGAGCGCCAGGTATCAAGGTCCAGGAGGCAGACGGGCGAGGCGGCGCCGACGGCATACGAGACAGCGGTGTCGACGTTGCGAGCCTCGGCGACGCCGGTGCGAAGGCCAGGAATATCAATCTAGGGCCCCCGTCGCCACCGCGACGTGGACACCGAAGAGCAGGCAGCGAGTACGACGGAAGCGAATATGGATCCGAGTCCGATCTTGACTCCCCCGGCATGCTGCCTAGTCTGGTAGCAAAAATCGATGCTGTCGAGTCACTTGCGAGGAGAGGGACGGATAGCGGGCCTGGAGACGACGTCTTCAATCGCGTAACGGACAGCCTTCGAGACTTGGGATCTCAAGCTGGCGTGGAAGGCAGCGCCACCAGGTACGTCACCTGGAGGAAGCTTCAAAAAGGAGGGCTCTTTGCTGACTTGAATAGACTTATCACCGCCCATTCTGCTCTCACGACCCACTTAACTCACCAGACCCGTCAATTGCATAACTTGACATTCCCATTACTCTCTCCCCTCGTCCCACCACCAGACTCGGAGACCGTTGACGAATTGCTCCCGTTACTTCTCGAACTATCCGAGTCGATGCCGCGACCAACGACCAAAGCATATGACTCATTGACCGCCCTCCACACTCTGACCTCGGACCTCGTCCAGAGTCTCAACTATCTTTCAGACACACTGCACATGTCCAGACAAACAACGACGACGGCCACGCGTCGGCTGAAGAGTGCCAGGGAGCTGGTTGCCGAAATCAGGAGAGAAGAAGAGCTTTGCGAAGAGGGCGAGCGGTGGATCAGCCGCGGTAATTGGAGCGAAAGACTACGGAAGCGGGAATGCGCAGGGGTATGCGGCGATGTCGTAGACGGCTTCGAGGAGGTCTGCAATGGCTGGCGAGCCCGTCTGCTGGAGCAAGCCGGCTCTGCCCAGGCTTAAGCAGTCTCAGCGATGTACAAACATTGCCTCGCCGACCAACTGTTATGGAGAATAGGTGGAAAGTCGCTCGTCTCCTAAGTCGTGGTGATGCGGGACTTTTCCGAGATGGGATAGACTACCGATGCTTGGGTAGATATGGGAAGGGCCTTTGTTGCTCGGCACTCGTACTCTTAGACTATATGAATTTCACGAGTTGATGAACAACAATTGTGAAGAGACTTGCTAGCATAAACGTTTTACCGAGGGCGTATCACGTTTGAACATAGGCGCGCCTGTTCAACGCTTCTGCAGTCCGATCTGCTGTACGATATCACTTTTACTAATATGAGTCCTGGGGGGAGGGGGAGGGCGGGGGGCCGGCGTGTGCTCCCGGTGCAGCTAGCAGCGATGGCCACCCACTGGCGGCTGAGTAACCTCGCGGGGAAGCAAGGACAAGCTGCCTACCTGAACGGCGCTGCAGGGCATATCCATTCTCCAACAATAGTGAAGAGACATCATGACTTTTATTGATGAATCATGTCCAGAGATAGTGTATATCGACATGCCAAGTTCAATACAGTATATTGTATGTATTACGAATGCGTAAATAAGTGATACATGCGGCATTAGCGACTCGCCTCCAACGCAGTTTCTTAGGCTGTGCATGCGCAAACCTACGTACATACATAGTAGTCCAGCAATAGACAAGGTTCATGTGGTATCAAGTAGATCAAAAAGACGACGGCCATCGATTATTTGGAGTAAATGGGTTGAAAGACGAAGGATGGGCAACTAATCCTCCTCCAGCCGCACCGTATACGCGGGCCGGGGTTCCACGCTGGAGGTGTGGGAGGCCGGGGACATGGGTCTCCGGGGAGGACCGGCGGGCCCTCGGCTAAGCCGACTCGAGCGGCTCGCGCGACTCCCAGGACGATCGTAGTGGATATCTAAGTCGGCGGGAGCATCGACAACTTCATCACGAGCCTTATGCGCCGCGGCGAATCCGGCTAGGCTCATGTTGTCATCTGTAGAAGGACGCTGCTGCAAAGGACCTGTCCGACGAAGGCGACCGTCAACAGGTGGGGCTCCCTTGGTTTTCCGTGCGCCGGACTCGGTCTCATCGTCAATGAGAACAACCATCCATACGCCCACGGCGTGGTTGCTACCGATAAGGGGTGTGCAATGGATCCAACGGACACGGCCCTCACCGCCGGCCTTGCTGATCCAACGAACCTTGGCGGTGACACCATGGCCTTCGGCAAAAGCTGAACTGAGTCCGTCGCGGACACGATTGGATCCTCCGATCTTGTCCATGAAATTCGACTGTAAGATGCCGGGTACTCTGAGGGAAGGCGAAGCGAACAGGATCCGTAAACTTGGGTAGGGTCGGACGAGCAGGTATTGTTCGTAGATTCCGGAAAGTCTGCCGCTGTTGATTGATGGCGCGACGCTGGCCTGCTGGATGGAAGAGGTCTCGTCTTGGATGAGGATCCGTGGCTTGTGCCAGTTGGTTGCTGACGCCGCTTGAGCCTCGTCTTGTGGGGCGCGGTGCATGTTACCTCCACGCCTCCTGACAGTCTCCAATTCGGTCATGTTGAACATTTCGCTGAGCTCTCGGAACTCGTCGAGCTCTCCTTCCGCGTCCGCATCGTCATGAGCATGGTATGCAGCAGCAGATTCCTTCTCGACGACAAGGTTTTGAAAGGCATCCAGACCTGAACTCTCCTTGGCGAGACCAGACACATCGACCTGGGCGCCGATAAAGTAACGAACTGTACCTCTGCTATCGTAGAGAGGCGCTACCATTAGGAGGTTCATAAACGGTGAGCCATCACGACGATAGTTAAGGAAGGTCTCGTAATGCTCCTTTCCAGCCAGGACCTTGTCTCGAATCCGCTTTACACTGAAGGGATTTGTCTTCGGGCCCTGGAGGAATCGACAATTACGGCCGATGACGTAGTTCATGCCGTACTGCGTTGTCCTGTGGAATTCTTTGAGCAGTTAGCTCGGCGATCTGGACGCGCGAGAGATGATTGCATTTACCTTCCGAAGCGAATACGATTGGGTTATCGTGTCTAGAAGGGTCCGTCAGACAAAACACTTCAGCCAGACCCTCAGACATCTCTCTGAGTTGAACAGGAAGAGTCCCCGTGATCCGCCTTTTGATTGATACGCTGACTGTTTGGATCCACATGTACGTGATGTAAGCTGGGAGGTCCTCTTGAACCAGAATGTCAAAAGCGGCAGCAGCTTTCTTTTGTAGCGAAAGGTTCACAGTGTTCTCTGTGTTTTCGGAAGAAAAGTTGTGCTCTGGTAGAGATTCCACCCCCCCAGCAATGGCATTGGCGTATGCAATGGCGCGTAGGGCTTTTAGACAGTCCAAGTAATATGTCAGTAGAGGGAGTGAGCCGGGTCGTGTGGAGTGAAGGAAGTCGGTAAACCGCTGGAGGAGAACGTGGTCTTTGAATATGGCCTGGAGGTGTTCCTTTGAGAATAGGAGCTCAGACCGAGCCTCGAGAGAGAAATGCCCATTGTCTCCATGAGAAGGAACTACGAGATCAAAAGAGCCCGGTTCAACCTCCTCCTCGGCCAAGGGTTCGAGGATCTCGTCGTCTCCCGCGCCTTTGGTTTGAAGTGGCGGCAAAGAGGTGGCATTCGTCTGGTATGACGATGTCGTAGAATTTGCCCTGGACCTCGACGACCGCGTCCGTGGACTTCGGGGGGGACTCGAAGAAGAATGTCTTTCGTGTGCCTGGAGAGGCTCGGGGGACTTTATCCTTCCACGAGGAGGTATTGCGGGAGACTGAGCGACGCTTAGTTGCTAGTTAGCGAACGCAGTATAAGTGTGAGCTCCTGTTAAATACCTGTTTTCTCTCCCCGTTTTGAGATCATTCGGGTTAATCGGTCCATTGTGAGTCCAATTGCTGTCCTCATCGACCCAAGGTTCCTCGAAACGAGACGGAGTGAAGGTGTGATCCCTTCCGGGTCGTTTGAGGGGAATGTCAGGAATCTCAGCACCGCCTTCGTCAAAATCCATGTCTCGCTGTTGGCTATTGAGGGACGTGACACTTAAAGAACTGTAGGCAGGGTTGGGTTGTGGTGAGATAAATTCGCCGTGCCTGTGTCGGCGGTGTTTGGGACTGACTGCTACTTGAGCCATGTGTTTCTTTCGTCGGAAACGTGTGAGGACTGAACGTGGATTAAGATCATGGGCCGGGGGATTGGCAAGCGGTTGAGACATGGTTCTAGCTGGGAACGGAGGAGCTTTATATTGGACGTCTTGAATGTGGAGCGTGGAGGCAGCGAGGGTAGGGAGATGTCAAAGAGAAATGGAGCTGTGGCCACAGACCATTGGCTTTTGCAACGTCATTCCACCAGCGTCCGGGCACCGTCATCTAGACCACGGGAAGTCGATCAAAGAGGGGGGCTTTGGCATGGATGTAGTCATTCCTGGGAGGGCGTGGGAGCAACGATCGCCTATGATGGGATGGGACTATCGACGGGCGAAGCGAAAGCCTCATGTCGGGCACATGTGCCCGCCGGCAGGTACCCGCCCAACCGTAACCCGTCGTCCTGAAGCAAGTCTGGAATGTCGATGTCAGCGGCAAGCGACGCAGCCAAACCCACAGCATTGTGCTGTAGCATCCACTCGAAACAACGTCACAGGAATTGGATGGATATCACGATCTGACCTTCGGACGAGCACATCAGTCGCTAGCTGGCCCTTTCGAAGTTCGCTGTTGCCTGTGCTGCTCAACTTTCATGGCTGAAATAGTATCGGGTTGGGACTAGTCTGATAGTTTGTCTGATGGCCACGTGCGTTAGCTTGAAGTGGATGAACCGTCATCTATCATCCGGTCGTGAACGGCTCGACTTTGCCAGGATACCCTGAACTGTCCTAGGGTGTCGACGAGGGGCGAGGGGTTTGCTTAGAACGGGACCGGCAGTCGAAGACTTGTATCGGGACACCCCAATTAGAGAGTGTCAGAAGCTCTGGATTTGGTTGTCATGAGCCTCGCTGAAATTGAAAGTGACCTGTAAAGATGTGCAGCCAAGAGACGGACGGGCCTGGCGGGGAAGCATGACCGGGTTTCCTAGTACCAAACCTCTTCGTCAGGTTGCAATTCAGGCAGGAAGATGAATGACTTGGACATGGATGCATGCTGAAAAGCATGCCGTCCAGTGCCATCGTCAACTACCACTCTGGCTCAAAGGGTGATTAGTCGACCAGAGGATGAACTTCGGGGGAAGCGTTCATGGCGATGGTCGTGGGATCCACTCCATTAGAATTTGTCGGCAAGTCAATCGCCGGCAAAGACAAGAGCGTGTTGCTACTCGTGTAGGGTGTGTTGGTCTAGCCTGGCTAAGGTAGCATTCACAGACACATAGCAATGCGGTCCGTGCCATGCCGTGACGGGAATATTCATCTCGAGAATTCTTCAGCCAAAGCCCTCGGAGGCAGGGTTTGAAATGTTACGACCGCAAACCGCGCTGTACTGCAATAGGCGGGCTGCGCGCGGCCTAATATTAAGCTATATATAGGTTAAAGGTGTAAGTAGTATAAATTATATTAATACTAAACTCTATAGTAATTAAGCTTATATTATTATTATTAATAAGTGTACTTTATATATACTTAATATACTAATATACTAAGTATAGTATTAATATCTTTGAGGATTTGTTATAAGTTAATAAGAATAAAGAAGAGGGATAAGCATAAAGTCCTATTTATAGTAAAGCTTTTTATACTTCTAGCTATAAAAACCTCTTAGGAAAGACCTTTTTGGTTAAGGAGTTATCTCTTATATAGTAGTATTTACCTTACTAAAAGGTTAACCTTTTAAGTATTTATAGTACCTTACTAAAAGGTTTAGTAAAGGCGTTATTATCTAGACTATAAAAGCCTTAATAGCCTATTTAGCTCTAATATAATTAGCTTTATTATATATAGCATAGCGTTACTTATACTATTACTATTCTACTAGTCTATTTAACTATAGTATATATCTAACTTTATATAGTAATATTTAGAGAGTTTGCTTACTAATAGAAGTATATACAGTTTTCATATTATTATTCTTAACTAATAGAGAGTATAAATTAAAGTGCCTCTATAGTATTTCCTAAATTATATCTATAAACTAGGTAAATTTATTATAGTCCTTTTATAGAGAGGCTATATTATAACTATAAACTTAAGTATTAAGTCTTATATATTATTATTATTATAGTTTAAATTATTAACTAAAGAGTTTTAGTACTCTTTTTTATATTATATATATATACTATAATTACTATTATATTATATATATAATAAGTGATATATTTACTTTTATATCTTAAAAATATATAAAAGTAATAATAGATCTATAAGCCTATAGTTATATCTTTAAAACTTCAAAGTATATATATATATATTATTCTATTTATATTATTAGTTTATAAGTTCTAATCTCTAACTCTAATACTATAAAACACATTTCTTTTCTATATCTTAATAATAAATAGTTACTTTACTTAGTTAAATATATTAAACATAAGCTAAATATAATATATAATATTATATAAATTATTAAATTATTTATTATATATATAGCAAAATATAATATAATATAATATAAAGAAGTATAAATATAGATATAAATATTTATATTAATATTATATTAAGCTTATAGTTATAATATAGACTTACTATAAAAAGACTATAGTAAATCAACTTAGTTATAAATATAATTTAAGAAATAAATATAATTACTTTAATTTATACTCTTTACTAATTAAAGATAATAATATAGAAACTCTATATATTTTTATTAATAAGTAAACTCTTATATAAAGTTAAGTATATACTCTAACTAAATATATTAGTAGAATAGTAATAATATAAGGAAATAACGCTATACTATATATAGTAAAGCTAATTATATTTAAGCTAAATAGGCTACTAAGGCTCTTATAGCTTAGTGATGCTGCTATATAAGATATATAATAACTCCTTACTTTAAAGATTAAACTTTTAACAAAGTAAACACTACTATATAAGGAATAACTCTTTAACTAAAAAGGTCTTTCTAAAGAGGTTTTTATAGCTAGAAGTATATAGTTAAGTTTCTAGTTATAACACAGCCTATATATAAAGAAACTGTAATAAATTTACTTAGTTTATAAATATATTTTAAGAAATACTATATAAGGATTTTAATTTATACTATTTATTAATTAAGAATAATACTATAGAAACTCTATATATTCTTATTAATAAGGAAACTCTTATATAAAGTTAGATACACGCTCTAGCTAAGTAGATTAGTATAATAGTAATACTATAAGTAAATAATGCTATACTATATATATATAGCTAAAAATATAAAAAGCTCTATAAGCAGAGCTTTATATATATCTCTCTTCTTTATTTCTATTCTATAATTTATAATAAGTCTCTATATATCTTTAATATATTAATACTATACTTTATATATTAATATACTAAATATATATAAAGGGTATTTATTACTATTAATAATATATAAAGAATTATAATAGAGTTTGATATTAATATAATTAATAAAACTTACTTTTTTATTAAATAACTTAAATAATATCAAGAGTATATAATTAATATAGCTTTTAAGAGAGCTTTTATTAATATTTCTATAGAAGACCTCTATATATATAATTATATTATAAATTAATATATAGACTTAGTAATAGAAATTAAGTAAGTTCTTAAGTACTCTATAGAGTAGCTCTTCTTTAAATAGACCTTCTATAATACTAAATTAGAAGCAGGTCTTTAGAGCTTATTAATAAGTATGGCTTATACTAATTAATAGAGAGAGTATTAATAATAATAATATAGCTATAAAGATGTTAGCTAGCTTAATTAAATAAAGAGACTAATAGATAAAGTAGTAATAGAGATAGTATTCTAATCTATTATTAATAGTATGCTTAGTAAGCTATATACTTATAGTAAGCTCATTAATAGTAGTAAAAATAATAAGTAAGAAAATAAGTTAATAGTTTAGTAGATAGTAATTAAGTAATTAAAAACTATATTATTATTAAGAAGCATAGAGTTAGAAAGCCTATACTAAAATAAATAAAATTACTATATAGTAGCTAGAGACTTTATATCTATACTATATATTATATATTTATACTTATACTTATATTATATTATATATTATTCTAAAATACTTTAAGAAATACTTTAATAATTAATAGGTTTAAGACTTACTAAGTTTGTTTTTAATAATTAAAGCTATATAGTCTTAGTGTAGTCTAACTAAGCTTAACTCTATTTAACGCCCCGCTTTTATAAACTCCCTTAGCTAATTTAATTTCACTAAATATTTAGGCCATTTCTGCTTTTCTTTTTAGAACCCTGCTTGGACGTAGTTGAAAGCGTTAGGGGCTTTCCACGCCTCGACCGGCTCGGTATTGGCCTCATTACGGCCGACCCCCGGACCACGTCTTGGGTCCTAATCAGGACAAAGGGTAGCTCCCGGGCTTAAGAGTGGCATCTGGCAGACGGGGCTAAGCTTGGAACCATTTCCAACCAACCTGCGCGCAAGGCTCAAGCCAGAATACAGCTTGAAGCCCGTGCTCCTTCGATCCTCGGAGCTGCGATCGAAAGCTCACATCGGCGGTCGGACAGTCCATTTCTTCAAAGATGAGTAGAGGGGCGAGCCGCAGATGACCATATCTCTGCTGGCAGCCGAGAACGTCGAAAATCTTAGGCACCAATCGCGATGCCAGAATTTTGATCTCCTCTCGGCCTCGACCACCGACTTTTCTCGTTGTTATTTTCCGGTACATGGCCGTCAATCTCTGTTGAACTGTGAACAATCTTCGATGTTGGCAGCCTTTTTTCACGGCAGGGCTATCACTTCTCTCTTCGGAGAGCGGCTTCCTACGGCGGATCTGTGTCTCACTCGGTATGGTAACTGGGCTGGGGAAGCACGCGGCAACGGGGAAAGGCTCGTGTCGTCGACGGCGTGGCAGGTGAACGGACCGGCGAAGTTGGAGCCAGGCTTCGACGATGAAAATCTCAGCGGTGGCACCGTCAGCGTACCTTCATGAGTCGGGGCCAGGCGTTGCTGGCCTTCGTACGCTGCTGTCGTTGAATTGCGTGCGGCTAATGAAATGGTAGTTTCGGAATGGAGATGACGTTGTCTGGCTCTCACAACAGCAGCAGCGCAAGTTGATGGGCCATTGAAGCTGTCCCAAATCCGGAGATGGGTTAATAGAAATGCAGATAGACAGATCACTACTGCAGTTCCAATTAATGACAAACTGATGACGCTTGAAAAAGGCAGCGTCAAAAAGTGCCGGGGCGGTAGCCTCTTTCCTTCTCTCTCTCTCCCTCTTTCTCTCTTTCTCTCTCTGTCTGTCACTCCTTCTTTTTTTTTTTTTTTTTTTTGAATTTAAGGCTCCAATCCATCCACAGACTGCACCCGGGATTGGTAGCATTTGCAGCATCGTCATCTAACAGGCTTAGCACAATGGGTGCCAGCTTGTGGCATCTAAGCTAAGTTCCCGACGGATAGGGTCAGTGCCGAGAACCCTTGCGTACCCGTAGGCCAAGTCGAAAACGAGGAGTGATTTCCGAGAATTCGGGTTGACCGGCACCCACCTGCTGGTGGGTACACCGGCGAACCGACATGATTATGAACAGATGTAGTGAGGCTGATGGCTCATGTCCTTTTGAGATCATCGTTGACAGTCGAGGTTGCATCTGGAGTCTCGCACTGTCTAAGGTAGGCACCTTAGCACCTTAGCTTACCTAAGGTACCTTAGGAAAAGAGCGGTAGACGGAAAGGGAAGTTGCTAAATGGAGCTGTCAAACTGTGCAAGCTTTGTCTGTGCGCAAATGGCCTCTTTATGCATCTGACGCGTCTGACGCGCCGTGAAGGCTAGTGTTAAATCATATAGTATAGAGTATAAAATAATAGTATATTGAGTATATAGCTATCTAGAAACCTCTATATAGAGGTCTATATATTATTTATACCTAAAAATAGCTAAAGTAAGTATTGCTTTATTATACTATAATTACTACTACTTTTATATATACTTAGTATATTACTATATATATAGTAGTATGCTATAGGTCTAAGCCTATTATATAGTATTCTACCTAAACTAGTAAATTTCAAACTAGTATAAAGAGCTATATATAGTTTTAAAATATAAGAGAAATTAAACTTATATATTAATATTAAAATATTTATATATATTTAATATAATATTTACTTATTATATACTTTGTTAATAAATAAATCTTTAGTAAATAGTACTTTTAGAAGATAAGGTTTTAGTAAACTATAGTAGGAAATACTATATAAATAATATAGTACTTCTTAGTAGGATATTTCTCTTATAAGTAGTATTTTAAAGAATATTTTATGCCTTCTTAATTTATATATATAAAAATAATCTAAAAGTTATATATAGTACTTTAAATATATATATAATAATATATACTTTACAAAATATTTTAGTTCTATATATAGTATTAATAATTAGCTTATATATAGTTAGAGGTTAGTAAGTTTAAGATAATATATAGTAAAGTGGATTTAGACTTTTAGCACCTTACTATACTAAGGAGTTAATTTAATACACTTCTTTAGTTTTAGTATAATATAGCATAATATAGCATAATATAGTATAACTAGCTAAGTTTGCTACTTAGCTCTAAAGTACTTAAATCAGGAATATTTAAAGTTATCTAATATATCTATTAATATAGGTTATCTAATATATCTAATATATCTATTAATAACTTTATAACTCTATTATTTACCTATTTTCTAATCTCTTCTCTAATATTATTCCTTAATATTATCTATAGATTATTATAAAGTATTTAAGCTCTTAGCTCTTAATTATAGTATTATAACTTAGTCTTTTAATCTACCTAAGGGTTTATAGACTCTACTTAAGATACTAATAATAATATGCTTATTTAAGTAGTACTAACTTAAGAATATTATTAATAAGAGAGATTATTATATATAAAGAGTATTACTCTTTTATAGATATTTATCTTATCTTAATTAAACTACTTTATTTTATAAAATTATATATTTATAATAAGAGGGATTATTACTCTCTATTACTCTTTATTACTATTTATGGACTATTTTAAGGATATATTACTATTAATAGTAAGGTTATATTCATATAGCTTTTATAAGTATTATTAGCTTTTAAGAAGAAGTTATTATATAATTATAAAAAGGTAAAGAAAATATATATTACTTATATAAGTTAAGCTTTTAGTAAACTATATATATAAGAGCTTAGATATTAGTATTATAGTCTCTCTTTTATATTAGTATAATATTATAGGCAGAGAGGTATTTAGTAGATTAATTTAATAAGGATAGTAACTAAAAGGTTATCTCTTTAGGTGAAGTATTAAGCCTACTTAAATCTAGGCTTAATATTACTATTAGTATTTTCTAACTCCTCTCTCTTCTAGGCCTTTACAATTATTTATAACTAATTAATAAAGCCTAATTAGGTAATAAATCTCTTATAAAACTACTATAAAAGGGGTTTTATAAATCTATTTATTATTAATTCAGCTAAAGGAGTATAGCTAACCTTAGTATACTTTTGTATTATCTCTTACTATAGTTAATAGTTATAGATATTAATATAGTAGAGTTTTATCTATAGCTAGAATATCTTCTTTATAATAAGGCTTATTATCTATAAGTTATTATACTAGATTATAACTTTTAGTATATTAATAGCTATAAAGTCTATAAACCTAGATAGTTAATTATTTAAGAAAGAGATTTATAGAATAGTAATAAGTTAACTTATAAATAGTTCTTTTTTTATTATTTATAAAAGAATAAAAAGCTTTATCTCTATTATTAATATAGCAACTATATTCTACTTATTTATTCTTTATAAAATTATCTCTTTAAAAGGCTTTATTATAAAGAATTAGAAGCTTCTTTAAGTTTATAGTTATAATATAGCCTCTCTATAAGAAAGAGTATAGTAAATTCACTTAGTTTATAGATATAATTTAGGAAACACTATAGAGACACTTTAATCTATACTCTCTATTAGTTAAGGATAATAATATAGAAACTCTATATATTTCTATTAGTAAGCAAACCCTTATATAAAGTAAGATATATAGTCTAGCTAAATAGACTAGTAGAATAGTAATAATATAGATAATACTATACTATATATAATAGAACTAATTATATTAGAGCTAAGTAGGCTACTAAAGCTCTTATAGTAATATCTTTATTAAACCTTTTAGTAAGGTACTACAAAAAATACCTAAAAGGTAAACCTTCTAGTAAGGTAAACACTACTATATAGAATATTTAATAACGTCTTACCTAAAAGATTAACCTTTTAATAAGGTATATATAAAAGATAACTCCTTAACTGCCTAAGAGGTTTTTATAGCTAGAAATATAAAAAGCTCTATTACTATAAATAGAGCTTTATATCTATTTCTCTTTCTTATTCTTATTCCACAATCTATAATAAGTTCTCTAAGATATTAATACTAAACCTAGTATATTAATATACTAAGTATATATAAAGTATACTTATTATTATTAATAATATATAAAAGATTATAATAGAGTTTAGTACTAATATAATTAATAAAACTCTCTATTTTATTAAGTAGCCTAAATAATACTAAGAGTATATTATTAATATAGTCCTTAAGAGAGCTCTTATTAATACCTCTATAGAAAACTTATAGATATATTAACTTATTATAAATAAGTAAGTAGACTTAGTAGTAAAGGTTAGATAGATCCTTAGGCACCCTATAGAGTAGCTCTTCTTTAAATTAACTCTCTATAATACTAAAATAGAGATAGCCTTTTAGGGAAATATTAATTATACTAACTATAATATAGAGAGAGTATTATTAATAATAGAATAGCTATAAAGATATTAGCTAGCCTAATCAAATAAGGAGACTAGTAAGTAAAGTAGTAATAGAGATAGTATTAGCAGCATGGGTAATAAGTAAGAGGATAAGTTAATAGATATTATTATTAAACTATAAAGCTATGAATTATAAAGGTATAGATAGGTATATATAAGTATAGCTATAGTTAGAATAGGATTATATAACTAAAGGCTATATATATTATTAGGCGACGTAGAGTTAGAAGGTCTATTATAAAGTAGGTAAAATCACTATATAGTAGCTAGAGGCTAAAGTTATAATTTATAAAGAGTAGAGTATTTAGATTTATAATAACTAACCTTTATATCTATTTAGTAAAGATTCTTTAACCTTAAGATAAGTTAAGGAAAAGATAAATTAATAAAGGGTTTAATAATTAATAAGATAAATAGAAAAAGGAATTTAATAAGTATTAAGCTTAAATGGATTATTACTAACTATTAAAATATTAATATATATTTATTAATAAGGTACTTAATTACTAAACTCTAAATAAGATAGTTATTAACTTAGTAAAAGAGTAATATAAAGAGATATTAATAAATAAGATTAACTATTTAAAAATCTCTATAAAGAATTAATAACTCTTAAAGAGATATAGAAAAAAGATAAAACTTAAAAAGATAGTATTTATTATTATTTATATTTATAAATTATTTATATTAGTTTCCTAAAATACTAATATAGTAAAGAGAGGGGTTAGGTAGGGCATAATATTAGTTTAAGATATATATATTAAGAAGAGAGATATCTAGAGAGTAGTTAGCATAAAGGAATAATATAGATAGTTAATAGAGGCAGACTATATAATATTAGAGGTTATATAACTACTTACCTAACTGGATTATAGTTATTCTAGCGCTAGGCTATAAATCCTAGTGGAGGTTAGGATCTAACCTATTAAGCAATATAGATAATTATTTCTATAGTTTAAACTAGTATTATTAAATTTAGGTTTTATAGTTTATATTCTAAAGAATCTTAAATATTATAAAACTCTATATAGTATTTATAATAAAAACCTTATTTTTATAGAGTTTAAATTAATATTAAGTACAGAATATAGATTTATAATTATAAATATAATTAGTCTTAATAACTATTTAGCTAAACTCTATCTCTCTAATACTATTTATTATAATATTCTAATAAGTAATTTTATTATAGAAATAATTACCTATATTATCTAATAGGTTAGATCCTAATCTCTATCAGGATTTATAGCCTAATACAAAAATAACTATAACTTAATTAGGTAAGCAGTTATATAACCTCTAATATTATATTATTTGCCTCTATTAACTATCTATATTATTTCTTTATACTAACCACTTTCTAGATATTACTCTTCTTAATATATATATTTTAAATTAATCTTATACTCTATCTAACCCCTCTCTTTACTATATTAGTATTTTAGAAAACTAATACTAATTAATAATTAACTTTACTATTATATTATTTATAATTATAATAAATAACCTTATTTTTATAGTATTTATAACTATAGATTAGTAAGGTTATATAAGTAACTAAAGAAATATTTTCCTTATCTTAATAATTCTACCCCTTAGGTTTTAAATATTAACTAATAGAAACTTTAGATTTAATAGCTAAGTATATAGCCTCTATTTCTATTTTCTAAATCTCTATTTAGTAATTATTTACTACTTATATAGGTTTAAGCTTCTTTTTACTTAGATTATTATATTAAGGAAGAGACTAGCTTTAATTATAAAGAATTTACTCTTTATAGTTAATCTATAATCTCTAAAGTTATTATTAATATTATAAATAAAGTTATAGATTTCTTACTATTATTAATAACTATAAACTACTCTATAATAACTATATTTTTATTACTATAATCAATATCTATAATCTTTTATTATATAGTAAAATTAATAATCTCTTTTTTATATTTACTCTTTCTTAGTACTTCTTGCTTTTATAACCTTACTAAAATCTCCATTACTTAAAAACTTTATTTTTACTAACTTTACTATCTTTTAAAGCCTCTAATAGTTTCTAAAACTTTCCTCTTTCTCTATTTTACTGTAAATTATTAGTTTTACTAGTTTTAACCTTCTATAAGTTTCTTTATTAAATTTAGTATATCTTAATATATTTTAATATATTTAGTATCTATTTATACTACTTATAAATCTTACTATCTTTCCTTTTTCTTTTTCTTTTTCTTTTTTTTCTTTTATTTTCTTTTTTTATTACTAAAACTCTTTACTCTAACGTCTTATTTATAATAATAATAATAATAATAATAATAATCTATTAATTAGTAATAAGCTTTAATTACTTACTATAAAAGAGTAATAATAAGCTTTTAATAACTTACTAAAATATCTTACTATAATCTCTTTACTAAAGTTATAATTATAGTAAACCTATATTAATTATATACTTTTATAGCTTTATTCTATCTATCTTAAGATATTTAGAATAATATAGCTTTACTTTTAGTAATAACTACTAATAAAGGCTAGATCTATAAGGGCCAGAAAGGATAGCAAATAATATAACTCTACCTATAAACAGGCTAGAATAATAAAACTAGGCTTAAAAAATATATAGAATAATTTGCAGATCTAATTAAAAGAGATTACTAAAAATATGTATAAATTTACTGAGAAAATCCTAAAAAACTTAAGAATTAAGTATTAAGGTATTAATAATAATAATAATAAGTCCTTCTCTCCTCTATACTTCTTCTCTCTCCTTAACTATAGTTTTTCTATAATAAACCTATATATTAAGAGAGCTTCCTTAGAAATTATACTACTAAGTCCTACTTATCCTATTCTAATTATCTCCTTAAGACTCTTTATAATATTATAAAGGAGAGTCTTAATAGATAAATAAATCTACTTATATAAAAAATATATAAAATCCTATTTATAGACCCTTTTATTTAATAATTTCTTCTTAGTAGGTAATTTTACTATTAAAAAGGTTTATTAAATATTATTATTTTCTATTATAAATTATACCTTAATAATAGCTTTATAACCTCCTCTTTCTTATTATATTCCTTATTCTATTCTAATTTCTAATATAGCTAAAACTATTCTCCCTAGTAAGGTAAATATAAGAAATTATAGTAATATAACCTTTTAAAAGTATTTTACTCTATCTATTTCTATTAATTAACTCTCTATTAGATATAGTTTTCTCTATTATAGTTATATTTATCTAAAATATTAGAATATTTAAAGTTAGTGTTTTAGATAATTAAGTTTACTATCTAATATATTAAATAAAGCTAACTTTAGTAAATCTCTTAGAGGGGAAATTATAGGCTTATTTTTATTCCTAAAGTTCTCTATATTATTATTTAGGAGTGAGGATTAGCTAGGTTTAGATATAGAGAGTTATATAGAAAAGAAAGGATTTTTCTTAAAGTCTTATTAGCTATATAAAGTATCTTATAGAGTAAAGCTAATATTAATAGGTATATTATAGAATTCTATAATAATAGTAGAAATATATTAGTTAACTAAAGGGATTTCTATATTAGTAAAAAGCTTATTATCTCTACTAGCTATATAGCTAAATTATAGTAATAAGATACCTTCTTAAAGAAATACTTAGACCTATTTAATATATCTAAGTCTATATATAAATCTATCTCTTTATTAGATTAAATTAACTATATAATAACTAGTTAATAGAATTATTCTAAGATATACTAGAGCCTCTATCTTATAGTACTCTCTATTAAGATTATTTATAGTATCTATAAATTATTAGTTACTTTCTAAATCCTATATAAAGTCTTAATAAAAGAAATTACTATTTACTTAGTCTATAATAATTATTACTTAATAACTATTACTATAATTAAGTAATAAAAAGGTAGCTATAATATCCTAAAGGTTATTTATATTTCCCCTTATTATACTAACTATATCTACTATAATCTCTATTTTAGATATCTAAGATAGCTCTTAAAATAAGATATAAATAAAAAGTAAAAACTCTCTAATTATAAGTCTAAGAAGGCTTATAACTTTAAAGTTATCTAAGTTCTTTTATTTTATTAGTATTTCTTATATATTATAGAGATTAGAAAGATATTCCACCTTCTCTATACTATTAATAACTAATTTTTACTTATATCTAGTTATTAGATAATTTACTAACTACTAGTTATTTTATATATATTAAG
The DNA here is from genome assembly GCA_036785495.1 of Colletotrichum neosansevieriae. Lineage (NCBI taxonomy): Eukaryota > Fungi > Ascomycota > Sordariomycetes > Glomerellales > Glomerellaceae > Colletotrichum > Colletotrichum neosansevieriae. Next base: position 41,330 of record JAVHLV010000111.1, on the reverse strand, counting down.
AGACTATTAGAATAGGTTAATTATTATTTAATATAGAGTTAGCAGGCCTTATATAGTTAAAAACTACTAAGTTATTATAGAATTTAAAAATAACTTATTTTACTAAAAAGGGGGTAAGATATAGTAATATTAATAGTTTTATAAACCTAAAATAATTATAATACTTTAATAAATTAATTAGGTATTACTAATTATTTACTTTTTTATACTTCTTAATCTTATCTCTTATTACTATATTTTAAATAGTTAGATATTTTAATAATACTTTATTACTTTTTAAGGCCTTAATATTAAATATACTAATAGATTAGATCTATAAATAAATATTCTTAGATCTAGATAGATTAAGACTTATCCTATTAGATAAGAAGAGCTTTAGGTTTATAATTTATAGAATATACTTATTCTTCTAGTCTTTTATTACTTCTAGTACTATCTACTCTAATATTCTCTTTTTATCTTTAAAAACCTAGTTTTAAATAGTTCTATCTAGCTTTAAAGAGACCTAATATCTTTTAAATGGCTTTTTATTTATAAAAGTTACTAATAGTTAGTTAATCTAGGTTCTCTTTCTTACTTATAGAAGCTATTTTAATAGTACTAAGCTTTTAGATTATATAAAGGATCTAAACTAGTTAACTAGATATAGACTAAAAGTTTATAATAGAGATTTAATATAGTAAAAGTTAATTAGATATAATTATCTTAATAAGACTTTAGTTATAATAGCTAGAGCTTTAAATAAGACTCTAGTTATAATATATATTAGTGTTTATAGTTTTTCTTTTACTCTCTTTTCTAACTACTAATTATTATAAAACTAGTTTTATCTATTATATAAGTTAATTAGTAGCTCTAAAAAGACTACTCTATTTAATTTAGATACTTATAGATAGATAAATAGTATATTTAGAGCTTCTTTTTTAAGCTAGATAGTTATACTATCTTTTAAGCTTCTATTATTAAAGTTATCTTCTATATCTCTAATTATATAGTACTAAAAGGGTTATCTAGCTTTAATAGGTTTTATAAAGTAATATATAATTACTATAATATTTATAGAGTATATTAAAGTCTTAGTCTTTAATATCTTAATAGTATTATATAGATTAGTAATAATATATTATAGTTTAAAAGGAGAAAATAACTTCTATATTATATCTAGAGTTTTGCTTTAGTATTTAATAAGTATATATTTTATTAGTAAATTAGAGAGATATATCTAGCTAGTTATATCTTAGTATTATAGAGATAGAGTTTTATATTTAATTATTAGTAGTTAATATCTTAGTTTTCCTATAGATTTAAAGCTTAATATATTCTTAATAATCTAGTTTTATACCTAAAATTAGCTCTTATTTAGTCTATTAAATATAAAATCTATTAATTATTTAATATTAAGAGCAAAAAGCTTTAAGAATCTTAGCTTCTAAATATAGTTATCTAGAGTATTACTATTATTAAAAATAATCTTTTCTATTATAATATTTTTAAAAAGAAAGCTAGTAGGAGAAAAGAGTAAGTAATTTATAGACTAAATAGATAGATTAAATAAGAGTAATTATAAAATCTGAAAATATTATAGTATAGTAGTTAATATTAAATATTTTCTATTTAAGAAAATAAGTTAAGTAGTATATATAAATATAGATAAAAAAGAGAAGATCTAGGAGACTAAAAGAGTTAATAATACTCTCTTATATCTACTAATTACTTTAAAATACTAATAATTTATTAATATTTTATAAAAGAAATAATTAACTTCTTTCTCTCTTAGCTTTTTTAGCTTTAATAAAGGTAAAGTAAACTTAAAATAAAAAATCTAATAATATATCTAATAGTAAATTAGAGTAGTTATTTATAGAAAAAGAATAAAAAAAATAATAGTTATTAATAGCTATTAAAATAAGAAATCTAGTTATAAAACTAGATAAATACTCTTTTCTATTTTCTAATATTAACTTCTCTTTCTTTAATAGTTATCTTTCTCTCTATTTCTTAATCTTAACTTAACTTCTCTAAATTCTTCTTCTTATATCTATAAATTACCTTTTCTTATTATAGCTAATTATAACTTCTTTATATTAGATATTAAGAACACTAATTAGCTTTATTCTTATTATTTTTCTCTAAAAGCTACTCTCTAGATATTTAGTTTTAATATCTTTATATCTTAGATAAAGTAGAATAATATATCTCTTTTTATTTAGTAATTTAATAACTAGTTTTAGGTAATTCTCTTTTTCTTATACTTCTTATTACTTAACTAATATCTATTATTCTTTTAAGCTACTATAAGCTTTACTTAGCTCTAACTTAATATTTTTAGTAATAAATATTTAGAAATAGCCTTTATTCTATAGATATTTTCTAATAAAACTACTAATATAATAAGACTAGCTTTTTAGAAAGTTTATCTTAGTAAGTAAGACTTTAATTAAATATTTAAGATAACTAAGAGAGCTAGTAACTTTTACTATTAAGTCTTTATTTATATCTCTATTACCTTTCTTTTTATCTTATAGTAGATAAAGGTTTTTTAGTATATAGTAGCTACTTATAGCTTATTTATATAATTCTAAGATAGTTATAATATAATACTTTATATCTATTATAAAAAGTATATCTATACTATAAAGAACTCTATAACTAGTATTTTTATCTATAAACTATAATTTAAATATATTTCTATACTAAGCACTTTTTATACTTATTACTTTTTCTATAAAATTTAAATAAATTACTCTTATAATAATCTAAGTATTTATAAGTATTATAGATATAGAATTAAGTATAATAATAAAGTAAGAAAGAGTAGAGAATTTAATAATATTATAATAATTCTATAGTTTTAAATTCTAGTTAATATTACTATATTAGCTATATTTAAATTTAACTTTTTAATTCTTTAAAATACTTTTTATTCTTAATAGACTTAAAAGTATTACTTAAAAGCTAGATTTACCTACTCTTAGTACCCTTTTATACTAAAGCTACTTCTAGACTTTAATCTTATAGAGATTACTAACTACTTAAAGCTTTATATTATAAATTAAGAAAAAGAAAATAGAGTAACTAAATATATCTTTATAAAATAGAGAAAAAGAAAAGAAATAATAGAAATATTATTAAATAGTAATAAGAATATAAAGGAAATATCCTCTAAATAGATCTATAAAACTAATTTTAAACCCTATTTAAGTATAAAATTAATAAGATCTCTTTTATAAATATCCTTCTTTTTCTTATTAGTAATAGTATTATATAGCTACTTTTAATATTAATAGCTTTATTACTATACTCTTAGTTATTTAGATATTAATATTCTTTTTATAGATTAGTAACTATACTTTAATACTTTTTTCTCTTTTTTTTTCTTCTATCTATTCTTAAACTATTAGTTCTCTTATTTATTTAGTTTAGTAATAGTCATATTTATAGAGAGGGTTTTAGTATTATTATTTAGAAGTTATTATTAGTTTCTCAAAATACCAGTATAGTGAAGAGAGGAGTTAGATAGGGTATAATATTAGTTTAAGATATATATATTAAGAAGAGAGGTATCTAGAAAGTAGCTAGCATAAAGGAATAATATAGGCAGTTAATAGAAGCAGGTTATATAATATTAGAGGTTATATAACTGCTCACCTAACTAGATTATAGTTATTCTAGTACTAGGCTATAAATCCTAGTAGAGGCTAGGATCTAACCCACTAGGTAATATAGGCAATTATTCCCACACTAGCAGTCTTTTCTTTTATACTAGCACTTACCTAATAAGCCTATCTAAATATATAAATTAAATAATAAGTTAGATATTATTAATAATATCTAATTAAAGCAAAAAACAGCTAGTTTAGCTAATTACCTAAATCCTTCTTAAATAGCCTAAAACTAGCTCTAAATAGTATAAATAGCATAAATAGCTTAAATTAGCTATTATTCTAATATTCCCTCTACTATATATATCACCTATCCCTCTATTTAGATTATAAGGGTATTATTATTAATAAGGTAGCATAGAGCCCTATTAGGCTTCACCTTTATTATAATATCAGCTAAGTTATCTTTACTATTTACCTATCAGATCTCAGAGAGCTCATAATACTTATATAACTAACAGAAAGCTATAATATTAATTATAAAGCGTTTTTCCTTTATAATACCTAGCTTCACTAAGCACTTATATAGCAAATATAAGTCTATATATATTATAATAGATATAAAGTCAGTAATACCTAACTTAATAGTAACTTAGCATAGCATTAAGGTAATTATAAAGGCTAGGTTAGTACTAATAACTATAGCATAAATCTCTAAGACTAATACACTATAAATAACCTATTTACACTTTATAGAGCTATAATAAACAATATTACTATAGATCACAAAAGTAGCATTATTTATTATTTTATTAGCTAGTATAATAATATAGCCTAACTATAATACAAGGTCCTAGTTATTAGCAAATAATCTATCTATAAATATAAATAATTTAGTAATAGGTAGTAATAGCATAATAAAGATTAGGCTATAATTAAGGTTATCCTTTAGCCACTAAAGGCACTTATTAAGAATTATAATATTCTTATTAATAGAATTCTAGCATTAAGTAGCAGTTAATAGGTTAAAATAAGCCTCTAGTTAGCAAATTAAGGCTATATAAGCCCCTCTAATATATTATTTAATATACTATTACTTTACTAATACCTTTATAATATTCTAAGCCTTCTATACTAGGTTAATCTTAGTACCTTAATCCTTCTAGTATAGAATAATTACTCTAGTAGGTAATAGAAAGATTATTCTATTATTAAAGATAATAGGGGTAGTAATAATAAGTTTCTCCTTATTTTTAGCTATAAATTTAGCCTTTTAGAGCTCTTCTTCTTTAAGAGTTAAAAAAGAGGCAGTTAATAGTCTAATAGTATTATCTATTTATATATTAATAATAGCAAAGTATAAACTAGTATTATTAATAATAAAAAGATAAGAGTTAAAAGCAAAACTAGTTATCTATAATTTATTATAATAATAGGTATTATAGATAGCCTACTAATAAGTACTAGCTTTAATAATACTATATAAGGGTTTAATAACCTTTATAATAATACTAAGAGAGTAGAAATTATAGATTTAGTTAGATAAATAGGTATAAATACCTTATATAAGAGTAGTTTATAACTAAATATATACTTAGATAATATCTCTAATCTAGATTAAATAATTAGAGCTAAGAAATAGTATAATAGCTAATAGAAATTAAATACTATAATATTAGATTATTAGTAATTAGATTAAAATACTATACTTATTAGTATTATTTATACTATAAATAATAAAGTAGAACTTCTTAAATAAAGTAATAGTCTTATCTTTAATCTTATTAACTATATAGGATTAAAAGAGATATCTATATTACTTAGATAGGTTATAGATCTTAAATTTAAAGACTTTATATTTAAAGAGAGTATTAATCTCCTTCTTATAGAATTTCTAAAAAGGAAGGCTATTAGTAGTAAGTTTACTAAACTTATATAGAGCAAAGCAGAGTTTCTAATCTACCTTCTCTTTTATAGATAAAGAGATTAATAGGTTATTAACTTCTTACTTAAAAATATAGAAGAGGTTAGTAATAATAGGATTCTTTTAGAGTTATTCTCTATACTAAGATAGGAGAGAAACTAGGAAAGTGCTCACAGAAAAAGCAGCTACTAGTTTAAAGTTAGTATTAGCAAAGTTAAAGTTACTAGAATTATTAAGGTTACTATAAAAGGGTTTAATAATAGTAGAGGGAAAGTCTTAAAAGCTATAAAAAAGCTAAATAGTAACTATTTTACCTAAAATAGTAGTTAAATAGTAAAAACCCTACTATTTATCTTTTTTATAGTAGACTTATATTAATAATTATAGTAGGAGGCAGGTAACTTTATCTATACTTAAGCTATTATAAATATCTAAAGTATTAATAATTTTATATTTAGTAGTCTTTTTATATAAATTATCTATAGTAGTATAAATTACTTTAGCTCTAACTATAATATCTAATAAGAGTATTAGGTTATTACTAATATATAGATAAGTACTAAAGATAAGAAGAGTAGAAATAAAGCTATTAAAGCTAGTAGTATTATTAATAGCTTTAACTACTATTTAGAGAGTAAGGTTAGGCTTAGCATAGAAAACTTCTTACTAAATAATAATATAAGTATATTAAAGGGATCTATAGTATTATTTAGTCTTACTAATATAATAGTAAGCTTTAATAGATATAACTTTAACTATAATAGCTATAGATTTAGTATTATTTTTAAAGACTTTAGTAGTGAAGTTTAAACTAATATCTATAATAATATAATTAAGTAGTTCTTAGTAAATATAAATCTAGTAGAAATAGAGGGTTTTCTAAGTGGTTTTTACTAAGAGATTAAGCAAAAAGTAAGTATTATTAAAGCTAGTAGCAGTATTAATAATATATAGAGTTACTTTACCCTTAAAGTATATAATGTTATAGATAATCTTATAATTAAAGTTATAATTATCTTTTAGTAAGAATTTAAAGTATTAGAGCATTCTAGTATTCAATTAGCAGTATTAGTAAACCTTAGTTAACTACTTAATTACTATAGTTTAAATAGAATAACTAGTATAATAGAGAAGGATAGCTAACTTAGTAATAGAAGAGTAGCTAAATTAGTAGTAGAGATACTAAAGTTTAATATCTATTAGGTAGCTAGCTTAGATAAAAATCTCCTTATTATTAAAAAGAAGCTAGATATAGCTCTATTTATAAATAATAGAAGTAATAGTTTTACCCTATAATAAATAATTATAGAGGTTATTAAAATAGATACCTAAATAATCTATATTATTTAAATAGAAGAGAAAAGAAGTATTAGAGAATATAATATAAAATACTATTTAACTAAATATAATATTAACTATAATAGTACTAAATAAGTTCTTATAAAGTCTATTACTAAAACATACTCTTACTTAGCTAGTATTAGCTTTATTTATCTTAATTAAGAAGTAAGAATATTATAAAGCAGTAACTTACTATTAGCTAGTAATAAAGACTCTAGCAGTATCTAAATCTAGTATAATACCCTAGAAAGCTTTCTCAGAGTATCTACTATTAAATATAAATAGCTATATAAAGATAGAGATTCCAGGTAAAATAAGCTATATTAGAGGTAAAGGGGTATAGAATTAGTAGCAGAGTTAAAACCTATAACTATATAGAAGGCAGCTTAGTTTAGCAGCAAATTAGTTAACTTATTACTATTAACTATAAATATAGTATTAATAATATAAGTAGTAAATTTATAGAATAAACTAAGCTAAGATTTAATATCTTAGTAATAATCCTATAAATACTACTTAGTATTACTATTAGTATCTAAATCAGTAACAGGGAGGTCTTAATTATTATTATTATCTTTAAAATTAAGCAGAAAGATATTAAAGTTATTCTTAGTTAGGTTTTAAGAGTATTTAGACTTAAATTTATTAAACTCTTAGATATATTTATTAACTAAGTGCTTCTATAAATAATAATTAGGCTTATAATAAATCTAGCAGTATCTAGAGCTATTTTAGTAGTTATTATATATTAACTAATAATATAGGAGAGGTTCTTATTAATTTAGCTAGTTTTAGCAAAATTTACTATAATTAGAGCAATTTTAGTAGAAATTATACTATTAGTTACTATTTTAGAAATATTAATCTATATATATTATATTAAACTTATTAAAATCTTTAGAGGCTATAAATTAGATAGTAAGGCTTTAATTAAAATAAGAAGTAGTACTAATAGATAAATAGAGGGTATTATATAGATCTTAAAAACTTATAGAGTATTTATAAAAAGCTAGTTTATACTTATAAACTTCCTAATAGGTATTATAGATCTTATATTATAGAAGGATATTACTAATATTATACTCTCTACTAAGTATAGATCTAATAGTAAAAAGGGTATTAAACAGGATTTTAAGGTTTTTAGTAATAGGTTTTCTAGGATTCTTATATATAAAGTTAGATAATATAGTATTATTCTATAGTTTCTTATTAGTAATATAAAACTCTTCAGTTTTAAAGTAATTCTTTAATTATTTAATAATCTTAGTATATAGAGGTTAGGAAATTTAGTTTATAATATAGTAGAAGTAATACTACTAAGTATTACTCTTTAATATTAGAGAGAAGGCTTTAGTATAGTATTATAGGGAAATACTAGCTTTAGTATAATAGTTTTTAAAAATAAGCAATTTAAACTCTAAAATATCTATCTTATTACTACTATATTTAAAATCTTTATTATTATAAAACTTTATAAGATCTAAAAGTTAGTATAAGGAAGGCTCTTTCTCAGATAGTATTATTTAAGTATATAAAGGGGAGTTCTAATTTTACTTAAAATAGACTTAAAAGGTATTTTAAATACTCTAGAAGGGATTAGAGTTTAGAACTAAAATAAGTTTATATAAGGGTTTAGCAGGTTTAGAGTTATTAATAGAGCCCTAATAGGTAGAAGAAACAGATACTATTAAGGCTTTTAGTAGCTATATAGAGATAATTAGAGTTAAAATAGAGTTATTAATATTTTTAGTAATTTTAATAAAGAATTTAGAATCTTAGATATACTCTTTAATAAATAAGAAGTATTATAACTTAACTTTAGTAAAGTTATTATTAGTCTAAAAGTAGTAAAATAATTATTTAATAATATTAATAAGGTTATCCTTTATCTAGTTAGAGTTAATAGTAATAAATACTCTATTAGTAATAAGAGCTTTATAAAGAGCCTTAGTAGTAAGTAAGTCTATATAGTTAAAGACTTTAATAATATCCTAGAAGTTATCCTTAAAGTAAGCCTATAGTTATAGATTATAAATATCCTACTTAGTATACTTTATAATATAGTAGGTAATATAGCTTATAATCTTTACTAAGTTAGTCTCTTTAATATTAAAATCCCTAATTTTACTATATATATTAAGGTTAATAATAGCTTTAAAATTATAAAAAATAGAAATAATAGAGTAACACTAAGATTAGATAGAAAAAGTAGAAAAGATATCTTTAAATATAGTAAAAAGGAGAAATAGTAATTACCTATAAAAGAATTTAAGTAGTAGACTTATATTAGTATCTTATATATAGATATCTTTTCTAGGCTATAGCTTTAGGTATTAATCTATATATTAGATAACTTATAGTTACTTATACCCTTTAAAGGGTAAAAGAGTTTAAGTATTAGACTTATAGTTATACTTTAAATATAAATATCTTCTCTAAGCTATAGCTTTAGATATTAATCTATTTATTAAGTAACTTATATTTATCTATACTCTTCTATAAATCTAGTATTTCCTTTTCTTAAATAGAGCTTTCTAGTTTAAGCTTCTTTTATAAAAGCACTTTCTAAAAAGGAAATACTTAGTACTTACTTCCTAAAAAGGCTTCTTAAAAAGGAAATAAACTTAAAAGGGGTTTATTAGAGAGAAAAGGAGTTATTAGATATAGGAGGGGTTTATTAGTATATCTTTTAATCTTATTAACTCTTAGAGGGGATACTCTAATAAGGAAATTATCTCTTTTTTTTATATATACTTATTCTTAACTCTTATAAGGAAATTCTTAGATTATTTAGTTAAAATAGGAGAGATATAAGAAAAAGGAGGAAAATTTAGAGTTAAAATAATATTATTAACTAATCTAGGTAGTTTTTAATAAAAACTTAGTATATACCTTTTTACTCTAGAAAAATAGATACTACTAGCTATAAGGCTAATTAAGATAAATCTACTAAACTTTTACTATTAATAGAGTAACTACTAGCTAAAAGCCTTTTTACTACTTACTATAACTTAGATATAATTAATATAAGAATTAAATAGAGAGACTAAAATATCTTAAAAGTAGTAAATATAGGAGAGAAGTTATTAAGATATAAAAAAGAAAAAGTTATAGTAAGGATAAAGGGTTATTTAAAGTAAGAGAGGGAAAATAAAGAGAAATAAAGTAAAAGTAAGTAGTAGATAGAGTTAGTAGCTTAAAATTAGAAGGTTTAGCTTAGATAGTGTAATGGGCGCAGTGGTGGGGCTACCCACCTTGCGCGCAGTAGGAAAGCTGGGATTATATAAGCCTGCATATATATATACGCCTGCGCGCGCGCATGCCCTTAGAGTAGTTTTTTCCCTAATACACATATAAATATACACACAAATACATATAATATATTATGCTCTTTTTGTTAGGGTTCTTCTTTTTGCATAGCCACAGTTATCCTATCCTATCTTAATAATACCTAGAGGCAGATCTATTCTTTTTATATACTCTTAAAGGTATCTTAGAGAGTAGCTATTCTTATTAATAGATCCTAAAAGAACTAGATACTATAGTAGTTAGGGTAACTATAGCTATTTTGCTCTTTTTATTAAGGCTATATATTTAAGTCTCCCTTATTTCCCTTCTTTTTATAATTATATATACCTATAATTAACCGCTTAATTACACCCTTAATTATAACTATTATTATGTCTATAATTATGCCTTATTATATATCTACTTTTACACTACTTATAGCGCTACTAATATACTATTTTAGGCTAATTACTGCAGTTATTATTATGCTCTTTTTGCACTTACTGCTGCCCACTACTGTCTGCTATTACCTACTATGTCTACTACTACTACTACCTGCTACTACCTACTAAAGCCTACCCTCTATAGGGCTAAAAAGATCTAACTATTATACCTACTACTATCTACCACTACTACTACTATATAGACCTACTTAATAAAGAAGGTTTACACTATACTATATACTATATTACTATATACTTACTAAAAAAAGTATAAGTTATAGAGAGAACCTATAATATAGAGGTATAAGTCTATATACTATTATAGTTATTATAGAGGTTATAGGTTTAACTCTGGATTTTTTTTTTTCTATAAAGCTTTTTTTAGCTTCTATATTCCCAGCTTTAGGGAGGATTATAATAGGCATAGTAGTAAGGCTACCTACCTTATATATAGTAGGAAAGCTAGGATTATATAAGCCTGTATATATATATATATCTATATATATATACGCTCTTAGAGTAGTTTTTTCCCTAATATATATATAAATATATATATAAATATATATAATATATTATGCTCTTTTTATTAGGGTTCTTCTTTTTGTATAGCTATAGTTATTCTATCCTATCTTAATAGTACCTAGAGGTAGATCTATTCTTTTTATATACCCTTAAAGGTATCTTAGAGAGTAGCTATCCTTATTAATAGATCCTAAAAGAACTAGATATTATAGTAGTTAGAGTAACTATAGCTATTTTGCTCTTTTTATTAAGGCTATATATTTAAGTCTCTCTTATTTCCCTTCTTTTTATAATTATATATATCTATAATTAACTACTTAATTATATCCTTAATTATAACTATAATTATATCTGTAATTATGCCTTATTATATACCCACTTTTATACTACTTATAGTGCTGCTAATATACTATTTTAGGCTAATTACTATAGTTATTATTATGCTCTTTTTATACCTACTACTACTTATTACTGCCTGCTATTACCTACTATACCTATTATTACTACTACCTGCTGCTACCTACTAAAGCCTACCCTCTATAGAGCTAAAAAGATCTAACTATTATGCCTACTACTACCTACTACTACTACTACTATATAAACCTACCTAATAAAAAAGGTCTATACTATACTATATACTATATTACTATATACTTACTATAAAAGGTATAAGTTATAGAGAGAACCTATAGTATAGGGGTATAAGTCTATATACTATTATAGTTACTATAGAGGTTATAGGTTTAACTCTAGATTTTTTTTTTCCTATGGAGCTTTTTTTAGCTTCTATATTCCTAGCTTTAGAGAGGATTATAATAGGTATAGTAGTGGGGCTATCTACCTTATACATAGTAGGAAAGCTGGGATTATGTAAGCCTGCGCGTATATATATGCCCGTGCGCGTGCGCGCCCTTAGAGTAGTTTTTTCCCCAATACACACACGAATACACACATGAATACACACAACGTATCACGCTCTTTTTGTTAGGGTCCTTCTTTTTGCATAGCCACAGTTATCCTATCCCATCTCAATAGTTATAAATAAACTAAATTAGATAGTTACTGCTAAAAGTGAGGCTATAATATCCTAAATATCTTAGAATAGGCAGAATAAAGCTATAAAGTTATATAATTAATATAATCTTACTATAATTATAATTATAGTAAAAGGATTATAGTAAGATATTTTAGCAGATTATTAAGAGCTTACTACTACTCTTCTATAGCAGATAGTTAGAGCTTACTACTAATTAACAGATTATTACTATTATTATTATAAATAAGAGGTTAAAATAAAGGGTTTTTAATAATAAGAGAGAAAGAAGAAAGAGAGAAAGGTAGTAAGGTTTATAAGTAGTATAAATAGATACTAAATATATTAAAATATATTAAAATATACTAAATTTACTAAAAAGACTTATAGAAGGTTAAAATTAGCAAAACTTATAATTCTAAGGTTAAATAGAAGGAGAGGAGAGCTTTTAAAGACTTTAGAAGCTCTAAAAGAGTAAAATTATTAGTAATATTATATAATAGAAGGGATAGAGTTTTCAGTAAAGCTAAAATTATTAGTAATATAGTATAGTTAGAGGGGTAGGGTTTTAGCAGAGCTAAAATTATTAGTAGTATTATAGAGTAGAAAGAATAGAAGTTCTAGTAGAGCTATAAAAGATAGAAGAAGCTAAAAGAGGGTAGATATAAGGGGGAAAATATATAATTTTACTATATAATAAAAGATTATAATTATTAATTATAGTAATAAGAGTAAAGTTATTATAAAGTAGTCTATAGTTATTAATAATAGTAAGAAATCCAAAACTTTACCTATAATATTAATAATAATTTTAGAGATTATAGATTAATTATAGAGGCTAAACACTTAGCAGTTAAAGCTAGTCTCTCTATTAGTATAATAATCTAAATAAGAAAAAGCCTAAAACTATCTAAGTAGCAAATAATTATTAAATAGAGGTTTAGAAAATAAAAGTAGAAGCTATATACTTAGCTACTAAATCTAAAGTTTTTATTAACTAATATTTAAAACCTAAAGAGTAAGATTATTAAGATAAGAAAAAATATCTCTTTAGTTATTTATATAATCTTACTAATCTATAGTTATAAATAATATAATAATAAGATTATTTATTATACTTATAGATAGTATAATAGTAAAGTTAACTACTAATTAGTATTAGTTTTCTAAAATACTAATATAGTAAAGAGAGGGGTTACATAGAGTATAATATTAATTTAAAATATATATATTAAAAAGAGAGGTATCTAGAGAGTAGCTAGCATAAAGAAACAATATAGGCAGTTAATAGAGGCAGGTTATATAATATTAGAGGTTATATAACTGCTCACCTAACCAGATTATAGTTATTCTAGCACCAGGCTATAAATCCTAGTAGAGGCTAGGATCTAACCTACCAGGCAATATGAGCAATTATTCCTATAATTATAAATCTTTAATATTTTATAATTAGTATAGATATTAAAGTTATTAATAAATAGATTACTATTATATTAAAAGATAGTTATTAATAGAGTAGTATATTTTAATAAGTTAATATTATCTCTTATTCTTATCTCTAAAGTTTAGAAATATTATTCCTAAAATCTTAAACTTTTAAAATATAAGAGATAAAGAAAAAAAACTCTATAAATAAGTATAAATAGGTTTATATTTTATTAAACTAAGTATTTAAAAATAAAAAAAAGATTATAAGTCCTTTAGATTCTCTATCTTAATATACTCTTTCTCTTTCTCCTTTAATATCTATAGGATTTCTACTACTAATTACTATTTAGCTTTTAATACTTTAATTACTATTTCTAAGTTCTTTAAATACTATCTTAATCTTACTATAGATTATAATATATCCTTTTCTTTATTTCTAATTATCTCTCTAGGTACTATTAGTTTTTTATTTTCTTTTTTTAGTATATAGTTATTATATTCTTTATTTCTTAGTATTAAAAAGACTTTTACTAGATTTCTCTCTAAATTAGATTTATAAATATCTATATTACTTAGTTTTTAATATTCTTTAGATATTTAAATAAATTTTTAAAGTTAGTTTCTACTAAATATCCTATTTATAATCTCTTCTCTTACTAATATTACTAGTTAATATAATAGAATATTAGAAATATATAATAAGATATAAAAGGAGCTTTACTATTAGTAGTTAAGCTTCTTAATAAAAGATTTATTAATAAATCCCTTAATATTAAATACTAGAACTAGATTACTTACTTCTAGCCTCTCTTTTCTTATTATCTACTTATATTAATTATTACTATACTTTATAGTTTTCTTATATTAACTCTTAATTATCTTTTTAGCTTACTTTTTATTTTTATTAAGTTATAGAAAGGCTTATAGATATATTTAAACGTTCTCCTTCTATATAGTTACTAAATTCTAATTAAGAACCTTCTAGATTAGTATTAAAGTCTTAATAGGTATAATAGATTTAAATCTATATAAAAGATAGAAAAAGCTAAAGCTAGTTAAAGTATAAATACTTAATTAGTCTATAAATAGAGTAATAGGTAAATATAGTTAAGGGTTAATATTCTTCCTTTCTCTAGTTTATATTAATAAAGAATAAGTAATAAGTTAATAACTAGTCTTAATTACTCTATTAGCTTTTAGATTATAAGCTAATATTACTTTCCTCTTTATACTATACTTTTTATTAAATTTAATAATAATACTCCTATTTTCTAAACCTCTATTAATAATAATTTCACTATATAGTTTATATTAATAGATAACCTCTTTCTAAATAAACTTTATAATCTTAGCTATAGTTACTTATTTAAGTTTATATACTTTAAGCTATTTAGTAAGTAGATTCTAAGCTTCTATAAGATACTACTTATCTACTCTCTATATATTTAATAAAGTTCTTATAAAGGGTAATTCCTTTAATAAACTATAGAGTTTTATATTATTTATATATTAAGCTCTCCTCTTTTAGTAATTAGAATAACTTTTTAGAGACTCTTTAACTTTTAAATATATATTACTCTATATATAATAGTTAGATAATCTCCTTACTATAGCTTACTTATCTCTATAACTACTTTCCTTATAAGTTTTAGTAATTAGCTTTCTCCTCTATTTAGAGTTATCTATAATTTATCTTAGTATTAGCTTCTACTTTATTAGTTTAGTAAAAAGTAAGTAGTTTTATATATAGTAGTTTAGAGCTCTAACTTTAAGATTATAGTATCTAATAGATTAAATCTCTAGAAAGTATCTTTATATTATTAAATAGTAGGTAATCTATTAAAAATATACTAAATAGGCTTATAAATTATTAAAAAGGGTATCTAGAATAGTTATTATATTATTAATAATTTTCTATATATCTTCTATAAGAACCTCCTCTATTTATTATATATTACTATATTATTATACTTTATTAAAGAAGGAACTAGCCTTAATATTAATAAAGAAGATCTATAAATTAATCTAAGAATTAATTTCTTTTTCTACTTCTTTATTAATTATATCTAAAAAGCCTTAGAGTTTCTATAAGAGGCTATTTACTACTATATTCTATATATTATAGATATATTATATCTTAAAGTTAAATATTTAAATCTATATAATTTATTAAATAATAAGAGCTTTTAGGAGGTTTATAGCTGCTCTATTTAGTTATATAACTAAAGTCTAGATATCTATTTCTAGAATAAAGTATCTTTTATAGAGATAATTATATACCCTCTTTAAAGTTTTTAGAATACTATATAGTTCCTTTTTCCTAATATTATAAAATAGTTTTAGTTCTAACTAAGTGCTACTCTTAAAGTAAGACACTATATATTAGTTATTAATAAATTAGCCTAAAACTCCACTCTATTCTATATTACTAGTATTAACTATAAGATATATATCTTCTCCTCTAAAACTATAATTAAAGATAATAAGAATTAGAGCTTTAATAAGTATTAACTTTAAGGTCTCTATTACTATTTTATACTTCTCTTTTTAATAAAAAGAGATATTCTTTTTAAGTAAATTAGTAAGTAGCTTTATAATAGTTAAATAGTTCTTTATCTAGGATCTATAAAATATTATAATTTCTAGAAAAGCTCTTAACTTTATTAAGTTAGTATAAATAACCTATTTATAGATCTTAACTATTTTTGCTTTCTCTAAATAATATCTATTAGTGCTATAAATATAGTTAATAATTATTACTATTTTCTAGATCTATTAAGACTTAACTATTACTACTATATACTCTACTAGCTCTAAATTAACTAGAATCTTATTAATATTCTATAAATATTTTAAAATAAATCTATAAATTCCTAGATAAGACTTAATCTCTTCTTTATTATAGTATAAAGTTAGTTCTTTAATAACAATATTATTAAAAAAAGCCTTATAATAACTAAGTATAAAATTATATAAAATTCTAATTATAACTTTTATAAATTATATAACTAAATCTATTACTCCTTAAAGTAAAGTATATATATATAGTAGTTTAATAGGTGAGGTAAATATAGTTAAATCTCTACTTATAGAGTTTAAGGGGATTTAGTTATATTCTAAAAAGAAGTCTAAAAGGGATAATAACTAATATATAGTAAAATCCTCTAAAAAGTTATCTATAAAAGGGAATAGTATTATACTTTAAACTATAACTATATTTATCTTTATTATAGAGTTAATAAGTCTTATCTTACTATCTTTCTTATATATAAGGAAAAATAGATTATAATATACTATATAACTCTGCTCTAGGATTCCCTTTTCTAGTCTATCTTTTAGAATTATAATAATATTCTATTCTAACTCTCTTAATATTAGAATTTCTTTTACTTACTATACTTTATATAGAATTATCTATATTATTTATAGAGGAGTAATAGAAGGGTAAATAAAGCTATAATAAGTAAATTTCTAGGCTAAAGCTTTCTCTCTTACTATTAAAATAGCTATAAGAAGCTTCTTTTTTTTAGGTTATAGATAATTAATAGTTTTTAAAATAGCCTCTAGCTAGGTTTTTATAAGTCTTATTTCTAGCTTAATACTTAAAAACTTTAATATAATTAAGTTAGTAAATAGAATATTAAGATCTAGCTTTATATTTTTCTCTATTCTTATCTATATCTTTAGCCTTTACTCTAGGTTTCTATTTAAAGTTAAACTATTTAATATAGTATTATTAATAGGTTAAATCTTCTTATCTTTTATCTTATATAGTATATTAATATCTTCTATTAGTAATATAGATAATATCTATATAGATATATAGTAATAATAAGAAAAGATAATATCTATAGCTATAATAACTTTAATTCCTTTTTAATATACTAATTTATACTTTTTTTTAGATACTCTCTTTTTTACTACTTTCTTTTTAGATCTATAAATATAATACTAATAGTTAATACTATAACTATTATATCCTTTAGTATATTTAGTATTTATAATTACTTTATAGATATTATTAAGCTTAGAGGTAACTTCTTCTTAGATTATAGTTCCTAGAATTTTATTAAAAATTAATCTAAATTCTTTAAAAATAGTAATAACTTCCTTATCTAGTTTTATCTATTACTTAACTTTCTCTAGTAGATTATATAAGCCCTTAAATACTTATTAAATTACTTTAATATTCTAATATATCTTTATACTATTTAGTATTATATCTAACTCTTTCTTATTTTTAGCTTTATTAACTTACTAATTACTTTCTATAAATTCTAAGCCTATTATTATATTAGGTCTATTAGTAATAGCTTCTATTTTTCCTCCTCTATAAGAAATATAAGAATATATTAATATTATAAAGATATAAAGCAGTCTATCTTAGTAATAATTTTTAGGAAATAAGTAGTTAAGTCTTCTATATAAAATAATAATAGAATATTAATCTTAATATTTCTAGATTAAAGAACTTTAATAATCCAGTTCTATATATAATCTAAGATTATTCTAGTCTTTAAAATAAAAGGGGCTTCTAATACTAAGTTCTTATTATAAATATTTTCTAAAAAGATAAAGAAGCTAATATCTTAAATTATATTACCTTTAATATAAGTATTATTTATAATTATACCTATAAATTAGGTTCTCTACTCCTTATTAGTAATTCTATAGATTTCTATATTAGTTTTAACTATATTACTCTATAAGCCTAGATATCTAATATATTCTTTACTAATAAGATTAATTACTAAGCTACTATTAATAATTTTCTTAATTAGTATATTTATAGAGCTATAAAGGGTAATTATAATTTACTAATAGGTTATAATAAAGTTTAGAATAGTAATATATCTTAGTAGTAAAAGAAGTATAGAATTCTATTTCTCTATTATAGTATCTATTTTAAAGATAGAATTAATTATATAGTAGTTAAACTATACTTACTTAGTCTATATATTCTTAGATAAAACTATAAAAGTAGTTATTAAAGTTACTTAGCCTTTAAAATAGTTTTTATTATTATTTTATTAGTCTATCTACTCTTATAGCTTCTTATTACTAGCTTCTATCTTATTAAATTAATCTAGAAGTATAATATTAGTAAAAATAAAAACCTCTTATATTTTTAAATTATATCTATTCTTATACTTATTAATTATTACTTTAGTAATATTATAAACTATTTTATCCTAGTCTAGCTAGTTTTAATAAAAAAAGGCTTTAGAAATAGCTACCTTTCTATTTACTCTCTTACTATATAGCTTTAGTATAAGTATATAGCTAGTCTATAAATTACTATATTAAATCTAAGACTTATCTTACTCTTCTTATTCCTATTATTTAACTAGCTTTTCTAGAATATTCTATAATATAATATTATTAATATCTTCTTTATTATTATAAAGTTTAGTAACTTACTAAGCAATTTAAATTAGAGAATCTTAAACTATAGATAGGTTTGCTATTTAGGAGGCCTATTAAATATAAGTGTTATAAGATTCTAAGTAATAGCTTCTAGCCTTTATCTATTCTATAGTAGTAATATCCTTAACTAGATTAATATATTAGTTTTTAAGCTTAAAGCTAAAGAATATTATATTAATAAAGTTATATAACTATATTATATTCTTTCTTTAATCTATAAAGCTAATAGATTACTTAGAGTATAGCCTATTATAACTAATAACTTATATAATCCCTTTTATTAATTTTAGCTACTACTTTTTTACTATTCTATTAGTAGCTACTATATAGTTTATAAAGCTATCTTTATTAATAAGAATATACCTTAAAATTATCTAGCTATCTATTCTCCTAGCTATATAGCCTTTATTAATAATATCTACTTTAACTTAGATATTAAAATTAAAGATATTAATAAAGTAGAAAGATACTATATAGTAGTAGACTTTCTTTTAGCTAGCTTTAAGATACTTAATATAGCTAATAATAATATAGGCTACTACTCTATAAAACTAGTAGTATCTAAAAGCCTAAAAAGGTATATATTACTATAGTTTCTCTTACTAAAAGCCTCTATAGCCTCCTCTTTCTCTATCTCTTCTAAACTTTTAATATTATTAGTAGCTGCTTTAGTAGTTACTATAACTAGTCTATAGGTAGTAATATTACTATTACTAATATTAAGTTTATATATTATTCTAAGATTATTATTTATAAGGTTTAGTAGCTTCTATAATATTTAAGTTAAAAGTATTATCTTTTTAGCTAGTAACTCTCTTAATAAGGCTTAAAATATCTATTTTATAGTTAGCTCTATTAATATTAAAAGTCTTTAAGTTCTCTATAAGAGAGTTAATAATTAAGCTTATAGTTTATATTATAGAAGGTTTCTTAGTCTTAGCTTTCTATCTTATTAGAATTATCTTTACTAAAACTTAAAATATAGTTATTAGTTTAAGCTTAATAAGGTTTAATAGTTATTAAAGTTTCTACTAAATAGTAGACTATTTAATTAGAGTATCTTTAACTATAACCTATTACTTTAAAATAACTTTAATAGGTTAGTAGTTAAGATTTTAAGCTATAGCTCTTATTACTCTCTCTAAAAAATAGTAATAGGTAATATAAATAAGTTTAGTATCTATAAGTTCTAGATCTCTATATAAAATAGCCCTCTATTAAAGCTAGTAAATAGTAGTAATTAATACTATAATCTATAAAGAGTTATTATTCTTAATATAAGAGCCTATAACTAGGTTCTAAAGATCCTTATTAGGGTTCTATTAACACTTTAGATCTATAAATCTAAATTAGTAAAGAAGTTTCTCCTTAGCTTCCTTTTAGGTTTTAACCTTATTAATATAAGATTATACTATATTTTAATAGTTACTAAAGCTATATATATAAATCTTATTCTTTATATTCTTACTAATTTTATAGTAAAGCTTAGAAAAGCTCTTATAGTTTATAATAAAGTCTGAGATATTAGTTTTAATAAACTTAGATATATTAGTAGAATAGGAAGTTATTATAGCTATAATAAAGTATCTTATTAAAAGCTTAGCTAGAACTATAATATTTTAATTAGTATATATTCTCTTAGATAAATAATAAGAACTAGGAAATATTATCTCTATTTCTAGAGAGAGATTTATAGACCTATCTATACTATCTTTAAAAGCTAGCTATTCTATAGCTTATAGTTATATATTACTAAATAAAGTTTCTATAAACCTTTTTTTAAGCTGCTTATTCTTATTAAAAGAGGATTTAGTATCTAAGTTATTTAAATAAGAAGAAGATATAATACTTATAGATCTATATATATTAGGTTTATTATTATATAGTTAAAGTAATAAAGCTTTTTAAGTAGTAAAGTAAATTTATTATTATAATATTTTCTAAATAGAAAGATAAAGTAGACAATTATAACTCCTTTAAATAATAAAAAAGAAAAAATAATATAAACTAAATAAATATAGAAAGGTCTCTTAACCTTAATCTTACTATTTTAGGCTTTTATAGATCTACTTTAAGTCTTATTACTTAATATAGAAGGGTCTTTTTAATAATACTTCTATCTTAGAAAACTTTATAGCTTTACTATATTAGAATATCTTAAATATTAGTATTCTTTACTCTTAGTATTTAAGGCTATATTAATAAGGGGTTTATTAGTATTTATTTACTAATTTAGTTAATCTTACTATACTTATTAGCTTAGTAAGACTACTAATTACTATATTAGTCTTAAATATAGCTATCTTAGCTACTCTAGCTATAACTTACTAGTTAAATAATAGTAATATTAAAAATATATAAGAGAGGAGAAAAGGGAGTATACCTACTAAAGCCTGCTAATAGTATATAAAAGGGAGTATATTAAAGTCTTTATTATTTCCACTTTAATTCTAAGAGAATATATAGCTATTACTATCTTTATAAACTAAAATAGACCTATAAATATTAAAATAGACTGAGAACCTTAAGACAAAAACAACAAAACCATATACTCCCACACACTTATATAGGAATATTATAATATTACAGCTTTATATCTTAAGGCTCTAGAATAAAGAAAAGAATCTCTCTAAGTATAATAACCTTATTATAGACATAATCTATTAAGTAAAAGTAATAAAAGCTTCTAAATAATAAGATAAACTGTAATAATACTAATTAATAATATTCCTCTATCCTCCTCTCTACTCTTAATAAAGCAAAAAGTCCTACTATACTATGCTAACTAATATACCTATCTAGGCACCCTCTAAACTAGGCTATCTATACTACCCTATCTTAATTATCCTCTATAGTTTTACCTTAACACTCTATAAGAAAGACTATATACTAAAGAAAAATTATATAAATAAAAGCTACTATTTATAAAGGAAAAGGCACTCCTTATACTGCTTAATTGCTCCTCCTAGGTTATTATAGATCTAATTACTTCTTTTTATAGTTATACTATTCTAGTTTTCTTTATTTAGGCCTATCTTCTATAAGCTTATAAGCCTTATTCTAATCTAAACCTTACTTATATTATCTCTATTTATACTAGCTAGGCAGCTATAAAAAGTAGTAACTATAGTTACTCTTAGAGATATTATCTTTAATCTATTACTAGTAGTTAACTTATTCTATAATATAGTCCTTATAGCTATTATAGATAGGCTAAAGAATATTAGATAAAGCTAGATATAGGGGGTATTTCCTAGTAATAATAGTCTAGTATAGTACTAAAGTAGAGGGGCATAAAGGGGTTATATCTTACCTAGTAGTAGGTAGTTTAGCTAGCAAAATAAAAGGGTTAGATAGGGTTAAACCTAGGTCTATAAGGCTAGAGTTATTATTACTAGGAGGTAGTAAAGTGCTATAGGGACTAAAAGTAGGTAAGCCTAGGTCTATAATAGTGTGGGAGCTAGCCCTACTAGAGCAATAAGGAGTAGGTTTCCTACTATTAGGCTTACTAACCTAGCCTTTTATATAGTATAAGGTAAAAGTCCTTATAGGAAGCCTTAGTATTTTAGGAGGAGGTAGAAAGGAGGGTGTTCTAGGTATTAAGAGCTATATCTTACTAATATTACTATATAATTTTGCTATAAGGAGGTCTACCTAAAATATCTATAAAGATCTATTACTATAAAGTATAGAGCATTTTATAAACTTAGTAGTAATCTTTAAGATATATTAGGTAATAATTTAGGATTAATTCCTCCTTACTACCCCTTTTATAGCTACTACTAATACTATACTATTAATAATACCTTTATAAATATAGGCTCTAACCTAATCTACTACTCTAAGGCTATATATCTATAAATCCTGCTATTAGGGCTAGGATCTAACTATAGTATTCTTTTAAAAGAGGGTATAAATATTAATAGGGGCTCTAAGAAGCTTATAGTACTAAGAGAGGTTTTCTATAGCCTCTATAAATAGTTTATTAAAATTTCTACCCTAAATTAGATTAGTATAGTAAGTAGTTCCCTTTTTCTAGTTTACTACTATTATTACCTAGTAGTTACTACTATACTAAATATAAAAGATAGTAATATCTAATTAGGTAAGTAGGTTATAATAGGTATCTATAATTAATAATATTAAGACCTAGTGCCTGCTAAGAGAGGGTGCTATTCTTATTTACTAAGTAACTTATCTTTCTAGAGTCTATATATATTTGCCTAACCTATATATATTAAACTTAGTAAGGTAATATATCTCTTCTACCTTAAAATAGGTCCTTATTACTAGTTCTCCTTAAATATTATAGAGATAAGTAAGATAGTATTAAGTAACTAATAGAGGCTACTTAGCCTATTCTCTAGTTATATTAAACCTATAGTAGAATTAGGTTTATAAAAATAGTATAGTATTCTAATATAACTTAATATACTAGTTAGATATCTCCTTTTCCTCTATCTTATTCTTTAGTAGTTCTAAATTACTAGCTAGATCTATAACTAGGAGTTCTAGGATACTATAAGGATTATTAATATAGATAGATTATCTAGGGTTATTAGTATAGTAAGAGCTATAATTTAGGTAAAGAGAAGGCTTATTATTATAAAAGTTAAAGACCCTCTCCCCTATCTATCTATTTTCTTAGTATATAGTAGTAATAATTCTATTCTAGTAGGTGTGGTTCTATATAGTATTAACTATAGGGTAATTATTAATAATATCTCTTACTTTAGTATTATAGTTCTTAGGTAAACTTAGATTTAGGTTTATAAGCAGCTTAATAAGTATATTAATAGGTATAAAAGCTCCCACTACTTAAATATTAGGTATAGACACTTTAGAGTTAAGGTTAAGTATCTTAAAGTATCTAAGATAGAGCTATACTAAAGTTAATCTCTCTATAGATATAGAGTTAGAGACTATAGAGTTCTAAGTATAAATTATCTTCTAAATCTTCTTATTATATAGCAGAGAGATAATCTTTTTAATATACTTAGCCTTATTAATAGTCCTTAATAAGGTTAGAAAGACTATACTATCTACCTCTAGATTCCTATTATAAAACTTAGAAGTGATTTAATTTATCTATATATTAAAGATCCTTTTAAAGAAAGAACTAGTCTAGTATTTAGCTAACTCTAATTATATATAGTAGTAAAGCTATTTAAGATAGAGTATACTTAATATCTATAGCTACCCTTTTTAGAGTTAGGATATATAGATAACTTTAACTAAGTATTTAAGGATAGATATTATATTATTAAGAGGCTTATAGATAGCTATTATAGATCTAATTAGTATTTTAAGATATAATTCTGCCTTTTTATTATACTAAAAGTTATTATAGAAGTAGAAAAAGCCTAAAAGTTAGTTAATAAGTAAGGTAGAGTAGAAAACTACTTCTTTATTAATACTCTTCTTAGTTAGTAATTAGAGAATAAGTATAGTAAGCTAGCTTTTCTATATAGTAGCTCTATTATCTTTAATTTTAATATTAATAGAGGTATAGTATTATTTAATAAGGCTAATCCTATTAGAAAGATTATAAGTAAGAAGTTAAAAACTAGTCTCTATATTAGAAGCTAAAAGAAAAGTCTTAGTCTAAATAGTCCCTTATAGATTAAATAAGTTAACTATAATAGCTAGCTCTCCTTTATTCTTTTTAGCCTAGCTTAGTTATTAAGATCTAGTAGGTTAAGGCTATTAGAGATAAATATAGAGTTAAGCTATAGGGGTACTAGGGTGAAGCTACTAAAGCTCTTTATATTTAAGATCCTTATTTAGCTTAAGAGGGAATTAGAAGTAAAAAGGAAACACCTACCTAGCTAAGTGCTGCTTATTAATTCTTATAGCTAGGGTGTTTAAGATCCTTTTAAAGAGAATAGAATTAGTAAGTATAACTATAGTTTCTAAAAGCTTACTATCCTACTTATTTCTCTCTTAAGAAAACTTCTCTAAAATAGTAATAAGAAATGCTTCCTTAACCTAAATATTAGTAATCTTAGTAGGAAAACTCTTAGATAAAGATATTATTAAGGATAGAGTAAATAGAGGTAATTACAGACTTAATTAAGGCTTTTAGTAAGGAGAAAAGGTTATATAAGTAGTATAAGAGAGCAAAGGTTTATAATATTATAAAGAGAGGGTTATATATAGGTAAGTATAGGTTAGAGTAGAAATTTATACTTAAATATTTATAAAGAGAGCTTAGAATATAAATTAAGTTAAGCTATAATACTAAATTAATTATTAATAGGTTAAATCTATTTATATTAAGAGAGATAAAGTAGTTATTTATATATAGATTAAAGGGAGCAGACTACTAGTTACTAATTATTAACTATCTAGAATAAAGAGATAGAATAAGAATAGGTAGTAAGAAGAGGTAGTTATAAGAGTTAACTCCTTTTCTTATCTAATTAATCTTAACTATAAGGAAGGCTTAACCCTTTAAGTAAATAATTTAGTAGGAGGTAGGGTAACTAGGTTATATAACTAGACCCCCTCTAGCTCTCTCTAGCTTTTTCTTCTTCCTCTATAATATAATAGGAATAGTAATCCCTCTTTTATATCTATAAAGTATAACCTTAAGCCTTCTTTAATACTTATTAGTTATAGCTTCTATTAGAAACTCTAATAATTCTTATATACTAACTTAGCTAAGAAAGTATATCTTCTAGCTTTTTATAAATAAACTAATCCCTAATAAGAGAGACTATAACTCCCCTCTATATATTAAGCCCTCTATTAACTTCTTTATAGTAAGTAGACTTACTTCTTTAGCTTTTACTTTATATATTTACTAATCTTCTTATATAGATTATAGTATCTCTTATATAGTACTTACTTAAGCTTCTAGAGCCTTTCTAGCTATACTAGAAAGTAGACTTCTATATAAAAGTCCTGCCTTTAAATAACTATAAGATTATTATTTATTAGTTCTAGGAGGTTTATACTAGTTCTCACTACTAAAGCATAATAGAGAAGGGACTACTATTCTATAGATATATCTTTATTACTTTAGTAGTTATAGATACTTTTAGACTTTAGCTAGTAAAGATAATTAATTCTAATAGA
Organism: Colletotrichum neosansevieriae; assembly: GCA_036785495.1. Classification (NCBI taxonomy): domain Eukaryota; kingdom Fungi; phylum Ascomycota; class Sordariomycetes; order Glomerellales; family Glomerellaceae; genus Colletotrichum; species Colletotrichum neosansevieriae. The sequence goes on along the minus strand of JAVHLV010000111.1, from coordinate 15,242 downwards.
CCTAAAGTTAGCTATAGCTTCTATATTTAAGCTAATAGAGGTTATAATATAGTCCCTTATAGTAATTATAAGTAGTATACTTACTCTCTCTATAATAAGGCTACTAAGACTTAGATTTATAAGCTATACTTTAAGTATATAAGTATACCTAGTAATATTTATACTAAATATCTTTACTATAAATAAAATTCTAAGTATTTCTTTAACTCTAAGAGAAACTATAAGGCTTTTAGCTATAGTATAGGTAATCTAGAGTAATAGAGTAGTAAATTTAAAGAAGTAGTTACCTAGTTCTAGATTAACTAGTAGACTATAGAGAGGTCTAGAGTGACTTATTTAGGATTTAGAATTATAGTAAAGTGCTATAAGACTTAGCTAAAGGAGTATAAGTCTAGGTTACTATTTATTCTTATTAGTTACTCTCTAGCTAATTTAGATATCCCTATTTCTAATAAGAGGGAGCAGGTTAAAATTCTAACTAGGGTTTAAAGGAGAAGGGTGAGAAAAAGGAAGAACTAATATAATATTCTATATATATAGTAGTCTTTATAGACCTAAAAATGCAAATTAATAAATAAAATCCTCTTTATTTAACCTTAAAATGCTTTAATATATATACTCTATATAAAGTAATATAGAAGAAATTAGGAAAACCTAGAAAAAATTATATAAAGTTTCTATAAATTAGGTAAAATTAACTAGCTATAATAATACTTTTCTAATATAGTAGAGCATCTTAAAATATAGATAGAAGGGTTCCTTTATTCTTAGTTTCTTTAGTAATATAACTACTTATAGCTAGGGAAACTTACTAATCTAACTACCTATATAAGGCTATAGTTATATAAGAGGATAAGCAAAGAGTTAATTTAAAAGTAAGAATATTATTATAAATACAAAATAGATAAATAATTACTATAAAAGTGAAAACTAAAAAAGAGCAGATAGATAATATAAAATAATATAATATTATATAGAGATATACCTCTCTTAGAATATAGAGTATAGAAGTCTGATCTAGAGCAGTAATATAAAAAATAACTAGCTAGGTGCTATAGATATAGCTAAACTATTAAAGTTAAACTATAACTTAAAGACTTTCTAAGTAATAATAAGCTAGAACCTAGTGCTTAAAGTAGGAGGCTATCTAGTTAAGATAGAAGGCTATAAAGAGGGATCTCCTAGAATCAGGCACAGAATACCTAAGCAGTAATAGAGAGAAATAGAGCAAACTAATTATTAGGAAGGTTATAGTATGCTCCTAATAGGTTCTATATAGCAGGTCTTACTATAAGTATAGTAGTAATCTCAGAGATATAATCCCTAATATAACTATAATACTTAAGCTTAACACTACTATTACTAGTAAGATTAGAACTATAAGAGCATAAGAGTGAACTTATATAGTAAGTAGAATAATATAGGTATAAGTAGACTAGTCTTAGTATTATCCCTAAAGTCTATTCTAATATACTAAGCTAGGGAATTATAGTTAAGTAATTAAGATAGGGAGTATAGCAAATCCCTCTAAGAGTATAAGCCTTACCTATTATAGATATAAAAGGGTCTAATCTTCTATAATAGAGCTAATTCTAGCAGGTTATACAGTATTATTCCCTATTTTAGTATACTAACTATCCCTAACTAGATTAAATAGCTAAAGCTCTATATAAAGTTTCTATATTACTCTTATCTAGTTAAGAGCCTCCTTTAGGGCCTGTAAATATACTACTAAGTATATAATCTGCTATAAGATATTACTATCTAGGTCTCTTATTAATAGAGAGTTAGTATTATTAGGGTTAGTAAAAGGTTTCTCTACTTCTTCTTTATTACCTTTATTAAGGTGGAGGTAACTATAGGTAGGGTAAATCTTATTAAGTTAGCCTATAAGGTTAAGTCTATACTAGTTAATATCTTCTAGTTCCTAAAAACCTTCTAGGGCCTTAATAAACTTCTTTAAGCAGTTTTTAGTATAAGTTAACCTATAAAGGGGTTCCCCTATAAGGGTCTTAAGCTAATATAAAGTATTATTAGGAGCCTTTAAATAGATCCTAAAGGGGCCTTCTTAATAGTAGTTAAGCTTAGTATCTAAAGACTTATCTATATACTATTTAATATTAAACACTAGAATAAGGTCACCTACTTCTAATTTCTAACTATATAAGATATAGTATTTCTAGTAATTAAACCTATCTATAATATACTTATACTAGGCTATAATTATCTTCTATATAGCAGTATAGTTCTTATTAAGCTATTTAAAAGCTCTTATCTATATAAGAAGCTTCTTCTTAGATATTATTACTTAGTTCTATACTAATACTCTCTAGATTAGTATAAATATCTTAATTAGGGTTATAGCTTTATATTTATAGAGTAGATAGAAGGGGCTATAGCTAGTTAAGGTTCTAATAAAAGTCTTATTAGTAAATAGTATAGCTTAAAAGGATAGCTAGAAGTTCTTACCTATATTCTTTATCTAAGTAGTAAGAGTATATATAATAGTCTAGTAGCTAACTTTAATAATATTATTAGTATATAGGTTATAGGTAGTAGTAACTTTTTGCTTAAGCCTATACTTATAGTTAAATTTAATAATTATACCCTTATTCTTAGAGCCTCTATTAATAATAAGCATACTATAAAGTCTATAGCAATAAATAATATCCTCCTATATAAACTTAGCAATAAGGTGAGAGTTAGCTTACTATATCTACTAAGCCTCTACCTACCTAGTTAGGAGGCACTAGGCTTTAACTATATTCTATTTGCTAACCTTTTATATATTTAATACTATATAAGTAAATAGTAACTCTAAGAGCACTGAGAAACAGTAAGGGTTATCTATACGTCTAGGTTTATGCTTTTAATAATCTTTATAAGTTTAGACTTATTTGCTGACTTATTAATAGAAGCTATACTAGTAATACTGCTCTGCTAACTGTTTAATAACTATATTATATTCTCTATGCCTACTTTCTTAGTATGCTTTTATAATAAGCTTAGTTTAGGTCTGTAAATTATTTATAACTTATTATAGGGTAGGCTTATATATACTAGGATATATAAATAATAACTTATCCTTTAGAAAGAATTTCCCAGCCTCCTCCTTAAACTTATAGTATAGACTAGGCTTAATTCTATCTAGCTGTCTTAAGGTACTAAAATAGTAAGCAATTTAGCATAAATAGTGATTTTAGTATAAAGAGCTATCTAGTATAGTATTAGAGATATCTATAAGCTTTAGAGACTTTTATAGAATATTATTAACTTTAGTAGTAAGGATCTTAGTAGGGTAGACTTTATCTCTATCTACTTATACTTTATTAAAGAAAGAGATAGTAATTAGGTCTATAAAGAAGATTTACTTATTAATTTAGTTATTAATTTCTCCTTTAGTGTCTTAGTTAAGCTTATTTAATAGTCTACTAGGTTTATAAGATAATCTATTAGCTATAGTATTCTAGCTTCTAGATAGATACTTAACTTTAAAGTTAAATATATAAATCTATAAGATCTATTAGATAATAAGAGCTTTAGGTAGATTAGAGGTAGTGCTATTAAGCTAAGTAATAAGAGTCTTAGTGTCTGTTTCTAGCATAAAGTAGCGCTTATAGAGATAAAAGTAAACTTATTTAAGGGCCTTAAGTATACTCCTTAACTTCTTCTTCTTAGTATTATAGTTTAGCTTTATACTAGCCTATAAGCTACTCTTATATCTAGAGACTATATACTTACTGTTAATATATTAACTAAGAATAGCACCCTAACTAAGGCTGCTAGTATTAACTATAAAATAGATTTTACCTATATTAGCACTATAGTTAAGCCTAATAAGAATAGGAGTAGAGGTAAGTTAGTCTTTAAGAATATCTATAGCTAACTATTAAGGCTAGTTCTATTTAAATAGAGTATCCTTCTTTAAGAGTGCTATAAGTAGCCTAGCTATAGCTAAAAACTCCTAAACCTAAATATAATAGAATATTATAATACTAAGAAAGGATCTAAGATTAGTAAGGTTATTATAAACCCCCTATTTTCTAATTTTAATAATCTTTAATTTTTCTAGCTTTTAGCTATTAGTGCTATAAATATATCCTATAATAGTAATAGATTACTAGGCCTACTATAATTTCTTAATAGCAATAGTATAGCTAGCTAACTTAATATTAATAAGAACCTTATTAATATTCTAGATATGCTTTAGGATATATCTATGCAGTCTAGGGTAACTAGAAACTTCTTTATTATTATACTTTAAGGTAGGGCTCTTAATAGCTATATTATTAAGAAAAGCTTTATAGCAGGTTAGAATTAGGTTATATAGGATTTATATTATAACCCTTATAAATTAGGCTATAGAATTAGTAGCTCCTTAAAGCAGGATATATATTTAAAGGAAGCTAATTAGTATTATAAAGGTTATAATATTATAGCTATATAGATCTAGTAGGACTTAGTTATACCTAGAGAAGAAATCTAATAGTAAGAGAAGCTAGTATATTATAAAGTCTTCTAAAAACTTATTACTAGATAGAAGCAAAGCTATATTATATAGGGTAATAGTATTAACCTTAGTTATAGAGTTAATAAGATATATCTTTCTATTCTTCTTTTTAATTAGGAAGAAGGGGTTTTAGTAAGCTATATAGCTTTACTTAAAGATACTCTTCTTTAACCTATCCTTTAGAATTATTATTATATTACCCTCTAAGGCCTTTAAGATTAGTATACTTCTTACTTACTAAGCCTTATAAGGAATAACTTTAATTACTTATAGAGAAGCTATAGATAAATAAATAGATCTATAATACTTAAAACTCTATATAAAAGCCTTCTCTCTATTACTTAGAACTTTAAAGAGAAGCTCTTTCTCTTTTAGGTTAAGATAGTCTACTATTACTAAAATCTTATTAAGTTATTCTACTATAAGTTACTTTCTCTTAGAAATAGTTAAAAACTTTAACTAAATAAGATTTATAAAGGTGCTTTTTAATATTAATCTAAGGTTCTTTTTTACTTTTACTTAGGCCTTTAATTTCCACTCTAGGTTTTCTTTAAGTACTAAGCTATTAGAAAGTAAGTTATTAACTAACTAGACTTTCTTATCTTTTATTTTATATATTATATTAACCTCTCTATATATAAAGAATAGAGTGTTATTATAGATATAATTAGTTCTTAGTTTATTCTAGATTCTTATTAGAACCTTTTCTAGAAGGTTCTCTCTCTAGTAGGACTAATAGCATATCTAGGTATTAGCTATATTAAATCTAATCCCCTATTCTAAGTTAGATAGATTTATAAAGAGCAAGAGATATATTCTAGTGGAAAGGAGAAGTTACTAAAGCTTTTTATTAGTTATAAACTTTAATAAGTTAGTCTTATATACTACTTATTTCTTATAATACTTCTAGATAATAGAGTTAAATCTCTTAGCTATATAGCTAAGAGCTCTAGTATACTTAGGTTCTCTTATATTAAGGATATTAATAGCAGTCTTTTAGTCTCTAAAAAGGGTAGCTTTACTATATATAAGGAGGTGCTTAGCTATTCTAAATAATATAAGCTTAGTGCTATTATATAGTTTAGTAGGAATTAGCTTTTTCTTTTACTAATAGGTTAGCTAGTCTCTATCTCTACTTTATTTCTAGAAGAAGAGAGGTTTGCTTAAAATATTAGTTAGAAGTACTAGAACCTCTTCTACCTTATAGCTAGGTATATAGTTAGAGTCTATATAGTTAGCTTCCTTCCTTTTTCTCTAGTAGTAATACCTATAGAACTTCTTTAGAAAGGGTTTATAATAGTTAGAGTGCTGCTTATCTTTATAGAATTAGCATCTAGAAGTATATCCTTATAATTCTAAAATAGCCTAGATAATTACTTCTATTCTTAGTATAATAGCCTGCTTAAAGAAGACTTTAAGTATTATATAAAAGATATTATTATCTTTATTAAATATTACTAAAACCTCCTTATTCTCCTCTAATTCCTCTTAGACTAAAAAGTTAAAACCTTTTAGTAAATTAACTTTTACTATTAGTATTGCTTCCTCTAGTATATATAAGCTAGGCTAGCTTTCTAGATTATAAAGCTATAGTTATAGACTCTTACTTAGTTATCTATTAATTTCTATAATTACTAAGCTAGCTACTATATTAAAATTAGTAATAATAGCCTCTATTTTCCCTCCTCTATAGAAATTAAATAGGCTTACTAAGTATAAGAGAAGCTAGTAGAGTTAGAAAGTATAGTAGCAAAGTAACTAATAGAATCTAAAGTATAGAATATTAAAGAAGTATAGATTTTCTAATTACTAGCCTAAAAGATACTAATTATCTAAGTTAGTAAGTATTTTAGTATTATCTTAATATATATAATAAATAGAGCTCTAAGGATTATATTCTTAGATATCTTACTATATAGGCTAATAAAGAAGGGGATATTAAGTATATAATAGCTATTAATATAGATATCCTTAACTATTATACCCTTAAAAGTTACTATAGCTTAAGTATTTATAAAGCCTTAGACTCTAAGATATATAGAGATAATACTCTTCTATATTCTATTATAGCTAATATACTTCTCTAAGATAATATTAATAGTAGTATTAGTATTAATAATTCTATACTACTCTAAGTATATAGACTAGCTAATCTTTATAATAACCTAGAAGTATAATATAATAAAGTTTTATATAGTGAGGACTCTATACTAGTAGGTAACTATAGTATAATATAGATACTCTACTAAATTATTTAGAGAAGTAATTAGTATATTAAGGTCCTCTTTAGGTTAAGTACTAAATAGGATAATATCTATTATATTAATACCTGCTATACTATAGAGAGGTAGTTAACTAAAAACAGAAAGCACTAGGCTGCTTATAAAAGCTTAGAAACTATAAATTATATTTATAAAGGGAGGAAAGATACTAATTAAAGAGAAAGGGATTAGGTAGGATACTAGGTAAAAGAGGACTATATCTAAACCCTACCTTTAGTTTAGTATAGCAGCTTTATAAAGTATCTAAACTACTATAGCCTCCTCTTTATAAACTTAGGCCTAAATATAAGCCTTAATAGCACTAACTTCTACTTATAAGAGTGCTTTATACTAGGATATAAGGGTTAGGTCTGCTTATATATTATTCTAATATTTAATTTCTTATATAAGCTAGCTACTTAATCTAGGGGCTTTTATAATATAGCTAAGTAGATCTCTCCCTATAGGTATAAATATATCTAGCTATTTATTACTATTCTACTAGAGGTAGTTCTAGATAACTAGCTTTATATATTTATAAACTATATTATTATAGTTATACTAAACTTAGTAAAGAAAGGATTTAGAGATAGTAACCTTTCTATCTACTTACTTAGCTTATAGGTTTTTAGTAAGGATTTAGCTCTCTAATATTATAATAAAAGATTTAGGCTAAGGTATTTTAGCAGCTTCTAAGAGGCTATTATTAACTAAAATATCCTTATCCTTATCTATAACTTCCTTAATATAAAGCTCTAGGAGTGGAGTAGGAAAATAAGTTATATTTAGGTTTATAATATAGACCCTCTTCTTAGGTCTAGTAGTGAGATAAGGTATTATATAGTAATTCTAAGTCTGTGATCTAGTTATAGTATTAATATCTATATCTATAGAGAGAATAATAGCTAAAATGCTAGAGGCTAGTATATAGATATTAAGGATATTATAGATAGTATCTAAGGTTACTATATTAGTAGGAGGGGTCTTTATAGCTAAAGTGGGAATTAGGGGCCTTAGGGTTCTCTATATAGTATACTAAGTATACTTATTAAACTGCTTATAGCTTTTAAGCTAGGACTTAACTTTATAAAGGCTTAGAAAGTGTCTGTAAAGAGTAAGGATATTAGCTTCTAGCTGCTTAGTTTTATCTATACTAGCTATAAGGATTAGAAAAGAAATAATTATTAAGTTATACTAGCCTTATTAGTAGCCTTTATTAATCTCTTTATTAGGGACCTAGATATAGAGGAGACTCTATAGAGTATTAATCTACTAATAGCTTCTATAAAATAAGTATAGTTTTATATTAGAGAAGGCTTTAGTAGCTTTATAATCCCTAATAAGATATCCTTCCTTACTATAGGTATAATAGGTATTAGGGTTAATAGTCTCTATAAATCTTAGAGGTTTTAGCTAATAGTGAGATTTAAGGCTTATAGAGCCTAAATAACTACCTCCTCTCAGATTAAAGAGCATATAGCTATATCCTCTATATATAGAGCTATAGTTATAAAAGTTACTACTATAATAGTTATACTATAAGGGCTTCTATATAGACTAGTTATTAAATATATTAGCAATATATATACTAACTTTATTAATAGTGCAATTATATTAAGGGGTATTAATATAATATCTAGTTCTAATCTACTTAATTTCTATATCTTTAAGGTAGGTAGTAAGGTTATCTACTTAGACCTTCTAGTTAGGAGTACTAATTATTTTATCCTTTAGCTTAGCCTTTATAGATAATACTCTTAATTACTTATACTTAAGTATAGTAACTAGTATATTAGCTAGGATATCCTCTTTAATACTTTATAGTTATATATATACTTATTAAGACTAAATCTATTTAGTAATTATAACCTCTATCTAGACCTAAGAGACTAAAAGGAGACTTTAGTAGTCCTTATAGAGGATCTTTAAGATATACCTTATAGTCTGCTTAGAGAAATAGTAGAAAATAATATAGTTAATCTCTATATTAAGTAGTATAGAAAGTCTCCTTTTAGCTACTCTATTCTAAAAATTACTAACCTTAGTAAGGAACTTAGAGATATATTTAGAATCACTAATTTCTAGACTAGAAATAAGGCTTTAAAGCTCCTTATTAAGGTTTAAATAAGTATTTAGGTTTATAATACTATATATCTTATAGAGGTTATCCTTAAGAGAGAGCTAATTATTATATTAAGCAGAAATACTCTTAAAGGTTTACTAATAGGCCTTAATATAGTGCTAGCTAACTAGAGTAATTATCTTCTCTTTATTCTAGCTATAAAGCTTAGTATAGAATAGATAATTCTTAAAGAAGTTAGAAATATTATTATTAATAAACTTAGAGGCTTCTAGACTATAAAAGATAATTAGAGCAGTAATATACTATTTCTATATAGCTTTAGCTAATTCCTTAATTACTTTTATAGTACTAATAGTAAGTAGAAAGACTAAGTCTTTTATAGAAGGTATAGTAATAACCTTTATAGATATAACCTTATCTAGCTACTAGCTTAAGCCTGCTCTTTATAGCTTAAAGAGAGCTATATCTCTATAGTTCTTATACTTATTATAGATATCCTTACTAATATAGACTTAATAACTAATCTTAGCATTTTAGAACTATAAAGGTAAAGACTTCTTAGATCTATTATTATCTATAGTAATAAAGTAAAGAGCTTATTTCTAAATACTCTTAAATATAGCTTCCTTAAAGGGTTCTATACCTAAAGTATAGTTCTTAGAGCTAGAAAAGTTTAAAGTAGATATACTAACTTTAAGAGCTCCCCTAAATTTCTTAGAGTATTACTTAGATATAGTATAGGAAGTAGTTAATATAATTTATTATAATTTGATATTAATATTAATACTAAAGTTTATTAATATTTAAATTATCTAATAATAAAAGAGAAGAGTTATATAGTAACTTAATCTATAATAATTAAGTAGATAGAGAGAAAGAGGGCTTTAACCTCCTTCTCTTTCTAAGTAGTAGTTATAAATTATAGGCTAGGGGTAGTTATAGCTTCTATCCCTTCTATAAGTATATAGACTCTCCTTTTTAATATAGCTAGGAGTAGTTATAGCCTCTATCCTATCTATAAGTTTATAGACTCTTTTTTATTCTTTTTTATAAGTAATATAATACTATAATTTCCTTAATTCTATAGATATTAACTATATAGTAACTAAAATAGAGTCTAAATCCCCTTAGTTAAGCTTATTAGCCTAACTAGTATTATTAATTTATTATTTTATTACTAATTATTAGGTTTTAGGTTATAGAAAGTAGATACTAGCTCTACTTTTATAAGGACTAAGGAGAAAAGAGAAAACTTTTTAATTTAGTAAAGTCTAAAGCTATTATAGCTAGATTTTTAGGGTTTTAAGTATTCCTATCTAAAAACTCTAACTATATAGCTATTATACCTAGTACTTTCTTAGATTAGATCTATAAAGAGACTTCTAAATATTATTTTATAAAGTCTATTATTATTACTGCTAAGTTTGCAAAGTTAATATTCTATTAAGTAGTTAGGATAATATATTATAGTTCTATGTTAAATATAAGCCTATTTATATAGTATAGAAGTATACTCCTTTTAAGTACTATAGAGGAAGTCTTAAGAGAGAAAAATCTACCTCTAGATATTATTAAAACAGACTAAGAACCTTAAAATAAAAATAATAAAACTATATACTCCCACATACTTATATAGAAATATTATAATATTATAGCTTTATATCTTAAGGCTCTAGAATAAAGGAAAGGATCTCTCTGAGCATAATAATCTTATTATAGATATAATTTATTAAGTAAAAGTGATAAAAGCTTCTAAATAATAAGATAAACTGTGATAATACTAACTAATAATATTTCTCTGTCCTCCTCTCTGCTCTTAATAAGGCAAAAAGTCCTGCTATACTGTGCTGACTAATATATCTATCTGGGCACCCTCTAAACTGGGCTGTTTGCACTACCCTATCTTAATATCTTTCTCTATCTTTCTATATTAGCTATTAATTATATTATTATTCTTTATTATTTATAGATTTTTTAGATATATTATTATATTTAAAGTGGATTAGTTATATATATATATATATATTAATAGTAGGGATATATAGATATAATAAAGGCACTCTACTTTCTGAGAAGCCTTTAAAGGCTATTAAAAAGAGTAAAAGAATCTACTTCTAGATATTATTAATAAAGGCTAGAGCTATAAGAGCTAGAAAGAATAGTAAATAATATAACTCTATCTATAAATAGACTAGAATAATAAAACTAGGCTTAAAAGATATATAAAATAATTTATAGATCTAATTAAAAGAGATTACTAAAAATAAGTATAAATTTGCTAAGAAATTCCTGAAAAACTTAAGAATTAAGCATTAAGGTATTAATAATATTAATAATAAGTTCTCCTCTCCTCTCTCCTCTTCCTCCCTGCTTAACTATAGTTCTTTTATAATAGATCTATATACTAAGAGGGCTCTTTTAGAAATTACACCGCTAAGTTCCACTTATCCTATCCTAATACTAGCACTAATATTAATATTACCTAAAATCCTACCTCTATATAAGAGAGGCAGACTACTAAAGAACTATATAGAAGCTATTATAATACTTACTATAGGTTTAATATAAAGAAGTAACTACTTTATAAACTAAAATATATAAGAGAATACTATAGTTAATACTATTTTTATTATTAATATAGTAAAGACCCTTAGCTAAAAGATTAGTAATACTATAACCTTCTTAATAGGAAAAGAGTATTTAGATTATAACCTTACTATTTATCTATAAAAAAAGAGTATTATTATAACACTAAGAGAACTTTTTTCTATTTCTATAATAGCTAAGATAACTATGCTTCAGAAATATAGTATTTGTAAAATTATCCTCTATAATACTGCTATTTATAGTAAAAAAGTATTATATAATAGTTTAGTATTAATATAATTAATAAGCCTCTCTATTTATTAAGCAGCCTATATAACACTAAGAGTATATTATTAATATAGCTCTTAAGAAAGCTCTTATTAATATCTCTATAAGAGACTTATAGATATACTAACTTATTATAAATAAGTAAGTAGACTTAGTAGCAGAGGTTAGATAGGTTATTAAGCAGTCTATAGAGTAGCTCTTCTTTAAATAGACTCTCTATAATACTAAGACAGAGGTAGCTTTTTAGAGATTAGTAAGTATAGCTTATACTAACTATAAGAGATATACTATAAAACCCTATAATAAAAATATATAATAATATAGAGGCTATATAATAGAGGTTAATTACGTAATATAGTGTATTATAGTACTATTAGTACTGTGTATACTGTTAGAAGAAGCTTCTAGAAAGCTGTAGAAACTGCTAGCTTTTACTATTTAAGTTAAGGTTAAACCTAAAAGGGTTTTATATTACTGAATTACTTAATAAATAACCTAAATAAGGAAATAAGTGGGGCAGCTTAGCAAGCAGCTTACACAGCTATAGAAGGCTCTAAAATCTAAGCCTTAAATATAAATAACTTACCTCTCCCTCTCTAGAATACTCCCTTTTACTTAGAAGGTAAATACTTTAATATTAACTTATTTATCCTTATTATTTCCCTTTTAAGCTATTAATTTTATTATTAACGATTATATAACCTAAGAGGTTATAAGCCTAGCTTATATAAGCTAAAAAATGCCAAATAACGCTAAAAAAACTAAAAAGCCTAAAATAATAAAACCAAGATTCAAACCTCAAGCCCTTCTATATAAGGCTAATACCTATACCGCTACACTATATAACCTCCTACCTATTTACACTATCACTTATAATAACTATATCTATAATAGACGCTAAATTCACTATCTCTAAGCTTAAAGAAGCCTCTAACTATACTACTTAGGCTTTAAGAGTTAAGGCTCTTTTAGCTAGCAAGGAGATAAATATTAACTTAGAGGCACCTATAAGCAAGTCTAATAAGAATCTAAATAATAAAGCACTAGCTTATATATAGCTATTATGCACTAATAGGCTCCTATAGGTTATAAAAGATACTATAACAGCGCCTGAAGCCTGGAAAAAACTCACTAATTTATATAAGCCTAAGGGGTTTTTAAATAAATTCCTAACTTATAGGAAATTCTTTAATACTACTTTAGAAGACTTTAATAGTATAAAAGGATACCTTACTAAAGTTAAGAAATTAACTAATAATCTAGCTTATTATAAGCTAGCTTTACCTAAATAGGTTATTATAGCCTGGATTTTAAATAGCTTAGATAAAAGCTATAAGGGTTTTATAACTAATATAACCTAAAGCCTTAGAGCTAACCCAGAGGCCTATACTCTTAACTCTTTATTTACTAATTTATTAGATAAATATAAGAGAAAAGGAGGAAAAAACACTATATATTATACTAAAAAAGGGCCTAATTAGGTTAATAAAAAGCCCTAGAAAAAGACTAGGGGTTTATTCTGCAAAAACTACAGAAAGAGAGGCTATACTAAAGAAAACTATGCCTTTTTACACTCTAATAAGGCTCCTAACTAGTAGAAGCCTAAAAATAATAATAATAATAAAAAAGCTGAAAAATCAGCTTAATAGAGCAATACTTCAGCTAAAACAGTTAATATAACTATTAATAATAAGCTAAATAATACTATAAATATAGCTAATATTATAGCTGAAAATTCCTCTATTACTGAGGATTTTAACCTTATAGATATAAACTATAAAGGAGGAAATACTCCTCTAGTAGTTAATAACTTCTATGAGGAAGATTATAAATTTGAAAATATAAATATAACCTATAATAATAACCCTTATAATAATAATAATACTAACCTATTACTAGGTAGTTTAATAAAACAGGAATTTAATAACCTAAAGAACTACTATAACCAGAATATAACTAGTTCTTTAAATAAAATCTCTTTCTATTTAGATACTGCTACTACTATTTATACTATTAGTGATATAAAATATCTATATAATATAAAAGATATAAAAGAAAGGGTTAAATAGGGAGAAGCAGGCTATTTAACTATAACTAAAGAAGGATCTATAAAACTATCCTTTAATAATTAATATTCTATAATATTAAATAACGTCTACTATATACTAGAGCTAGATATTAATTTACTTAGCTGAAATAAGCTTAATAACCTAGGAATAGCTTCTATCTTTTAGAAGTAACCTATTCTATATAATATAAAATAAGATAAAATACTAGCTATAGGGTAGAAGAAGAATAACTTATACTTCTTTAATATACCCTCTACTAATATAAATAATAATAATAATAATAATAATAATACTGTAAATATAACTAAAGATAACTTATATAATAAGGCTATACTTAATAAGCCCTACTATAATAATATACTATAGCATAAAAGACTAGGTTATGCTAACTATAAAGCTATATAAAAGCTAACTAAAGCTACTATAACTAATACTAATATACTATTTCTTAATAAAAGAATACCTTATAAAGCTTGCTTTAAAGGCAAGTTAACTAATAAGGTAAAATATAATAACTATATAAATAAATAATATAGCTACTTAGATAAAGTAGCTAGAGACCTATATAGACCTATAAAACCACCTACTTATAATAACTATAAGTGGTTTTTAATACTTATAGATAAATATACTAGGTATGCATAGAGATATCTCCTAAAAACAAAAGATTTTAAAAAGGTATCTACTGCCTTTAAGGAATTTATAAATATATTAAATAATAATAATAATAATAAATAGGTTAAGGAATTTAATACTAATAGTGGCTTAGAATTTAATAATAAATAAATAAAAGCTATATATATCTATCAGGGTATTATTTATAATATAAAGCCTCCTTATACCTATAAGCCTAATAGCATAGTTAAACGAATAATTCATACTATAGTAAATAAATTATAAACTATACTATATAATTCAGGTTTACCACTATACTTATAGGGTGAAGCCTTTTTAGCTACCTTATATTTATATAACAGAACTCCCTATAGCTCTATAGGCTATAAAACGCCTTATAAGTTAAAAAATAGCTATAAGTCAGATATATCTAATATAAGAATATAGAGTAGTATATACTATTATAAAAATAAAAACTCTAATCTAAAGAAACTAGATATAAGGGTAAAAAAGGGAGCTATAATAAACTATAGTAAAAATAGCTATAGAATATAGGATCTAATATCTAAAAAGGCTTTATAGTCTAGAGATATAGAAATCCTTAAAAATACCTTTATATCCTCTAATAATAAAGAGCTACTAATAACTATAAATCATCCATAAACAATTAATAATAATAATAATAGCAGAAATAATTAAGCTGAAAATAGCTCTATTTAGTTTAATATTAACCCATAAGAGGATATATTAAATAATAATAATAATAATAATAATAATAATAATAATAATAATAATAATAATAATAATAATAATAATAATAATAATAATAA
>JAVHLV010000110.1:0-195148 GCA_036785495.1 Colletotrichum neosansevieriae | reverse complement strand
TTATACTTCTTTAATATACCCTCTACTAATATAAATAATAATAATAATAATAATACTATAAATATAACTAAAGATAACCTATATAATAAGGCTATACTCTATAAGCCCTACTATAATAATATACTATGGTATGAAAGACTAGGCTATACTAACTATAAAACTATATAACAGCTAACTAAAGCTGCTATAACTAATACTAATATACTATATCTTAATAAAAGAATAGCTTGTGAAGCTTGCTTTAAAGGCAAGTTAACTAATAAGGTAAAATATAGTAACTATTTAAATAAATAATATAGCTACTTAGATAAAGTAGCTGGAGACTTATATGGACCTATAAAACTACCTACTTATAATAACTATAAGTGGTTTTTAATACTTATAGATAAATATACTAGGTATGTATAGAGATGTCTCCTAAAAACAAAAGATTCTAAAGAGGTATCTGCTGCCTTTGAGGAATTTATAAATATATTAAATAATAATAATGATAATAAACGGGTTAAGGAATTTGATACTAATGGTGGCTTAGAATTTAATAATAAATAAATAAAAGCTATATATATCTATTAGAGTATTATTTATAATATAAAGCCTCCTTATATCTATGAGCCTAATAGCATAGTTAAACGAATAATTTGTACTATAATAAATAAAGTATAAACTATACTATATAATTCAGGCTTACTACTATACTTATAGGGTGAAGCCTTTTTAGCTGCCTTATATTTATATAATAGAACCCCATATAGCTCTATAGGCTATAAAACGCCTTATAAGTTAAAGAATAGCTATAAGCTAGATATATCTAATATAAGAATATAGGGTAGTATATGCTATTATAAAAATAAAGACCCTAATCTAAAGAAACTAGATATAAGGGCAAAAAAGGGAGCTATAATAAACTATAGCAAAAATGCCTATAGAATATAGGATCTAATATCTAAAAGGGCTTTATAGTCTAGAGATATAGAAATCCTCCAAAATACCTTTATATTCTCTAATAATAAAGAGCTATTAATAACTATAAATTGTCCATAAATAATCAATAATCAATAATAATAATAATAATAATAATAATAATAATAATAATAATAATAATAATAGCAGAAATAATTAAGCTAAAAATAGCTCTATTTAGTTTAATATTAACCTATAAGAGGATATATTAAATAAGAATAATAATAATAATAATAAGAATAATAATAATAATAATACTAGCTCTAATATTGAGATATAAATCCCCCAATCTTATATTAATAAAGAAGCCTATACTTGGGTTAATAACAGCGCGCTACTTCTATTAATAGAAGACTGCCTAAGGCTTAATATATTATCTGCTATTAATAAAACTAATAAAAAGGCTTCTTATATACTCTCTACTACTAGTTTAGTAGAGCCTGCTACCTATAAGCAAGCTATAAATAATATAAATAAAGATAAGTGGGTTAAAGGAATGCTTGCTAAAATAAAAGAGCTAGAAAATATTAATATGTGGGAAATAATCCCTAAACCACTAAATAATAATAATAATAATATAAATATATTAGGTGGTAGATAGGTATATACTTTAAAAACCAATATAAAAGGGGAAATTCTATGCTATAAGGCTAGGTGGGTAGTATAAGGTTTTAATTAATATATAGATATTAATTACCTTAAAACCTTTAGTACTACCTATAGGCCTAAAAGCTATAGATTTCTATTATATTATAGTATATATAATAACTAGGATATATAGCAGTATAATATCTCTAATACCTTTGTCTATATAGAGGTAGATAAAGAGATATATATGTAACTGCCTACTGGTTTTAGTTATAATAAAAATACTAATAAGCTAGAATTTAATATAAATTCCCCTATAAAACCCTATAATAATAACTATATACTAAAGCTTAAAAAGGCCTTATATAGCTTAAAGCAAAGCCCATAACTATAGTATAAACACCTATAGTCTATCTTAATAAATATAGGCTTTAAGGTTTCACCTTATAATAAAGCCCTATTTATATTAAATAATAAGAATAAATAAGCCTTAATAGTATGCTATATAGACGATATGCTTATAGCTACACTAAATAATACTATAACTGAATATATATATAACTCTTTATTAAAGAGTATAAAAATAAAGCCTATAGGGGTGCCTAGTAAATTTCTAGGCTGCAAAATAACTATAGACCGTTAAAATAAGGCTTTATATATATATCAAAGCTAATATACTAAGAGAATACTTAATAAATATAATAAAAAACATATATATCTAGCTGAAATACCTATAAATAATAATATAAAGCTATATAAAAATATAGATATAGCTAAGCCAGAAGAAATAACTATATATTAACAGTAAATAGGAGCTCTACTTTACTTAGCCTTAAAAACTAGGCTTAATATAGCTCTAGCTGTTATTACCTATACTTAATATATAAGTAATCCTTCTAAAGAGCACTTTATAGCCCTAGATAAGATATAGGGCTACTTAAATAAATATCCTACTTTAGAATTATACTATAACTGTAATAATAACTAGCTATATAATAATAATAATATTATCAGATTTTCAGACTCTAATTGGGCTGGAGATCTAGATAATAGAAAGTCTATAACTAGCTATATCTTTACTTTTAGACTATATAATATAATTAGCTGGAATAGCATTAAATAAAAGACAGTTGCTTTAAGTATCTGTAAAGCTAAATATATAGCTCTAATAGAGTCTATAAAAGAGGCTATATATTTATATAATAACTATAACTATATATATAAAGTTCTGGGCTATAAGGCTTTAGATAAGCCTAAAATATTAATAGATAATAAAGCAGCTTAAAAGCTAGCTCAAAACCCAGAATTTTATAAAAAAGTTAAGCATATTAATATAAAATATCATTTTGCAAGGGATAACGTTATAGCTGAAAAAGTATTCTTATATCATGTTAATACTAAAGATAATATAGCGGATATATTAACTAAACCGCTAGCAAAAATACTTTTTCACTTAATAAAAGATACTTGTAATATATTAGAAAAGG
This sequence comes from Colletotrichum neosansevieriae, assembly GCA_036785495.1. Taxonomy (NCBI): domain Eukaryota; kingdom Fungi; phylum Ascomycota; class Sordariomycetes; order Glomerellales; family Glomerellaceae; genus Colletotrichum; species Colletotrichum neosansevieriae. The sequence continues at coordinate 192,113 of JAVHLV010000110.1, read as the reverse complement.
GTTTTTTACCAGATTATAATAAACCTATTAATAGGTATAATAAAAATACAAAAGACTCTAGTATTCAAAGAGTTAATAAGCTACTAAAATAATATACTATATATATCTGGTTTTCCCTAATATAAATACTAGAATTTTTCCTATAAGGTTTTTTCTAGTATAATAAACAAATAAATAATAAAATATTAAAATAATAATAATAATACTGGTTTTTTCCTATACGGTTTTCTAGTATAAAATATATTAATAATAATAAGTACTGGTTTTTCCTATTAGGTTTTCCAGTATAAAAGTCTCTTAAGCAATAAGCTATATATTAAGTTTATAGTTATAACGCAGCCCCCTGCAAAAAAGACTATAATAAATTCACCTAGTTTATAGGCATAATTTGGGAAATACTATAGAGGCACTTTGATCTATGCCCTCTACTAGTTAAGGATAATAATATAGAAACCTAATATATTCCTACTAGTAAGCAAAGCCTCTAAATATTACTATATAAAGTTAGATATATATTCTAGCTAAATAGACTAGTAGAATAGTAATAGTATAAGTGATACTATACTATATATAACAGGGCTGATTATATTAGAGCTAAGTAGGCTACTAAGGCTCTTATAGCCTAGAAACACCTTTTAGTAAGGTACTATAAAAAACGCCTAAAAGGTAAACCTTCTAGTAAGGTAAATACTACTATATAAGATATCTAATAACTTCTTGCCTAAAGGTTAACCTTCTAGTAAGGTGCTATATATATGAGAGATAACTTCTTAACCTCCTAATAGGTTCTTATAGCTAGAAGTATAAAAAGCTCTACTACTATAAGTAGGGCTTTATATCTATTCCTCTCTCTTATCCTTATTAACTTATAATAAATCCTCCAAGATAGTAGTACTATATCTAGCATATTAATATGCCAGGCATATATAAGGTATACCTATTATTACTAGTAATACAAACTAGATTGCCACAGAGTTTAGTATTAATATAATTAATAAAAACTCCTCCTTCTTAAACTAACCTAGCCTATATAAAGAGCATATTATTAGTATAGCTCTTAGGAGAGCTCACCTTAATACCTCTATAGGAAATACCTATATATATAATTAAATTGTATATAAATAAGTAAATATTATAGTAGAAGTTAAATAGGTTATTATATACCCTATCTATTAGCCCTTCTTTAAATAGGCCCTCTATAATACTAAGGCAGAGGTGGCTCTATAGGGATTAGTAAGTATAGCTTGCACTAACTAATAGAGAGAGTATTGCTAATAATAGTATAGCTGCTAGTGGATAAAGCAGTGATAGAGGTGGTGTTAGTAGTATAGGTGATAGGTGAGAGGATAAGTTAACAGTTTAGTAGTTAGTAATTAAGCAATTAAAAACCACGTTATTATTAAACTGTGAAGTTGAGGATTATAAGGCTATAGATAGATATATAGAAGTGCAGCTGTAGTTAGGATAGGTAGTTAGCAATTATAATTATATAACTGAAGGCTATATATATTGTCAGGAGGCGTGGCGCAGAGTTAGAAGGTCTGTTACAAAGCAGGTAAAATCACTATGCAGTAGCCAGAGGCTATAAGCTATATATAATATATATACCTTAAAGGGGGATATAAGAGATATACTATAAAACCCTATACTAAAAATATATAATAATATAGAGGCTATATAATAGAGGTTAATTACGTAATACAGTGTATTACAGTACTATTAGTACTATATATACTATTAGGAGAAGCCTCTAGAAAGCTATAGAAACTACTAGCTTTTACTATCTAAGTTAAGGTTAAACCTAAAAGGGTTTTAGGTTACTAAATTACTTAATAAATAACCTAAATAAGGAAATAAGTGGGGCAGCTTAGCAAGCAGCTTATACAGCTATAGAAGGCTCTAGAAACCAAGCCTTAAGTATAAATAACTCGCCTCTCCCTCTCTAGAATACTCCCTTTTACTTAGAAGGTAGACACTTTAATATTAACTTATTTATACTTATTATTTCCCTTTTGAGCTATTGATTACGTTATTAACGATTATGTAACCTAAGAGTTATTAAGAATAACCTATTTAGTTAATAGTGAAATTTCAGGAGCAATAATATTAGCTAGTATACTAAGTTATTAGAGAGCAGTATTAACTTAAACTAGGTAAAGAATAAGAATAGTAGCAGTAAGATCCTTAAATATCTACCTAGTAATATAGATATAGGTTAAGTAATACTTATAGTATCACTAAGATAATATATATCTAAAGCATAATGCAAACTTAGCAAACTATAAACTAGTTAACTATATTATAACTATAAGCAGCGCCTTACTATAATAGGCAGGCTATATATAGTATAATATTAAGCTATATATAGGTTAGAGGCATAAGTAGTAACTTAGGAGCTTAGTAATATATAAGAGGAGCATTAGATATACTATAATTTAGTATAAGAATAGCTTTACTTATATAACTTTAATTAATATACTTATTAAACTCTTATTTCTAACTCCTAACTATATATAGAATCCTTATTATTATATAGTAGTATAACTTATATAATATTATAAACTAGATCTATCTTATAGTAGTTATTAAAATAGTAAAATAAAGTTATATAACTATTTAATATAATATATATATTATAAATATATTAATATACTCCTAAGAAGTTATATAGTTATCTATAGTTATAGTAAGTATACTATAGAGCTTAGAGATAGTAAGGCCTTAAAATAAAGCTATTATAAATCTTTAGCAGAAGATTACTAAGCTTTAGTTAGCTTATTAATAGATATATAAAGAGTATAATACTTTTTAAATATAGTTATAAAGTATATAAGAAACTACTTTAGTGCTATTTATAGTTAATAATAGCAGTAGAGATATATCCTCTCTAATAGTGCTATTATTATTTAGAACTTTAGTAAGCCTAATCTACTCTTACTTTAATATATAGAAAGAGACTAGCTATTTAGATATTATAATAATAAACACTTTATTAATAATATAAATACTTAATAAGACTTCTAAACTAGATTTAGATTAATTAAAGAGCCTTAAGATAAAGTTCTCTAAGGATTTATATCTAAAGAGATCTATAAATTAGATTATATAGTTAATATAAATATAAATCTTAATAGTAGTTTATAAAGTGATATTTGTTCTGAAGGTATAAATAATACTGATGCAAACTGCTTCCAAGGACGCGACAGCACCAGCTGGGCACGTACCTTACTTACTTTACTAACCTTCCTGTTATGACCGCAGGCGGCGCCTCACCGCAATAAGCGGGCCGTGCGCGGCGCAATATTAAGCTGCATATAGGTTAGAGGTATAAGTGGTGATTTAAGGGCATAAGTGATAACTTAAGAGCTTAATAATATATAAGAGGAGCACTAGGCATACTATAATTTAGTATAAGAATAGCTTTACTTATATAAATTTAATTAATATACTTATTAGACCCTTATTTCTAACTCCTAACTATATATAGGATTCTTATTATTATATAGTAGTATAACCTATATAATATTATAAATCAGATCTGCCTTATAGTAGTTATTAAAACTATAAAATAAAGTTATATAACTATCTAATATAATATATATATTATAAGCATATTAATATACTTCTAAGAAGTTATATAGTTACCTATAGTTATAGTAAATATACTATAGGGCTTAGAGGTAGTAAGGCCTTAAAATAAAGCTATTATAGACCTTTAGCAGAAAATCACTAAGCTATAGTTAGCTTACTAATAGGTATATAAAGAGTATAATCCTTTTTAAATATAGTTATAGAGTATATAAGAAACTATTTCTATACTGCTTATAGTTAATAATAGTAGCAGAGATATATTCTCTCTAATAATACTACTACTATTAAAAACCCTAGTAAGCCTAGCCTACTCTTACTTTAATATATAGGAGGAGACTAGCTATTTAGATATTATAATCATAGATACTCTACTAATAATATAGATATCTAGTAAGATACCTAAACTAGATTTAGATTAATTAATTTAAGGGTTTTAAGATAAAGTTCTCTAAGAATCTATACTTAAAGAAATCTATAAATTAAATTATATAGTTAATATAAGTATAAATCTTAATAGTAGTTTATAGAGTAACTCTTAGAGATATATTAACTTTAGTAGAGGATCTCTAGATTATAGTTAAGATATATAATAACCTTATATAAGAGCTTTTATCTCTTATAGTATATATATAGAGTGGTTTTAAGATTTAGAACACTCTTATATAGATATATACTAGTACTAATATTATTTTAAGAGAATAAATATAAGATTAGATATATACTCTTAAGCTTATAAAGAGTAACCCTATATTATATATCTTAAAGTTTAGTAAGCTATAATATAGATATTAATAAGTAGGTAGTACTATCTCTTTTAAAGATACTATTTAAGTGTTTATCTAAGAAGCTAAAGAGCAGTACTATAACTAGGCTATTTATTAGAGGTTAAAGTATTATAATAGATCTATAATAATAGTTAAAAGATTTATAGTAAACCTCTAAGATAAGGCTTATATAACTAGTAAGGTAAAGTCTATACTTATTATATAAATAATAGATAAAGTATCTAAAGCAGATACTAAAAAGAAGTCTAAAAAGAGAGATTATATAGGCTATAATTATTATAGCTATAGCTATACTAATACTATATAGTCAATATACTCTATCTATAAGACTAATAATAAAAGTTTATTAATATTATAAAAGAGTAATAATAAGATAGATATATCTAAGAAGAAGTCTATAAAGGAGAGTTAGAAGATAATAGAGTAAGTATACTATACCTTTATAGACTTATATAACCTTTAGGCAGCATAGAGTAATCTTAGAATATACTTAGTATATAAAACTATATCTAAGAATACTAGAAGAAAAAAGACTATTTTAAGGATAGTTAAGCAAAATAATAGTGCTTAGCTATAAAATATAGGTATAAATATATATATAATAAATAATATATTATAGTATAATAATAATAAGTATACTCTGTTAATAACCCTATATATAATTTATATAGGAGGAGGTTTTATCTACTCTAAGTATATAGAAATAGTTATACTATGCTTTAATAATAGAGAGTTAATATAATTATAAAGTATATTATATATACTAAGCTTCTCTATTAATATATTTAGCAGAGAGAGACTTTACCTTAATAGAGGTTACCTTAATAAGAATAAGCTTATTAAAGCTAATAGATAAGTATTTATAATACTTAATATATATTAAAGAGGTTTTAACCTTAATATAATATATAAGAGAGATTTAGATATATAGGTAATATATACTATATAGTAGAAGACTAAATCTAAGCTCTAGTATAGGAGACTTAGTTATTTAAGCTTTAAAGAGATAAAAAGGACTATTTAGATAACAAAAAGCTATATAATATTCTCTAAGTTAGTAGTTCTATAACTCTATAAGACCTATAATCTCTTAAAAAGCCTAAAATACTCCCTATAGATATTAAGTTACTATATAGAAAGAGCAAGAGATATTCTTTATATTAATATTAGAGAGATAAAGCTAGCAAAATACTTTAAATACTTCTTACTAGTTATAGATAATAAGATATACTTCTAAGTAATTATCTTTACTAATATAAAGAATAAGCTAGCATACTAGTTAAGAATTTATCTCTAAGAGTAAAAGAACACCTTTAGTATAGTAGTAAAGGTTATCTATATAGATAATATAGAAGAGTTTATAGTAACTTACTTTAAGGCTATATTATAGGATAATAAGATAAAGGTAGAGTTATTACTACTATATATATATAAGTAGAATAGTATAGCAGAGTATATAATTTAGATTATTCTAGATAAGATATATATCTTAAGTATTAATTTAGAGGTTCTAATAGATTTATAGCTATATTTACTTATAGTAGTAGTTTATATTATTAACTGCCTCTATACTATAGCTATTATAGATAAGATATCTATTTATATACTCTATAATAAGTTATTAAGCCTAAAAGGAGACTATATATCTAATATAAGCTAGTTATAAGTTATTAGAAGTATCTACTTTGCTTATATTAATCTAGAAGTCTAGGTAAAGAGTAAAAAAATAGCAGTATATATAGAGAAAAGTATTCTTATTAGTTATTATAGAAACTAAGTATATAGAATATAGATATTAAAGTAGGATAAGATTATTATCTACTCTAATATTATCTTTTATAAACCTATAATAGAGCTAGAGAAGTATTAGTAAATACTACTACCTAGCTAAAACTTATAGTTCTAGAGCTATATATAAGAAATTATAGAGCAGATATATAAAGTATATCTATAAATTAGAGAGACTAGATCTCTAGGAGGAGAGGATATAGCTTATACTTATACTATAACTCTTATAACTAACTCCTTTATAAGTAATCAGGAAATAAGTTTATAGCCTTATATAGACCTAATAATTATTATAGAAGTATAAAATAGATCTATAAATAACTAGTTAGAGTAGGTAGAGGTAGCTTTTACTAAGATATATAGGCTTATAGAAAAAGGGATATTATAGTTTATTAATAAGGAGGAGACACTATAAAGCCTCTAATTAATAGCTAAATAGATTTAGAAGTATAAGAAAGCCTATAATAAGCTTATAAAGTATAAGGTATAGATTATAGTAAGAAGCTTTCTATAAGTCTCTAGATAAGACTTTACCTAGATATATACTTTAATATCTTAAATAGTATTATAGTAGATCCTATTAACCTATATATAGTAAAAAGGGTATTCTATATAGTAGTGGGACTTTATTAATATATATTTAAATAGAGAGCTAGAGGAGGCAGTTTATATAATACCTTTCCTTTTAATTAAGGAGTTTTTTATAGACCTATAATATAGTAGCCTTATAGCTATATATAGTTATAAAGGAGATTAAGAGCAAGTTATTAAACTCTATAAAGCTCTATATAGGCTATAACAGAGTGGGAAATAGTAGTAGAAGAAGTTATAAAAGATCCTATAATAAGTAGGATTTATACTACTATGCTTAAATAATATAACTTACTATAATAGAGCTCTAAATATTATAATAGCAATATATATTAATAATATTGTAGTAATAGAACTAGAAGCTGCTCTAGATATAATCTATAAATATATAAGTAATAAGATTAAGGTTAATAACCTTAAAGTACCTAATAGCTTTCTTAGTATTTAACTTACCTTTAATAAGGAGTATTAGAAAACTATTATTAGCTAAGAGATATACTTAGCTAATATAATATAGAAATTTAGAGCAGAGATTAGATCTATAAAGATATCTATTAAGACTAGAGCACTTAACTTTATAGTTTCTAGTATAAAGATCTTACTAAATCTAAACCTCTAAAACTAGTACTAGAAAGTATTAGGTAAAGTTAGCTTTAAAGCACTTATAATATAGCTAGATCTCTTCTTTAATATAGAACTATAGGCTAGGTTCTCCTATTATTCTAATAAGTTATATAAGAAGAGTATAAAGCACTTAATATAGTATCTTAGTATATATTCCTCCTTTATAATAAGTTATAATAATAAATATAAGGCTAGAAACCTAAATAAATAGAGTCTTTATAGCTATATTAATAGTAACTATACTAACTATAAGGATATAGTATACTTAATAATAAAATAGATCTTCTTTATAGCTAATAGGCCTATATTATAAAGATTATAATAATAAACTATAGTCTCTAAGTTATTAACTAAGGCTAAGTACTATATAGTATTATCTACTATATTAAAAGCACTTTAAATATATAATTTTCTGAGCAAACTTAGAGTAGAGCTTATAGAACCTCTTTATATATAGATAGATAATATAGAAGCTATTATACTTATAAAGGGGAAGTCTATAAATAACTATATAAAATATATATAGGTTTATAACTACTTTATATAAGAGGTTATTAAATATAGTGAGGTTAACTTTAAGTATATATTATTAATAGATAATATAGCTAATTTACTTATAAAGCTACTTAGAAGAATAATCTTTAAATAACTTTATAAGAGGAGCAGTATAAAGCTATTTAGAGCTAACACTACTATAGAGGATTATACTAAGAAGGTTTAATATATATATAAACTAAGTTTTTAGTAAGGAGAAGTATTATAACTATAAGTAGTATCTTACTATAATAAGTAGGCTATATATAGTATAATATTAAGCTATATATAAGTTAGAGGTATAAGTAGTGATTTAAAAGTATAAGTAATAACTTAAAAGCTTAATAATATATAAGAGGAGCACTAGGTATATTATAATTTAGTATAAGAATAGCTTTGCTTATATAACTTTAATTAATATGCTTATTAGACCCTTATTTCTGACCCCTAACTATATATGGGATCCTTGTTGTTATACTTCCCTCCTGGGACGTGCAAATGGCAGAAGGCAGCAACTTGAGCATTCCGTCCCATCCTGTCAGATTGTAGGGTCCGGAACGCGCAGTGCAAGTCGGGCGCGATGTTAGTCCGGCTCTGCGCGCGGGCCCGAAGCGGCCCGGGCGCGCTAACTGCGACCGGGGTGTGCGCAGTAAAAGGGGGTTAGGACGTGCCTAAATAAGGGTAAATATATAGATATATATACTATAGGATTATGAATATATATATAATTATGCCTAATTTGATAATTAATAGTCTGATATATACTATGTTACTATAAATACTACTCTAAAACCTTAATTATAAGATAATAACTACTATAACTGCCTTTTAGCTATATAGATATAGTAACTAGATCCTCTAAATTAACCTTTTATATATAAAGATATCTAGCTTTAAGCTATAGGATAGTATTAACCTATATATTACTATTCTAAATATAGATAGTATGCTTTAAAGCTGCTTTAGAGGTGAGGTTATAGAGCTAACTATTCTAGATATCTCTAACTACTCTATAGGTAGTATAGCAAATAGTATAGCAGTTATGCTACTAAGTAATAATATAACTACTATATATGCTAATATAATTACAGACTTATTAAAGGCAAATTATAAGCTATATTAGGCTTATTAAGTAGACTATATATTTAGAGATAAGTGTTATAAAGTGTATGAGAAGCGATAATATATGCTCTAAGACTAGATTTATAATAATATCTACCTAGATCTTCTATATCTATACTATATTATAGATAAGAATATTAACTACTAGATATATATACTTTATAAGAGTGTTAGTATTAATACTTATAAGTATAAGGCTATAGCTAGAAGCAGTTATATTATAACTCTAGATCTCCTAATATATAAGAAGCTATTTATAAAGTGTAATATAGAGGAATAGCTTATAAAGTGGGAGAAGGCTATTACTAAAGTATAAGCTAGTAGCTTTATATAAGTAAAGGAGCCTAACTAGTAGTTTATAGACTTTATAATAGCTTTTAGTAATAGCAGTTTAAATACCTAGATCTATATATACTAAATAATAGTATAATTATATATAAATGCTAGCTCTCTTATAATAGGAGATATGCTGAAAGATGCCTAAGTTGCCCTTAATATATTTAAAATAGCTAACCCACACACTAAAACAGGCTGAGGAGCATTTAGCTCTATTATACTAGGAGATAATAAGAATACTATATCTAAGAATAACTTAGAAGTGTCTAAGAAGCAAAAATTGGCTATATATTAAGTATATAGAAGAGGGTAATCTATAGTATCTAAAGGCTATAAAAGGGTATCTATAACTATATAAATAATTAATAAAAAGGGCCTCTATTTAGCCTGCTATAGCTACTACCTCTTAGCTAAGTGCTAGATTATATTTAAAGAACTATACTTAGAGTGCTTTTAGAGAAGTAAATCTCTCTACTATTTAGTAGAGGAGCATATTAATAATAATAAGAAGCTTATAAAGCGTATTTATAAGCTTAAACTAAGTAGTAGATAGTATATAGAAAATAAATAACTATATAGCTGCTATAGAGGAACCTTTAAGTCTGCGTTTTATATATAGCTAAAAGACTACTAACTCTATAACTCTACTATTCTAGACTCTAGAGCAATAATATATATATTTAATAATACTTTATAGTTTACTATATTTATAGAAGCAGCTTCTAGTAACTTCCTATAGGTAGGTATATACTAGGTTTCTATTAAGGGATATAGTATAGTTAATATTAAAGTAAAGGGGTATAGTAGAAGTATAATATGCTTATAACTATATAATATAGTGCTCTGCTATAGGTTTATAAGTAACCTTATATTACTTAGGAAGCTATACTAGTATAGTATCTAGTAGGATATAAGCCTATAAAATAACTGCTTTTAAAGATTAGATTATACTTACCTCTATATATTAGATAAGAGGTATTACTAGCAGGTTCTTAAGTATAGAGAGATCTTAGAGGGTGTACTGCTATGTGGTGAAAGGGATAAGATAGGTGCTATATTTCTTATAAGTGCTTAGTAACTCCTAGCTAAGTACTATATATATATATATAATATAATAATAAAGTAATAACCTATCTATAGTAGTACTGTGATATAGTACTAGCGTCTTAGATATCTAGGCCTAGAAGCTATTTAATACCTCTTAAATAGTATAAGAGGAGTCTGTCTTATTTAAGGGGGTAAGCCTATTATAATAATTAACTATAATATTTATAATATAGATAAAGTCTGCTACTAAGTATAATAAGTGCTATAAGGGTCTGTTAAGTGTGTAGAGCTAGATAAGTATATTGCTCTAGACTTTTATAACTATAATAAAGGCTATAAAGGGTATTACTTAGTATTACTTATAATAGATTAACCTATAGTATATATCTAGAACTTCTACTTTATATAATAAGGTATAGATAAGCTCCTTATAGTAATTAAGGACTACTTAATAATACTCTTAATATAGTATAAAGTATATATAAAGGTAATTAAAATAGACCTTAAGCTTATAAAGTATCTATATATTATTACTGCTATTAAGGTATAAGGTATTTACTTTAAGCTATCTGTTACTAATACTTAAGTATAGAATAGTGGAGTGGAATAAGTTAGTGCTATAATTAAGAAATATATAAGAGCTATAGTAATAGGTGTGAAGCTACTAGATATACTATAGCCTGAGATAATAAAGTTATCTACCTATCTATATAACTATATATTTATAGTAGTAAGAGGCTAGTGAATATTCTATAAGCTATTCTATAAGCATTTTTAGGTAAGTAAGTCTGCTAACTATATATACCCTAACCTCTTATATCTATATACCTATAGCTATAAGACGTTTACTATAATAAAGGAAGCTTAACTTAAGTAATAATGCTATAAGAGGCTTATACTATATATATTTATTAGCTTCCTAGTAGGCTATATATCTAGTAACTCCTTTTATATATAGAACCTGCTATATAAGGAAGTATTTACTATATATAATATAATATTTAATAAAAAGAAGTTTTTTAATAGTAACTTAAAGAGGCTTGCTAAAGAGTTTTAGTATATAGATCTTACTATAATATAAGAGTGGATTAACTAGCTAATTAGTAAGAGCTATATATAGGCTGCTCTATAAGATGCTAATAAGGAGATTAATAAGGTAGTTAAGTATAATAACTATACTAATAAGCATATAGAAGATCTAGGAGCTATAGTATTAAAGAATATAGATATAGCTATATTATTACTGCTATAGAGCCTAGTAGCCCTAGCTGCTACTACTATACTAGAAATAAATAATACTTTTATCTATATAAATACTTATTTTAAACTAATAATCCCTCTAGAGATTCTACTAATAGTGTTTTTTATAGCTCTATAGAGTATACTTATAAGTATAAGGGGGTATAGAGAAAGGTATAACTACCCTTTAAAATATATAAATAAAAATAGATAATATAAATTATTACTGTTCTAGTGCTACTATATGTTACAGACCTTATTTAAAGCTGTCTTTCTAGTAGGCTATATATAGCTATGCTAAAAGTATAAAACTATATAATTAGAAGATAGCTCTATAGCCTAGAGTATCTAGACTAATTACCTACTAAGTGTATATATAGAGTGGGATATTTCTGAAACTTTAATAGGAGTAGGTTATACTTTTAAAGTAGCTATAGATAAGATAGATCTATAATAGTAAGTATCTACTATAGCTAAAGAATAAAGGCTAGAGAGTATAGAGCACTATAGAAGTGTTATAGTATATAGCAGCCTAAGTAAATTAGATAAAATAGCTACTCTATTAGATTGCTCCTAATCTAAGTTACCTCCTCTACTTATATCTTATAATTAGTTAGTACTATATAATAAGCTTATAAAACTATACCTATTTATAAAGGAATTTCTAGAGGCTGAGAAATCTCACTTAAAGGGATATAAAGTATTATAGTTCTAATATAAAGTAGTAAAGCAGGAGGTTTATAGTTACTAAGTGCTTAGCTACTACTAGGTTTATATATATAAACTTAATAAATATAGATAGCTAGTAAAGTTTAAAGTAAGACTTATAATCTAAGGTGACTAATAAGTAAAAGATATATAGGATATATATATAGTAATACTTATAGATATATCTTTCTAAGTACTAATAGCTATAGCTACTTATTTTAATATAGAGCTATTATAATATAATACTATAAATATATTTATATATATATCTATTAATAAAATAGTATTTATAAATATATTACTAGGCTATAGCTATAATAGTAAGGTTCTATATCTATAAAAGGTGCTTTATAGACTATACTGCTTATTACTACTTTAGTAAAAGCACTTAGAGGCTAGCCTTATAGTACTTAACTTTAAATAAGTAGTTAGTAAGAACTACTATTAATAATATAGATAAGTAATATTCTTCTTCTATATAGATAATTATATATTAGTATTTCCTTATAAGTATACTAAAAGTATAAAGGAGGCTATAAATACTTTCTAAAAATGCTATTACCTTAAAGGAGGTTAGAATATATAATAGTTTCTTAAAATTAAAGTGCTCTATAATAGAGCTATATATAAGCTATAGCTATTACAGTTAGTATTTATAGATAAGATATAGAAGCTGCTTAAGTAGTATACTATAAGCCTTAATATAGATAACTAAGTATATATATCTATAATAAAAGATAAATTAGAACTATATAAAGAAAAAGCAGCTCTATAAGAGATTAACTATTACTAATACTATATTAAAATAATTCTATATATAGTAGTAATAATATAGCTTAATATAGTGTTTGCTATAAGCTACTTTATAAGGTTTAATAATAATCTAAGCTTTATATAGTACTATGCTATTAATTAAGTTCTTTAATATCTCTACTAAATATAATATCTCTACTTTAAGTATAGTACTAAGCCTAGCAGACTAGATAATATACTTAAAGTTACTTTAGATACTAGCTTTATAGATAATATAGTTAACTAAAAGAGCTTATAAGTGCTTATAATAAAGCTATTTAGAGGTATAATTATATAGAAAGTAAATAAGTAGATAATAGTTATAATATTAATAACTAAAATAAAGCTACTTATACTATTTTAAGTAATATATAAAGCTCTCTTTATAAGTTAGCTAATAACTACTCTATAAGTTTAACTTCTAAGTAATATTACTACTAAAGCTGCTTTTACTATACTTAGTATAATATTAATAATAATCTAAATCTAATATAATAATTAATAAACTATTTAGCTAGTTAATATAAAGCTTATTTAGCTATAAATAAGGCTATAATATATTAATATCTATAACTACTAGCTATAGTAGGAGATTATAGAAGGGTATATAGTAGTTAGCTATACTTTATTAATAGAGATAATAATAGATAGATTTATAAAGATATTTATACTATCTTAGTTTAAAGCGTTTTATAGTTAGCTATAAATAAGTAACTAATATATATAACTAGAGGCAAACTATATATAGAATCTAGAGGAAAAAAATAATATAAAGTATATAAAAGTAATAGAAATCTATATTTAGGATAAAATAGACCCTAATAGAGTTTAGAAATAGCCTTACTAAGCTAGTAATCTCTGAGAGAGTGTGTCAGATTATAGAGTCTGGAACGCATAGTATAAGTTAGGTATAATATTAGTCTGGCTCTATGTGCGGGCCTGAAGCAGCCTGGGCGTGCTAACTGTAACTAGGGTGCGCGCAGTAAAAGGGGGTTAGGACGCGCCCAAATAAGGGTGAATATATAGACACACACACTATAGGATTACGAATATACGTACAATTACGCCCAATTTGACACATCCTGTCTTTCCCGCTATGCTGTGCCGGGCTGTTAGATTCTTTTTAGCTGATGTTATGTACGTACCTATGTGTTGGTGCGTCAGTAAAGGAATAGCGGTGTCAGTAATTACCTAGTAGGCCCGAGAAGAAAAGAAACAGGCGGACAACTTTCTCAATACTGATTTTGATTTTGATTTTTGACATGTCAACTCCGTCCAACACAAACGACATGGGCCTTAGTCTTAATAATACTTCCAACTTGAATCACATCTGCCAAGGCCTGTAACTTGTCGCACTTTGCTACTCACAAGTTCTCCGAGCCATGCGGCCCCCTGGTTGAGTACCTGAGCTCTGCTCACGCAATACAGAGTGAGGTACACTAATACTGGACATGGACTGAACGGAATGGATGTTCTCATTCCCGGAACAGAACCGGACGGGGAACGGCATGGAGGCCGACGGAGGAGGGCCCACCAAGCAGAACAAACGAACTTACCCGTTTTGTCCTTTTAAGCACCTCCCCGAGCAGAATCAGGCGATATCACGATAATGACCCCCACTGACCTACACTCCACTCCAGGTGCAGCGTCTCCACGAAACCAGACCCAGTTTTTATTCTGCACACAAGCAGTGGATGTTGCAGGCGCGTAGTACTCCCACCCAGTAAACCTACTGGAGTACCTACCCAAGACAACTGAGAAAGTGTAATTACCCAAGTGGGTGGCAAAAGGCACTAGAAGACAACTGGACAAGCTCGGGCCAAGATAGCACGCCAGTTTCCATTCCTTCGGCGTCCCTGAGTGCTTTTCTACCGATTATCTCCGACTTCGGTCCCCAGTAAGCTGAAATTTTCGACCGTCCATTCGTCCAAGAGGTTCAGACCCAAACTTTCCCCCCAGGGTACCTTTTTTTTGCATCCCCTCTGGTCCCCTCTTATTCACTGGAATCCGAATCTTCATTTGTCAAACGGCTGCTTTTCCCGGGGTTCCCTTTGAGACAAGAGAGAAAAAATTGGATGCGTATCCGAGAACAAACTGCAAGAGAGAGAAAAGCACGAGCTCCGGGTCCCCGTCGTTTCCCTTTCACTATGGAATCATATCTTTCCCCCATAAGCTAGGCCTCTTCCTCAGCTTTCCCTTTCTCTATTTCTGCCGTCCGTTTTCTCTCTCTTCTTCACTCCCACCCCTCTCTTCGCCTAAAACCAGAGGATAGTCCAGCTTCGGCGCCGTCATCTGGACTCTCCTTTCGTTCGTTCACTCGTGTGTGTATGCTTTGTTTAGCTCCGGCTGGTCCCAGACCACGTCACCACAGCCTAAGACGTCACCCTTCACTTCCGATTTGGGCGTACTTCATATAACCCGTCGCAAAGCGAAGCGACATCGGGAATACGCAGCAACACTCGATATTTCGAGAGTCGCAAAAGAGGGTTGCCCGACCCCCCCAACAGCTCACCGCGACCTCGAGATATCCGGGGCTCCTGGAGCCAAACGACGACACACACACACACACACACACACATACCAGCCCGCATGGCTGAAAGAGACACCAGACCAGAGGGGCTCGCTGCCGCACCCGTTGCGCCAGACCTCAAGATCAAACACCCCAACCCGCTGGCGCTGGCAACGAGCCAAAAGGTCGAGATGGAGGCCAAGATGGGCGAGACGAAATGGAACACCAAGAACCTGGGCCTACGCCTCGGCGCCGACTTCTTCAGCGCCGCCTGCGCCGGCACATTGGTTGCTCCCATCGTGTCCATCCTCGACCGGTAAGCAACGCTCTCTCCAAGACATAAACACCAAGACATTGGGCCCCTAATTCAAGCCTCTCTACCAAACAGCTCCATCATGGAAAATGCCTCCGGCCGCCGCAGCCTCGGCGAGTCCGTCAAGTCCTGCCTCCGCGAACTCGTCCTGCGCCCCCACCACGTCGTCTTCAGCAAACCCTTCGCCCTCATCTTCGCCCTCTACGGCGGCACCTACTTGACCGCCAACACGCTCGACACCGCCGTCTCGACAGCCCAGAACAAGCCCGCCTCGCACGTCACCGCCGACACAGCAAAGTTCGCCGCCACGAGCACCACAAACATCGGCATCTGCATGTACAAGGACCAGGTTTACGCGCGCATGTTCGGCCCGCCCGGCGCGACCCCGCGCGCCGTGCCCATGATGTCGTACGCCCTGTTCGGCCTGCGCGACTGCCTGACTATCTTCGCGAGCTTCAACGTCCCGTCGCGCGTGGCGCCGTGGCTCAACCAGCGCATGGGCGACGAGCTGGCCAAGAAGATCAACGGTTTGACCGTCATGCAGTTCGCTGCGCCG
Source organism: Colletotrichum neosansevieriae (assembly GCA_036785495.1). Classification (NCBI taxonomy): domain Eukaryota; kingdom Fungi; phylum Ascomycota; class Sordariomycetes; order Glomerellales; family Glomerellaceae; genus Colletotrichum; species Colletotrichum neosansevieriae. The sequence continues at coordinate 175,578 of JAVHLV010000110.1, read as the reverse complement.
GCCACGGTGCAGTTGTTGAGCACGCCGCTGCACTTGCTCGGTCTGGACGTGTACAACCGCCCCACTGCCGTGGGAGCTGCCGTGACGTGGAAGGACCGCTGGCAGATCGTGGCCAAGAACTGGGGTGTCAGCACCATGGCGAGAATCTGCCGCATCATCCCGGCCTATGGTGTTGGCGGCGTCGTCAACCGCAAGGTGAGGTTGAGCTTGATGGAGAAGCTGCCATGAACAAAGCTTTTTCTTCCCTCTTTAACATCTTGATCTGATCTTGATGTGGCCCACGAATTGGGGTGTTCTTTTCCCTCTTGGTTGTCAGTATTACCCTTGGGCATTGTTTCGTATGGGCGGCGTTCAGGACATGGTCATTTGCTCCTTTTTTTCCTACGTTTTTCTCTTGGTAGAGCATAGACTCGGCGGCGGAAATCTCACCGCCGGATTTCAAAAGACTAGAGGCAATCTAGACGACAGACCGCGGGGAACCCAGGACTCATGTAGAATAGTAATGCGCTTTAATGTCTGTGATTGCGCCGACGCGGCACACAAATAGATATCCAAGTCAAAGAGTTTTTTTTTTTCTTTTCACCTCACATCAGACCGCTCTCTTTAAGTGCTCTTAGTACATCGTCCTCTTCCCGGCGGTGCTTCTTACGCCTTCGTTTCGTATCACCCGTGTCGATGTAGTTCTTCCAGAACTTGAGGCCTTCGATGCCGTCTTCGCGACAGAGCACGCCGCGCTCTTCGGCCATTTCCAACTCTTCCTCGGCAACGCCGATGCTCCAGCCAAACCGCTCGGCAGCGTCGCGGGCGGTGACGCCGCGACCAAACTGTCGCCAGTCCCAGGCCAGCTCCTTCTCTGGCGGGAACTCGTGTAAGTCGTCCAGCCAGGAGACCAGCGCTTTAATGGTAGTCTCGTCCGTGCGATCGCTGCTCTGGACGACCAGGACGCCGCTTTTGAACTTGCGGAGTCGCACAGGAAGCTTCAGCGATTCCCACATCTGGGAAGCCTTTTCAAAGTCCATTGGGCTTACAAGCTCCACGCCGCCCCGGGCTCGATTGAACATGGCCCAGAGGTCGACCAGATTGATGATCCCTCCGGCCTTCTTCAGGACACCACGAGCGTCGTCTGTCAAGAACTCTGCCAAGTTTCTCGAGAGTTCTGACAAGTACAACGTCTCTGAGCTGCTGCCACCCACGATGTCTTTTGTGGTAACCAGACCAAGCTGGCTTGCAGACTCCGCCAACAGGGCGTTGATTTCCGAGGCTGCGGCGCCACTCCCGCCGTTCGCCTGTCTAGCAAATCTCTCTGCCAATGCCACAATCTCTTTGGCGGACGCCATAAGCGCATCGAGGTCCTCGAACGCGCTGCCAATCATTACTTCGTTGTTCTTGCGCATGTCGAGTCCGCGCTGTTCTAGGCCAGCGATACCGACACCCTTGGGGCGCTCAGGAGCTGCGACGGGGGCCCTCACTATAGCTCCGTTGTCGTCTATCGTCCGGTTGCTCTGTGGAATGGGTGGGGCACCTTGCAGAAGCCATTTCCGCTGCGTCATTGAGCCTTTTAATCTTTCGTAGAAGATCTTCTCGCCGCCTCCCCTGAACGAGATCTTGACACTTTCCGCAGTATCCTGGCCAGTAGCAGGCGAGTTGAGGACCGGTCCCGGGGACTCAGTTCGCTGTGTCTCCTGTACCACTGCTTGTGGTACATCCTGCGATATCAGGGGCGCGCCGCACATTTCGCACGCCAATAGAGACGGGTGGTTGAGAAAGGTGCATCGAGGACACTGGAATGTCGCGCTCGGCTCGGTGGGTTTCGGTGGCGCGCCCGTGAGGTTGGACGCGGCAGGCCATGGGGGCAAGGAACCCGGCTCATCTGGCCTGTTTGACGTCGACCGCGGTCGCACGGCCAAGGGAGAGCGTACGGTTGGGCTCGGAGGGGCGGGTGTTCGGCTGGTCGCATTAGATATGGACGCCTTCAAAACATGCGCCAAGGTCGGCTTGATACCGCAAGCCAGGCATGGTGGCAAGGGAGTATGAATGTTCGCCGTCGTGGGGTCAAAGTTGGATGGAACCGGGTTCGAGAAGCTGCAAATCGTGCATACCCAGGTTGCGGCCGTGGCAGGATCTGGCGGGGGCCTGTATGGACTATCGGCTCTGGCAGGTGACCCAGCGCCTGGCCTGGGGGACGAGATTGCAGAGGCTCGTGTTTGGAGGGAAGAGCGCTTCAAAGGTTTTGGGATCAGAGTAATCTTCGCAGATGACTTTATGAACCCCGCGTAGAATTCGTATCGATCCACATCTTTCAGGTCAAGGGCAACGGAGTGTTTACGCGGTTCTTCTTTGTCCACGTAGCAGATTCGATGCGAAGTTAGGTAGACTTGTCCATTTTGTTGGTGAGGAAGTTTAAACTTTCTGTAAACCACACACCATTGTCAGTCGCCGAAACAAAGCTCGAGGTCAACCTGGGTTCTAACAACGTACCCCTCGTAGAGTCCAACGTTGTCTTGGACAAACAACAAGACTTCATCCGGAAGATAAGAGGGCCGGAGAGCGGTCGTGAGGTCGATGTGCTTTAGAAACATCCGTCATATCTAGTCGACAAGATATCGAGGGAAGTGTAACGCGCGCAAGCACCACGATGACCGGAGGATTATAGTAGTGGAGGGCGGAGGGCCACGAATCGTCGCATACGCCAGTGACAGTTTCGGGCTGCGTCAAGGGCAAGGCTGGCGGATTATAGGATATTCAAGAGTCGAGCATGTTTTCAAGACAAACGCGACCACCTTGGGAAAGCTTGTGATCGCGGAAAGAAGCACACGTGATGTGATGTCTGAAGTCGGGGACTCCAAGTGATGGCAGGCGACAGTTTATCTCGCAGAACTATTACCCCACGGTTACTGCGAATCCAACGGAAGGTACGTAGATAAGGTACGTTAGGTCGTACCTTATCGCCGACCCTGCGACCCGTGGTTTTGCCGAAGCATCACAGGGCCTGAGCACACACATTTCATTGGTCTCCACTGAAATCCCTCTCACACTGACCACCCGTCATTTCCGCCGCTATTCTCGGAATCTCCCCAACCTCATCTCAATCATCTTTTTCAACACCCACAACTACATCGACGACCGCAAGCAACCACGCAAGCTGCTGCAACTCGCTTTTCGTCACACTAATCCTCAATTCAGAATCAGTTTCCTCTCGACATTATGATGCCCACCAGCTGGCCGGCGCCGCCACCGGGCGTCGCTTACGGAGCACCTCCTGCCAACTACGCCTACCCGCCTAGTACGTTGCTCCGTGAAGCCCTCGACTCATTCGCGTATTCGGTTGCTAATCATCTCACAGATACCGCATACACCGCAGTCCAGGCTCGCCAGAGCTTCGGCCAGTATCCTCCTCCCCCAGCCACCGCGCCCATCTACAGCCCGCCCCAGCCCGCCTACGACCAGAATGCGCAAGTACCGCCTGCTCAGCCGCCACGTAAGGTGGAGTGGCCTGCGTCTGTCCGCGAATATGTCCAAAAGTCCTTCCTTCCTGCAAACATGGATCCATCCGTGTCTCGTCCCGAGATTGAAGCCAAGCTCAAGGAGACGATCTCCAAGCACATGGAGAACGGTACTCTCGAGTCCACCGACTGGGAGAACATGCCGTGTCCTGCCGCCTTGATCAAGAACGAACGCCATCTTCAACTGAACTCCACTCCGAGTGCTGCCTTCTCTTATGATACGCGATATGAAAAGTCAACGCCCAACCCGAAGAAGCGCAAGTCCAATGAATTCACGTCGGATGAGAAATCTTCTGTGCCTTGGCGTTCTACTAACAGCCATCGATCCAACGCCCTGGAAGACCGCATCTCCTTCGCCTCTCCCGACAAACGCGCCAGCTTCGACGAACCTCTGCCCAAGTCAAGTAAGTTTCAGAAGCAGTTGGAGAAGCGACAACGCCGTTTCGACGGCGGCTACAAGTCATCCTACCGGTCACCCAGCCCTCCTCCCTCGGATGGTCCCGTTGTTGGCACCAGCGAGACGTTGGAGAAGCGGTATTTGCGCTTGACGGCTCCTCCCGTTCCATCCCAGGTCCGGCCGGAGCGCGTTCTGCACAAGACCATGGATCTTTTGAAGAAGAAGTGGAAGAAGGAGGGCAACTACTCTTACATTTGCGACCAGCTGAAGTCCATGCGTCAAGACTTGACAGTGCAACGGATCAAGAACGACTTCACAGTATCCGTATATGAACTCCACGCTCGCATTGCTTTGGAGAAGGGTGACCTTGGTGAGTATAATCAGTGCCAGACACAGCTGCGTACCTTGTACGCAAAGGGACTGAAAGGGAACCCGATCGAATTCAAGGCTTACCGCATTTTGTATTTCATTCACACTGCCAACCGTACCGGCCTTAATGATGCGTTGGCAGATCTAACTACAGCAGAGAAGGATGAGCGGCCTATCAAGCATGCGTTGCAAGTACGGTCCGCTCTCGCCTTGGGAAACTACCACAAGTTCTTCCAGCTTTACCTGGACACCCCCAACATGGGGGCGTACCTCATGGACATGTTTGTCGTTCGTGAGCGTCTCGCTGCTCTCTGCAACATTTGCAAAGCGTAAGTTCCAAATCTCGTCCCGTAGTGGTGGGCATAGGCTAATTCATCCCAGATACAAGCCAGACGTAAAGTTACGATTCATCACTGAGGAACTCGGATTCGAGTCCGACGTCGATGCGGCTCAGTTTATTGTCGACTACAACGGTCAGCACCTGCTCGAAGAACGACAAGAGTACATTGCTCTCTTGACCGGCAAAGCCGGATCTATGTTCGAATCTGCAAGGACCGAGGCGTTCCGCAAGGTTGACATCAAAGGCCAGATCTGAGCTCCTCGCCGCGTTTTCCTTCATCGCAATTTGCTCTACACCTTCTAACCTTTCTCCCACCGTCGAATACCGGCCTCTGACCCCTCTCTCCAAACCCATTGTCCCGCAAAACCCTTGGGTTTGGACCGGACTCTCATCGTAGACCTTACTTTTTATGTTTTCTCTTCCTTCCCTCTTCGAATTTCACAATCCCCGCACTGTTCAGCATGCATTTTCCCGCGACTCCTCGAAGACCACTCGTTGGTTACGAACTCACGATTTTCACCGATCTGCCTTTCTGCTCCCTTTGACGACATTGACGCTTACGCACAGCTTCAGCAGCGGGATACCTTTCGGGGGCTCGTGGGAGGCAGTCGATGGACGAAAGCGACGACGGCACACCAGGCGGAGTTGCTGCTGGTGGTGAATCACGTCCGCCAGCCTTTGGTGACTGGCATTAGGCTCCGGGGGCTTATGTTTTGATATCTGCTCGTCGTGCTAGTGTGCATACGAACTGGATGGCGTTGGAATGGTAAAAATATGGGATTGGTATGCTCAGGACTAGACGGCGACTGGAGTTGGACCCGCTTTGGTCTTGGGCGGAACCCTTTGCATATATGCCTTGTTATGTCAAGAAGCAGCTGCTGAAGCCTAGCAATCGCAGCGCAGCGAACGCGGTTCCTCGTGGACCAAATGGATTTCTAAGTTCCAAGTGGCCTCTGGCAAGCCTTGAATGGCCTAACCTGTGCTGTTGTGGCAGTCATGCGTGAGTTCATTGCATTCTTTATCGTCCATCGCCGTTGGTCTCGGTGCCATGTGTGGTCATGATCGTTGCAGTCCGCCATATTGAGCACGTCCGCTTGCTGTCCCATGATCTCAAAGGCTCCAAGTCTTGTGCCATGCCTGCTCGTGATTCACGGCTTGCTATCACCGTCAACTTGGAGGTGACGTCGGATCATGCAGCCATCGTGCGGAGGCGTCAGGGTGGCTTACACCATCCGTCTAACAAATGCCCAGTTGATGAGCATCTCCTGTGTCTGGACAGCCAGGGAGGCGATATTGGCTATGCCGAAGCAAGCCACATTATCTATCCCTTACATCGTCTCCCGCTCGAGTCGGGGGCATTATGGTCCTACATTCGATCACACCGGCTACGCAGCCGTTAGGCTTCGTTAAGACTTTGGTGTACATCGAATCCTCTCATTGTTGACTCGGTGGGAAGGGTTACGCTGCGCGCCATGCGACGTATCACGACGCGGAAGGCAGGCAGAGATGATTGAATACCTTGAGGCACAAACAAAAAGGGGGGAAGGGTCCCGCATTGTAGATTATGTGACCCCAAAACCGAGCTTTGGATGCTCCCAACACCCCCGAGGTCTTTTACTGTACTAGTAACATTGTAACCTTGGCCCCTTGGAACAGTCGAAAACGTCCCTTCCTCGCCAAGAACTACGCTCATGTCCATGGGCTCTCAAAGGAGATTATGCCAACTTGTCGTTTGACTTGTCGGGCCATATCTGTGCGCGGGCGCTGTTCACGCATCGATGTGACGGTCTCATTGAGACTGATTGCTCGTCGTCTTGCCACTGAAGGCCGCCTACACCCTGAACTGGCTCAAAGCCACAAGTGTATGTACTTGGGCTTCCGTCGTGGTCCGGGAGGCAGCTCTGTCATCCGGACTTTACGTGGTCCGAGTAGTGTTGGCCTCCTGCGCGAAGTGCGTTGGCAGCTTGAGCCCAGAGGTGATTTCTCTTGGACATGGCGCATTCCGAGCCTCTTCAAGTTGACGCCATCCGGGTTAAGTCTGAACTGTAATCTAGCGACTGGAAGGCATAATAGCTGCCTTGATCACACATCGCCGTCTCGGTCATGCTTATCGTTGTTCTACCATCGGTCCAAAGCTGCTGCTGACCTGGTGATGCTTGGATCTTAGTATGGCTAGGCTCGAAAGGAGGATCATCACATGCTTCTTCCAGTTTGTCCAAAGATAGCGCGCCAGTTGATGGCAAGTTCCCTACGGTGGAGGGTGAAAAGTCTAGGCTTGGGGCCATGAAGCTCATCGCGAGCTGATTGCCACACGAAGATAAATCTTCAAAATTCATCTCTGAGCCGTCAACACTGCCACCGCCTGCCATCTCGACGAACAAAACGGCATGACAAGGCTTCCGATCCGGGACGAACTCAGTCAGGGTGAGCCGACGATTAGCAAGTTCTCGGCGAATAGACTCTGACATGGGCAGAATTTTCGGTGCGAGCAGTCGAAGCTGTCCGCAGAGGCCCGAGATGGGCATGAGCGCCTACGTCTTGTGCAAGAGAGTACCGATAGGCCCCGGTGTGATATCTCACACACAAGACATTCAAAGATTGCCAAGGGGTGCATCTTGGAGTGCGTGAACGGACGACGAGCTACGGCCACCAGCTGATGTGGACCGCAAGACAGACGTCCAGGTCAAGATCGACCTCTGCGCGACGCGGGGTTGGTTTTCAAGCCAGGCTTGTTGTCTGATATGAGCAAAACCTTGCTCCGCTTCCTCTTTTCTGTTCCTCCCGCGACTCTGTGCGCAACGAGGGGACACTTTGACACCCCGGCCCTTCAGCTGTGCGAGCGAGATGCCCGCGACCCTTGCCCCGTGCCACCTGCACGCTGAGATGGCTATGACTAGGGGAGATAAGTGGAATGTCGGACCGTTCAAATTTTCACTATCAAGGACAAATAAGTAATGTTTCCGCAGGGAAAAGTGCTGAGGTTGGTCCTTGGCCATCGGGAATCGAATGTAGAAACGAACGGCAACTTCTTTAAGGAGATTCTACAGCTTAGTGTAGCATGAATCTGACAACTCCGTGAATTAACGTCACTACCGAGCCAGCTGAAGGTCGAAATAAACACTATCATTTACAGGCCTAACTATATGTTCATACGGTTATAATAATTTCTAAGCCTGAGCCCGTCTGACTTCCAAAGGAAAAGCTGCAAATAACTGAGAAATCCCGGCTGAACCAGAAGCTAAAGCCGACCTTAGCGATAGTATTTTAGTACTTGGCGGCTTTCGCTTTACTATTGAGGGGCTTTCCTGAATACTGGGTCGATCTCCCGGCCGTCAACTCAGGAACTAGCAACTCCATTCAGCCGGGGAAGTGATGCCGGATGTCGAGCGGGAGGTCCCGCCGCAGTTCGCCCACTCCGAGAAGAGCCGGCCATTACCAAAGCTGTACCTTTTGCGCGAGGTGCAACAATGGCGTGGCACGCCGTTGGCGCGTGGATGGGACGGAGACCCCGTTTCACTCATGCCAAGACAGCTGTTCTCAGCGAGCTCACCTTGAACGGGATCTTCACGTCCTGACTAGGCCGCGGAATGGCATCCACAAATCGGCGCTACGGAATGGTGTGAACGGGACCTTGCATGCCGGCCTCTTGCTAGACGTTTCGGAGTCAGGTCCTAATAGCAGTTTGTCAGCGAGTCCTCCCCTTGTAAGTGCCAAAGCATCCTATCACCAACTCATGTACTCAACTCATGAACTTGAGGCGATGCTCAGACTTATCAATGGAGGGTTGCGTCAAAGGTCTCTCAGATGTCGGACTCGCAGATTCATGACTACTACCCTGTCGAAGCATAGGTCATACCACTTATGCGGGTTGATTTTGATCGCGAAAACATTATAGACGCTTGAGCCACCGAGGCGCTGGTTGTACTCGTGCCCATGTTCCTCGTCTAAAAAAGTTTCCGCTTTCTCGGTTGGCATCCAGGATTGGGGCTGGCAAGTTTGGCATTCTGACCCAGGCACCCTAATTCACGGTGGCCCTCCCTTGGTGATCTTTAACCACGGGCTCAGGGTTCCTCCTGATATTTGGAACTCGAATAAAAGTAATCACATCGAGGGATGATATTTTTTTGTGGCGTCCCATTGGTCAACACCTTGGCTGTTGTCCCGTTTCAGCCACCATGGGACGTCGAGTTTCAAGTTGTGTTGTGTCCGCGAACGGGACGGGCTGGATCCGATAACAACTGCGGCATGAAGTTAAAGCTTGACCTTGTTCCTCAGACTCTCTCATTATCAACGAAGTAGAAGATGGAAGATGGGTTCGCTTGACCTGGAGTATTTGGAATGACAGATTCGCCATCGGATTGGATCATCCTTGCGCATTATCTTCCTCGGGAGTTGTCCTGAGTCTGGTAGTCAAGGTTGGCCTTCAACCTCCAATTCCCGGGGAATGGTGACAAAGCTTCTGGAAGGGTGACTGATAACCGCAGGAAGCGTGACCTTGGGACTGGGGAAGGGCATATCTTGATGCGGGACAAGCTGCGGGATGGCACATTTCCATGGGTCGGTACTGCGTACTCAGCGAGGATGTGATGTGTGTACGGCTGCTGTGCCAGCATGTGCCAGCATGTGCTGATACGTCATCCTCCGCCAAGGGCAGTCCAAGTGCCGTGATTATAGCTGCCAAGCGAGGATATCCATAAAGATAGCTGGCAGTTGGTCCCAGAATTGCGGGAGGAGTGTACCAGTGTGAAGATGAGACCCTGGAGCCGTTGACCTGGAGTTCAAAGACATCCCGCTACTATCTTTGACTCTCACCATCAGCCCCCGCAAAGAGAGTTAACCAGCTAGGACGATCAACAGGAACAGGACGATACCAAGCTTTAACATCATGGCTGCCACTTCCGTCACTAGGGAAGCCAAGGAAGGGCGGGGATGTGGTTCCTGAACCGTCCCGCTGAAACGGGACGTAGACAAGGGTTCTCGACCAGCCTCAGCGCTTTCAGAACTACACTAGGCGGGACTAGGGCGCCTTCATGAGCGCTAGGGGTGAGCGAATAGAGAACCAGCAATCTATTTGAAGCGTCGGAAACTTGGGACGGATAGAGAGGTCAGTGTTGCCAGGGCTGTCCGTGGATGAGGTCATTCTGATGAGATTCGCATGGTTTCCTCCATGCAAGGTACGGCGCAGTCGCCGTGATGGAGAATTTGCGAAAAACCTGGGTAATCGTCCAACAAAACTTCACCATGCGAGTGAATGAGTGCCAAATGCAGTAGGCGGGCGAGCCAAAGTTGCTTGACCGACGCGTTGGCGCGTAAGCTGGTCCGCCTATTCGTGCTGATCAATAGGCTAGGTGCATTCTAGCCCGGCCTAGACTTTCGATATCCTCACAGGTTGTTTTTGCTAGCTTGAACGCAAAGCTTTTTAAGACCTTGGGCCAACGGTAGATCGCCAATGCCCTTAGAACAGACAATCCGATTAGGTTTTGCACGGTTTGACTTGTGAAGAAAAGAAGCAGACACACGTCGCGCGCCATTGAAGACTGCTATGTCAGTCTGACGATATTCGCATGACCAGTCAGAAATTAAAATGAGAAAGATTCGCGATACTGGCGGCGGGGATCGCGTTTGCTTCACGGCATCCCTGTAATATTTTGCCACGGCATTCCTCGCTTGGATGGTATCCTCTAGGGAGAAATTTCAATCCAGGTTTTCGATACCACCAGCTTCCCAGGTCGCATGCGGACTCGCGAAGTCCGCTGACGAAGTGACGATTTTGAATACATTGTTCTTCCACGAGCAACGCAAGCATATTTCTGCAAGAACTCAATCGCTCTTTCAAGCTGCCAATAGTTGAGTCGGCACGTTGAAGTATGGTATCTGCGGCGTTCGAATACCCAAAAATCTTTTTGGACCCGTCAAACCCAGCCAGCCGGGGAAGAAATCCGCGTGGCAAGGTCCGATGGTCCTTGGCTGGACTGGGCCGTTGCAATCATTCTCGGAGCTGACTCGTGAGCTGTGCCTGGTTGCAAAGAAGGAAGAACTCTGCTAGGCTGTGGCCGATAAATGGAGGGCGACACAGGATACCCCGTCTTCACGCATTGTTCGGGATCACCAGGGAGCGAGAGAGTCTTTGCGTTAATCGATAAGATGCCGCTCTGAGTCTGTTCTGCTGTCCAGCCGCCCCCTGCATCGCACTGCCATCTGGGGCAAGCTTGACCATTTGGCCATTGGAGGGATAAGGCTGTTTGGAGGAGAGCTCAGTTCATGCAAAAGCAAGTGTCAAAAGCATGAGACTATGCCATTGGTTGCATGCTGTTGTTTCGCAGGGGGCGTGTAAGGTCAAAGTAGACCGAGAGGGGCGTTAATGGAGAGCCAAAGGTCTGTGTTTAAGCGGAGGGGTTGCCATGTGCGCACCCAGGAAGAAAGTGGCAAAAGCTGTACAACCGCGGGGGAAAAGAAGGGCCAGAGCCCGACGACGAGGGGAAGCTAAGATAAGCCGGAGATCCGTCAGCTGGCTTGTGAAGGTTCCGTCGTCATGGTATGGGAGAAATGCCTTTTCTGAAGCGCTGAAGACGTCCACGAGACTATTGAAGAGCTAGCCGTCTTGTGCGATGGCATTTTCTAGGGGTGTTGCAAAGGAGGGCGGATGTACGAGTCTCCGTTGTGTGTCCTGTTGTCAGCCGCCGTGCGGGGCCCTGTAAAGAGATGGCAACAGTGCCGTCATAGGTTGTGTTGCTGGCCCAGGATTAAGCCGCCCCACCCTGTACGAATACAATTGCCCACTTGTCCCCGACCCATCAAGTCTTCTCTAAGCTGCCCCGGGTGCTTTGGTTCGGGTTGAGAAGCCGGTGCAGCCACCGGCATGAGGCTTGGGGAGCATGAAAGCGAGACATGCAGATGCACGATATGACTGGCAGACAAGAAGCCGTCCCTGAACTCTGGAGTTGATCCAGCCGCAAGAGACATGCGACCACAGATGCCCGTTGGCCACGGATGAGCGACGGGACAATGTTCCAGTGGCCAAGGGTCCACTGAGAGCCGAGAGCTAGCAGACGACGGCAGTGCAGATGAATTGAATGTGTATCATGGAAACGCTTCTCTGGCGTCAACCTGCCTTTCGACCCTTTCCGAAGGTCCCCGAGTGCAGCTGTTAGTAATTAAGCTTTCCATCTGAGGTGAGGGCTGCTGATGTTGGTTGCCACGCCGGCTGGGTTTCGCGCATTGCCCGGTTTGTACACAAGGCGCTTTAGTCTTCGTGCCTGTGGGCCGCTGTCTGTCTGGCTCTTTCTTGCTCTCTAGCAACGGCTGCATCCCGAACGTTGCTGCGTTACCGGATGGAGCGATGGCTTTAGTCTCGTCAGCTTTGGTCATGCGATGACAGTATTGACAGGCACCGAGGAGGCAAGAAGAGCGCGGCATGAATATGGGCTGAAATCTAGATCGGAATGAGGATGTGATGGATGAGAATACTGCGTTTTGGAAGGTTAGGAAAGAAACATTTCGACCAGGCTGTGTTAAGAGCGCTCACCCTCGTCGGCGGCCACACGACCAGGAGAACCACGCATACCGAAGTACGGATAGCACCACCCATAATCTGCAGGTCGACACGCTCGTTGGAGGCAGGACCCGCGCAATACACCCACTCACGCCCAGCGAGCAGACGCAGACAAGACGGGTACAGACCAGGGTCGTTTGGTGACTGGGTTGTCGAGTGCAGACCACCAGTCAAGCCCCCAGAAACCCCCCCCCCCCCCCCCCCCCCTTCCCTTCCCTTCCCTTTCGTCTGGTCTGGTGGGATTTGGGAGCGCATCCCGGGTGCTGAATTGTGCGTACGGAGGACTGCGTGGGCGTAGGGTAGTATTAGCGTGCCGTAAGGGGGTACCCAGGTACCCCGGCTTGGGCTACGTAGTGTAATTTAGAGGCAGAGAGACAGAGGTTTGGGTTGGGCGACCGAGCCTTTTTACCCTCGCCCGTCCGCCGTTCTTTCTTGAGAAGCTTTCCTCACCCCTCCAGGTCGAATCGCCATAGCCCGCAGCCTGCTCGCCGCATTCCAGCGCGATCTTGCACTTCGCCGAGTAGTCGAACCCTTCAACTTGGGACCTTGGACGGCAGACATAGACTGAAGAGCGACGCGAAGGTGCGCACTACCATTTTGTATTCAGGAACCGTTGCGACTCCGCTAGGACTGTGTATCCCGAGTTGATTCGCGGGTGACTTGTTTCGGAGGCAGAGAGAGAGAGACAGCCGTCTTCCGACTTGGAATAAGAAAGCCAGGGAGAGTCAGGCCAGCAAAGCCAGTCGATCGATCAGCCAGCGGCGAGGACAACTGGACAGCGTTGCCTATCAAGTGGGAGAGCCGGATGACGACGACGCCAGACATCGAGTTTGCGCTGACAGCACCGATAGTTGGAACTGCGAAGAACGAAAGAAAAGGACAAAGTGCGCAGGAAGTTTTATAAGGCAAAGAAGGAAGACAAGGGAACCGAACAGTTTCAATACCGACTTCGACAACCTCGGGCCTTTTTTGGAATTCTAGAAGAGCAGGAAACCTGATTCCCAAAACCCCCTGGCCGTTCCTCCCTTATTTCTCCTCGCTCTTTCTCTCCCCATCTTTTGTTTTTGTCCCCCTTAGGAGCCCAACAGCAGCGACTCAGCAAACAGCGCAATTTCAAGGGAAAGTGCGACCCAGTCATCATCGCCCCTCCCTCCTTCCCGTCTGCACTAGCATCAGCCTGACCCCTCCCCTCCTTCCTCAGTTGGGAGTAGAGACGGGAAGAAGAAAAAAAGGAGGAAATAAGCAACAACAACACCACCACTACTGCCGCCAGTCAAGTCAGGTCATCCGCGCCCACCTTCCTTTCTACGTTTAACTGGTTCGTCAACGCCGCGGCGGCAGCAACGACACGCGCAGAAGGAGACAGAAAGAGACAGACGGAGATACGACGACGACGACGACGACGACGACAACAACGAAGACGACGCATCATCCTCCCGTAGTCGTACTGATTCACTGTTGCGGTCCCTGTTTGCGCCCAGTCAGGCATTGCGGAAGGAGCATTTCCCTCCCTTCGTTACCTAACCTACCTTACCGTCAGGTATCGCACCGTGTCTTAAGGAATCAATCAGTCAATGCTCCTGTCGACTTTCCGTGGTACCACAGGGTCCCCCGCCCACTACCCTGACTTTCCCGGCCTGCTCTTTTCCTGAGCATCGCATACGAATTCCATCTCGCCAGCCCGACAGACTCCTCTCACCCTGAGGGAGTGTCACACAAGATGAAGGTTCGTGATTCACCATCAACTCTGGTACCTGCCTGCCGCCGTCGTGCTCTGCTTCTTCATCCCACCTTATCCTGCCTTACCTGTCGCTGCAGTGCAGCAGCATCTTTTCGCATCTCATTCCGTCCCCTCCCCGCCCCCCTTCTTCGAGTACGAAGCTCTGCGCGCGCATAATCACCACATCCACACCACGTGTACTCGCGATTTCCTGCACCTATTGCTTCGTATCTCTCTCGATTCGCCTAGACCGCAAGGTGCATTTGACTTTTCTTCCCGGTCTGCGACTCTGTCCTTTGCGTTCCTTCTTATTTGCACCGCTCCCAACCCCGCATGCATACGCCTACCATCACCATGTCGTCGCGAGAATCAATCGCTAGAAATCGGTTTTCCGACCACCTACTGACGATGCCTCACCTGTTCCAGGCCCTCCGTCGGTCCATCAAGGGCGAAAAGGACAACGTCAAGCTTAACATCGCCCCCAAGTCCGCTGTTGCCATCGTGCCACCGAAAAAGGTGTGTAATCTTTCTGCCTGATCTGCCATGCTTCGCTGCGCCTAATGCACGCGCAAGCCTAGGCAGGTCGAATGCGCAACGCACAATGCTGATTACGAACCTGTGCATTAGGTTATTCGAGCGCTATATGACTATGAAGCCCAGTCCAACCAAGAACTAAGCTTCTCGCGAGGCGACTTTTTCCACGTCATCGGCAGAGAAAACGACCCCGACTGGTACGAGGCATGCAATCCCGCCCTGCCCGACGCCCGTGGGCTTGTGCCAGTCGCATTCTTCCAGGCTTTGGGCCGCACCGAGAGAGACAGTGGCCAATCTGACGGCGGCGGTATGCCTCGACCGCCAACTATGTCCCCGACCATCTCCAAAAATCCCGATCACGATTCAGGTTACGCCGAGTCTGCACCAGCTCCTGGTGGAATGCAAGCAATGCAGTCACCTCCGGCAAACCAGCAGCGCTTGTCCAGGTCCGCAGGCAAGGGATCCGGTGCCATGGTTTACGGTATCGTCATGTACGACTTCGTGGCAGAACGCGCCGACGAACTGGAGGCTAAGGCCGGCGAAGCCATCATCGTTATTGCGCAATCCAACCCGGAGTGGTTCGTCGCTAAGCCCATAGGCAGACTCGGTGGTCCTGGTTTGATTCCAGTGTCGTTTATCGAAATTCGCGACATGGCCACAGACAGCGCCGTAGGCAACGCCTCAGACGCCATCAAGAAAGCTGGCATCCCGAAGGTCGAGGAGTGGAAGAAGATGGCCGCTGAGTATAAGAACAGCAGTATCACGCTCGGCAAATTCGACGTTGGGGGAGCGCCGCTGCAAGGGCCTCTAGAGCAAGGCATGGAGCGTATGAGCCTACAACAGGGTCAACGAAGAGGCTCACAGTCGCAAAACGGCACCAACTACGTAATACTCAGTCCTTTGCATTATACGTATTCACATTCACTGACATGAAAGCAGCAGCAGCAACAGCAGCAGGCGAACTACCAGCAGTCGCGAAGCTCGCAACAGGCTTCCCAGCCCACGACTCCCTACATCAAGTCTGCCGATCAACTCTACGCTCCTATTTCTGCACGCATTCCAAGATACTGCTTCGCCGAGGACAAGTACTGGTTTGTGATCGAAGCAGTATTAGAAGATGGTCGTCATTGGGAATTATCACGGTACTACGAAGATTTCTACGACTTCCAAATTGCTCTCTTGACCGAATTTCCCGCAGAGGCAGGTAACACCGGCACGCAAAAGCGCACGCTGCCTTATATGCCCGGCCCAGTCAACTACGTCACGGATGCCATTACAGAAGGTCGTCTGCACAATTTGGACGCCTATGTCAAGAACCTTCTCGCACAGCCTGCTTACATCGCGAGATGTACACTTGTCAGGCAGTTCTTCGCCCCTAGGGAGGGCGACTACGAAATTGACCCCAACGCAGCGGCTGAAGACGAGTATAGACTGTCTGGTGGCTCGCAACCCTCCTCGACCGACTCACCGGCCGATGGTGCGTCCCGGCAGTCTTCGAGGAACAACTTAAACGGGAACGGTGGCTACGCGGGCCTTTCCGCTGCGCCGCAGCAACGATCTATGGGCCAGCCGGGCATGACGCGGCAACCGTCGTCACTATCTCAGTCTCAACCTTCTGTTTCTCCCGGCATTGGCCAGGCTCAGGCCATGAAGATCAAGTTGTATTTCAATGGTGACCTCATCGCCATCCGGGTGCCAACAGACATCTCCTTCCAACAGCTCTACGACAAGATTAGTGACAGGCTCAAGATCCCTGCTGGCGAAGAAATACAGCTCTTCTACAAGGATGAGCCGACGGGCGAGAAACCTAATTTGATGAGCGACAATGATCTCGATATTGCTTTGCAGAGGAACGAGAAGCTGCTGCTCTACGTGGAGCAGGTCTAGGTCGCGAGTGAGCACGCGCTTGACTTGCGAATCGGATGGTTTCTATGACTATCTCCAGCGAAAAGCACACCTCTCCAAACCGCCATTGCATTCTTGTTTCATGATTCCCAGCGCATGCGACGCATTGCCACACCCTGTCTTGTTACACGGGTGTTGGCTGATTTTCACGTCTATGGTTTTCTTCTAGTAGCTGGACTCGATATACGACCATGATGCCAGTGGATCGACCCTCCTTGCCTTGACGCAAAGGCGGCTACGCTCCCTTTCACGCTTCTTTGGCCTTGAAAGGCCCCCCTTTTGACGATTTTCTCCTCTCTTGAACGGATATTGATGTTGATGACGGGGAAACAAAAAAGAATTATTTGAAACGGCCCCCGAGGGCCCATATGGCCAAAGAGTTTCTCACAAGACGAAAGATGGAAATGTTTCTATCACGAGGCCATGGGAGAACGGGGACAATGGCGGGCGTCTTTTGGCCAAAGCAGCTTGATTTGTCAACTCTTCCTCAGCTCTTTTTCTCAACTCCCCTTTTTTTTCAAGTGCGGGGTACTGGAGTCAAGAGTCCCTTCCTTACCTTTGATCTTTGGGTCGTGCGGTACGCACGGAAGAACGGAGCAAGGTCAGAGGTCCCTTGCGATGATTAGCGGAATGACTTCGTGGATGATGTATGGATGACCAGACGTTAGTAGGCGGAGGAGGGTGCAATACCACCAGTATTTTGAGTGAGAGAAGATAAGCCTGTTCCACCATGTATTTCAATTTGCCCGTGACAGGGAAGACCTGCAGAGTATCGCAATTAGGGCCAGTACACTACCTAAAGAGAGGTATGGTTAAAGAGGTATGGTTCTATGGGCGACCGCTCATCATGATTCTCATCACGCTCAAGAAAGACTTGGAGTCATTTTATTAATATAAGAGTTGCGAGCAAGAAAACAGACGGTCCCTATCCCGCAGATACGCCGTCGCACTTCACTTTTCTTACTCCTTTCTGAACGGCGTTCGCGTGATTTCCCACCGCAAGCTATGCCTCATCCGAAAAGTAAAGCGCAACTCTGCTTCCTAATACTTCGGAGTGAGAAGAAAGTTGGGTATTTCATTTCGTTTTCACTCCTTTCTATGCTCTCCAGCTTTCCCCACCACATCCACCGCGATTTAGACAACAACATGGGTAGACATGTGCTCCACGGCCTCCTTGATGGTCCGAAGCATCCTCTGATTCACGCAGAACGGGCACCGCAAAGGCCGTTCGTTCGCCGAGACCGGATCGTCGTTCTTAATAGGCGTCAAGTTGAGCTCGGGTGTAGACGGGGCGAATCTTGAAGCGTTCGAAACAGCGCGCTGGATGGCGGGCGTCGCCAGCGCGGCAGCGGCCGTTCCCTGCGCGCGCTCCCGCTGCTCCCGCTCTTCCCTCGCAGCTGCGGCGGTTGCTTCGGCCTCTGCCTCTTCCTGCTGCAACTGTCGCAGCGCGTTTTGAAGCACGATATCCGGGTCTTCTTCGCCGTACATCGGGGTCTCGCTACCGGCCGGCGCGACCATGCTCGGGTCGGCGCTGTGAGGATCGGGAGGCGCTACTGCCGCCGCCGCGGGCGGGGACATGGCTCCCGCTGAGCCGGGGCCTGCGCTTAGCCGGCGAAGCACCTCGTCGCGCACGAGAGCACACGTCTGTAAGCTTGCCTCGACGCCCAGTGCCCGCAGTACTTGCTCGTGAATCGCGGCGGGACTGGTCTCGGCGGACAGCGCCATGAGTCGCGGGACGCAGTCGGCGAGGTATCCGATGTCGTCGGCCGGGTTGATCCCTCCTTCACCGTGTCGACGCTGACGCCTGATCAACAACCCGTATCGCTTCTTGAACCTGTGAATCCAGCCTGGGGAGAATTCCGGGGGCGTCTCATCCTTGTACCGCGGCAGGGCCGTGAAGATGGCTTTCGCCTTCTCGCCAAGCTCCTCATTCGTCGGGTGGCGGCCGGTAGCTTGGACCTGCTGGTACCACCGCAGCACGAGCTTCTCGACGTCGGGCCAGTTACCGAAGCGCAGTCGCGAGCCGCTCAGCTGGGGGTTATCGCCGTCGAGCCGGGAGTACTTTGGGCTGAGGGAGTGTGAAACGGTAGACTGGGAGATGTGCTGGCCGTACTGGGTGTAGAACCAGTCTATGCAGGCCTTGTGGCTGGGACGAATGGTCTGCGCGTTGGCCCAGCGGCGGAGCGCGCGGCGCTGGTCGAGGGTGAGGGAGTGTCGCTCCTTCGGGGTTGAGATCGGGGAGTCGACGCCGTCTGTGGGACCGCCGGGGCCGTTGAGCCCGCTCGCGTCCGGGTCGGAGGGGTGGAGGTCGTGGGCGACATCGTGCTGCGCGTCGTGCGCATTATGAGGGTGGGAGTGAGGATGAGGGTCGTGGTCGGCCATGGCAACGGCGGCGGCAGACATTTTAATTGGGGGGGTTCTTCAGACGAAGAGGGTTCTCATACGTGCGCGCACTCGAGCGCGTTGGGTCATCGGCGTCCACGACGAGGAGGCCTATTGTCTTCGGCGAACACTTCGATCGTGTTTATTCTCTCGGGTACCTCTCGGACAAAAAAAACACGGCAGACCAGGCGCAACGGCGCGCTGGCTGGCAGCGACGGGGGTCTTGATGAAGTGTGGTATGGAAGAACAGGTCAGCGATTCTTTTTGATTCAATTGAAGAAATCGTTGTATCCGTAGTGAGGTTTTGGTTGGTGTGGAGGTTGTGACGGTTAAGGGAGGGAAGTGAGGAAACGTGGAAAATGAAAAATGCGGTGGGCGGGATGGGGGACGGGACTTAGCACCATGAGGGAAGCGAAGCCGTGGGGATTCTGGGGCCAGCACGGCCCTCAGGCACGGTACGTTTCTTGCTGCATTATGCATCCAATGGGGAGCTCGGGAATTTCCAGAGGGGGGAAGGAAAGGGTGGTTGGCCCAAGCTCCCACCTGCGAAAACCATCATGTTGCGTGTTGCATTACCCGGTGCATAACTAAACTGCTGTTTCAAATGCCGGTTTCGACGTGGAAAGCACTACCTTACCGCATTTAGGTAAGCTGCCTTACTGCGTAATTACCTACCTTACGTATGAAGGTAGCAGGGTGTAATAAACCATGCCGCACTTAAAGCAATCGAGCCAGCGAGACATTATTCAACAAGGTACTTACTTGCTTGGGCGTTTGTACGGATCGATGGATCCTTCAATTGTACCTGTGTTACTGCTCAATTTTATCCGCAACTATGTTTTCAATTCTCATTGTCGACATTTCTTCGACGCTCTATTTCAAACAGACGCCAATCGTCGTTATCCCCATGCTCTTCTCTCACATATTCATGCCATCGCGGCTCATTGTGTCGCAACCATTAATGCAGATTCCAACACCTCAAATGCCGGTTTTCCCACCCAAAAAAAAAAAAAAGGCAAATCAGACCACCATCACTCCCTGCCCCCTGCCCCCAGCCCCCACCTGCTTAACGCATAGGCCTCTCTCTTCTCTCACACAGACATCTTCATGGCAATCGTCTTATGCGGGTCGTAACCCTTGACCATGAAGTCCTCCACCTCCCACCCATCAATGCTACACCCCGCCTCCCTGTTGTTCATCTCCAGCATGGGGAAATCTCTCGGCTCGCGCTCCAACTGCACCTTAAGCGCGTCCACGTGGTCTGCGTAGACGTGCGCGTCGCCCATGACGTGCGTCAAGCTTCCCGGAACCAGGTCGCATGCGCGTGCGATCATGTGCGTCAGCAGCGCGTAGCTCGCGATGTTGAATGGCACGCCGAGGCCCATGTCGCAGGAGCGCTGGTACAGCTGGCAGTGTAGGTGTCCCTTGGGCTTTTCGCCGTCCGCGGGCGCGTTGCGCGACCGCGGATAGGAGACGTAGAACTGCGCAAACATGTGACACGGCGGGAGGGCCATCTTCTTCAGGTCGGCGGGGTTCCACGCGCTCAGCAAGATGCGGCGGTCGTAGGGGTTCGTCTTGAGCTTGTGGATGACCTCGGCGAGCTGGTCGACGCCCTGGCCGGTGTAGTTCGTCTTGGCGTCGACGTACTCGGCGCCAAAATGCCGCCATTGAAAGCCGTAAACGGGGCCGAGGTCGCCTACCTCGCGGTGGGAGAGGCCGATACTGTCGAGGAACTCCCGTGAGCCGTTGCCGTCCCATATTTTAATACCGGCTTCGCTGAGGGGCAGCGAGGATGTGCTGCCCGCGACGAACCACAGGAGCTCGGCGATGACGGCGCGGAGGAAGACGCGTTTTGTGGTGAGGAGGGGCAGGAGGGGCTCGCCGTCCTTGTTGAGTGAGAATTTGAGGGGAGTCGGGGCGAAGATGGAGTATGTGCCGGTGCCGGTTCTGATTTCGTCGTGAGTAAAGGCGCATCGTTGGTGATCATCATGCATTCCCTCTCACCTGTCTGGTCGGTGCTCGCCAGTCTCGAGGATCTCGCGCACAAGATCGAGATACTGGTACTCCTCGTGACGCTTGGCGGGAGCGCCGACGTTTTGCTTCGTCGGATTCTCGGGGACGGACATGGCGGTGTTGTCGACTGCAGCGGGTGCCATTGTTGTTTGTGTCTCTGCCCTGTGAATCTGGGTGATGTGGGTGGGAGATCGACTACAAGAATGCTTCATCGGAGACGCGTCTCGACGCGTCGTGACTTAAAGTGCTTGCGCTAATGGTGGGGTAGATGACTAAGACGCCCCAAGCCAGTCGGTCCACGATAAGATAAGAATCCCTCAAGGTTCTCGCCTGCACCGGAGCCAAGCGAGGCGAAGTAGCGTCTGTCATGCACTGGAGCTTGTTTGGTCTCTGCTGAAGTTCCGGCGAATAGCGGCTCAAAGTCCAGTCAGCCAGAGCTGAGCTTCGTTTCAACGCATCTCAAGAATGAGATCTCGTCGGATCTTTGCCTGTCGGTCCCCTCTTCTCCTGTGCTCAGACGTAGGCCTCTTGGTTCCACTTTGATGAGATGGTGGCGATGCGTCCTGAATGTCTTCTTCCCTTTTCCCCTTCTCATGCAGCGAGACTATAGAACGGCTCCTACGAGTAACAATGTCAGGCCTGGATTCTTGATTCCTGTGAAAACAACCGAATATTGAGTCTGGAGATCACTGGTTTCTGCACTTCAAGTCAACCATTGATTTGAAAGTGCAACTAAGTGTCCTTAGACTCTCAAGGCCACCGCCTTGGACACAGCAGCCTCATCGCCTTCTGTTGGCATCTTCTGACTGCTGTTCTCACGATATCCTCTTTTCTAACATGCAGTAAATACTCAATAATTAACTCCGGGCAGAGACATGAACTCCGCCTTTCAACTCTCAACAACTCGAGTTCAGCATGAACATCACCATCACCGTCCCGCCAGGCACCGTCAACCACGGTGACCCTCGCCTGCTCTGCACTCCTCCGATATGGTCTGACTACATCATCTTCTACGCAACAAATTACTTCGTCCACGCCCTCACACTCCCCAGCCGGCCCGGTGAATCCGTCCTAGAGACATGCTTCACCGTCATCACGGCCCTCTTCCTCCCTAGCACCGGTTCCCTGCGCGCCGCCCGTTGGCTGCTCTCCCACGCCGGGACCGTCAGGCGCGATGAACTCAGTCGGGCCATGAGGGCAGGCGCGCTTTGCATGGCTGTCGACGAGACGGAACGCTCCAAAGTCTCCTGGATCGAGAGGTCACTTAGGAGAATGAGATTCCAGAGAGCGTCTCGAAGCTGGTCAGTATCAGGCTCTACGCTTTAAGGGAAAAGCATAAAAGGTCAAACCGATTTCGGTCTCTAACTTTGGCACGCATAGGTATGACACCGACGCTTCCGCACCTCCCTGGTACCGGTCTCGTTTCCGAGGCGCTGGGAGGTGGGTTCATTCCTCTCGGACCATTCACGGTACTTGTGTGTTGCCCAAGGGGTTCATCTTGGTCGAGGTGCCGGTGGGCACCCCGCTGAAGCCGTCGCCTGAATCCGGTGCCAACCATCTAGACCGCTCCAACATCCGGCTGGGCAGCACGTACAACATCCCCAAGGCCTTGTTCGCCCTGGGACAGGCGATATGGGGTATCACCACGGTCTACCGAACTCGGGGCGACCAGCTTGAGCAATACGGCTACGCGGCTTTCGGTGTGACTGTGGCCCCGTACGCTTTCATGTCTTTGGTTAATCTCATTGCGCTTCTCGTCACTCCGGAGTATAACTGCATCTACCTCGTCCATACGCCCGACCTCGACAAAGCCAGAAGGCAAGGCGGAAGGTTCTCGGGCCTCGTGGCGAGTGTGGATTTGGACAACATAAAGGAGCCTCTCCGGACGTTTTGGCCTTCCCAAGCTGCTCATACGGCATATCTTGCCGTCACCACCGTGCTGTTGTTGGTCCCGCTCATTATCGTTGCGGGGTTGACCGGCTTTGACCCAGGACATAGCACGATATACCAGAGGGTATGGATTCTGTGCTGGCTTGGGTTCGGCATCGTGATGGGCCCTCTCATCAGGCTGAGCACCATCTTTCCCTCTGAGATCCACGGCGTGTACAAGATTCGGGCCAACGACGCGATAGCGTACGCCCTGGAGAATGCGAGTTTCCTGGAAAGGGTGATAGACTGGTTGGTTACCAAGTACTTTTGGGTCATTGAGACATCCTTCTATTGGTATGTTGTTATTGGAGCTGGTGTCCTCTTCACTCCAGCCATTGGCGGAATGGTCGTAGTCGGGCAGATGTTGCAGGAATTCGGGTTTTGTAGACGGCTGGACCGCTGAGCTTTGCGGTCTCTGCGCCACTTATATTTAAATGTGCACACACCTAAAAGAAGATCCTTGACTTATTCAGAACCAACAAACGTTGCCCCGAGTCTTACTCTGCTTCAAGATTCTTCCGAGCAAGATCTTCATCGATTCTTTACCCTGCCATTATCCTGACAGCCTTCTGGCAGAGTCTTAGAAAGAGAGAGAAGAATTTGTGTCATGTATGTCTTGTCATGGGATATTGTCTTCGACATGGCGGCGTTTTACGCAGTTCTGGGTGGAAATAAAATCCATGGCGCTCAAAAAAAGGTTCCTGGGTATTCGAGAGCTCTCTCTGGAGTATTTGAAGGCAAGGTGACTAACCATGCAAGACACGCGCGTTGATCGTGGCGACCTTGCCATATAGAGAGAAGTTTTCAAGCCATCTGGTAGGGATTCATAGTCCTCCGACGAAAGTAAATGGCAATAACAGCGAAAACGAAAACAACGGAGACACGAACGACGATGAAACGATGACGGTAGGGACGACAATTTCGACGACGACTCAAGCTGCTGAGATGGTTCAATCATTCTTGATGTCGCATTCCGGCTATTCAACGCAGCAAACCTCACTTGAAACTCATTCTCTCACTCACTCTCGACACCCGTCCCCCATCCTCAACGCAATCACCAATAACCAAGTCGCGCGAGCCATCAGTCTCAGCATCGCCAAACCTGACCTTCACATCCGCCAGCAACCTTCCCCTCACCTCATCCGGCGTTGTTCCTCCACCCAGCGGAACACCAAAATTGGGATTTCCTCTTGTCAAGGTCGTCATATTCATGAGAAGCTTCGGTACCCAGATCTTCAGATCCAGTACGAGGCCCGATATCGCAGAGAGCAGCAAGACCACTGTCGATATGATCAGAACTGACATCCAGCCCTTGTCATACCGGAAGACGATAACATTGTTCAAGACCGTTGCGTTCGTCCCCGTGAAGTTGTATGTAATGGTGTCGGGGTTGCCCAGGCCGGCATAACTCTCCGGATGGCCCAGCATCAACGGCTCCGCGGCCGCCGTGGCCATCCAGTATGAGTTGAAAACCTGCGACAGCCGCAGGGAGAAGTCCTTGATGTTGACCGTGTTTAAAGCCTGTGTCATGTAAATCGCGGCCGTCGCGTTGAAGCCCCACGACGGATCGAAGAGGTACCCCTGGATCCCAGACGGGACGCCAGTCGAACCCATGGGATCCGTGAGCGTAGCAAGGAGGTTGAACAGGTATGATGCACCGCTTTCTGTCGCCGTTGGGCCCTCGCACTGGTCAAAGAAGGTTAGGTTCTTGTTCGGATGGTCCGTCGCTCGTGAGCGGCGGATGGCTGCGGCGTTACAGTCCCATCCATTGCAGTCGACCTCGACTTCGATGTACGAAGTCTCGGTGGTGCAGTTGGCGTAGGTCCCTTCTATTCCCGTGTCTCCCCTGTCGTAGCTGAAATACAGGAGCCTTTGGGAAGGAACTTCCGGATCGTCGCAGCGTGGGAGTGTCTGGTTATCAATGCCATTCGGGTAGGGTAACGTGCCGAGGCCGCCCCAGCTGATTTTCTTTTGACAGCTGCCCTTGCCTCGGCCAGCGGTTGAGCATGTACCAGTCCTGTTCGCTAATGTAACTATCTCCCACATATCCTGTCCTGAAGAGGAGCTGTTGAGTGTGGGCGGAAAGAAGTAGCTGCAGTTCATCGTCATGTAAGATGTCTCCATGTTGAAAGTCGTGTTGCTTGTTTCCGAGAGGTTTCCAACCGGCATGCCGAGGAGAGAGGAGTACTTGTAGCCTCGGGAAGACTTGTTCAAGTTGATCCAACCATTTTCATCGGGTGTATGCTCCTCGAGCAAGGGCTCTAGTAGAGGAATCTTGACATTGCCCCAGGTGTCCATCCGAGCTGTATCGTACAGCTTGGGCTGCGCGAGGGCGCTCTGGAAGAGGAAGTTTACCGGGTTCTGCGCGCCGGCATATTTTGCCACTTCAAACTGCGATCCTAGGGGTGTTTTGACGTTGAAATATGGCAAGTTGACGAATGAAGTCGCCGGTTCGTTCCTGAACAACAGGACTCGGAGAGTCGCCTGGCCTCCCAAGGGAGACAAAGACCAAAGCACTAACAACAGGATGCTTGAAATGCCAATGCGCTTCGATTCGACCATGGTTGTCACGGTACCGGCCATGGTGGTGGATCCGAAGAGCTTGTCCAAGAAACCAATTGACTCGCCTTGCTGCAACCGCCAGTGGGCGTAGCTTCGTATGGCTCTGCCGACCACGAAAGCCCAGATCAACGGCACAATGGTTGGGCCCTGTGCTTGTTAGATACTTGCGTAGCATACAGCTCGTTTGGCACTTACAAGTCGGGACAGCTCGTAGACGAAATCCGCCTGCGACGGCATGTCCTTTGTGTCTCTGCCATTGTTGTAGAACAGGAACCCGACATACACAACGAGCAAACAGCCGAGAATAATAGAGACTATAGTGAAAAACAGCTCCCACAGTCGAGATGTGCCGTTCTCGAGTTTCCTCGTAGGCCAGTCTATCGGCGCATAGGTTGCGTTCGTGACAGTCGTGTTGGATCGATGCTTCTCTCGCCCGTTTTCCGAGTTCGAGGAGGTGTCCATGTTGGGCGACAGCCAAGACAATGGGCTAGACGAGGCAGGTTCCTCCAGGGAGGGAAAGGCGTCTTTCGATTCCTTTCCTGGTTCTGGGGAAGGCGGATACACAGGGAATATGTACTTTGTTGGTGCTTATCCCCCCTGCATCTTGATGGGCCGTTTCGCCTTTGAAGAGCCAACGGGTAGGCGCTTTTGCGCTTTACCGCACTGGGGGGCCATTGCATCAGACTGTCCATCAAGACCCAGCAGAAATCGTGTTGAACCAATTGGCGACTGAAACATCATTTGGGGTCTCAATCCTACAGTACCAGCAATAACATGGGGTTTTTCTTTTTCGACTGGGGGCCACACAGCCCAGCTAGGCAACAACCGGGCCAAAATGTCGCGTAAAGCTGACAGGAGGAGCCTGATTATTTCGAATACTTTGGCGATCATCATGCTACAAGAGCTCAGGCGATGCAGCTCTGCCACTTGCGTCCGAAAACTGTAGTCTCCATAGTCGCTGGTCAGCACAGAGGAAAACTGTGTTGTCGGGACCCCTGCAAAAGCTGGTCACGCCAACTTTTGACTGTTAGTGTCGCTTGTTCTGGTCGAGATAAGGCTGCTAGATTTGATGGCTGAGACTTACCAGTAACTTGAATCAGGCCGAGCAACGAGCCACCGCTATTCCAGATCTCAATGCCGTCGCCGCACGCGGCCCATACGTTACCCTTTTCACACATTATATGCGTTGGCGCGCCTCTTCTAGCAAGGGCAAAGAGTCGCTTGTTGGCAAGAAAGACAGACCCTCTTCTATCGACAATGTCGAAAGCGTAGATACTCCGCGGTCTGGACTTGTCAGTGCTATTACGACTGTAGGACTTTGAGACTCACTGCACCAAATCCAGGCTTCCGTCAATCTTCACGCCTCCGGAGTCTGCAACGTAGAACGTCGAAGTATTCTCATCGATAGCAATCCCAGTTGGCCTAACAAAGCCGTCTGCAACGGCTCTCACCTCCCGCGTGGTCTGATCATACCGGTACACTGACGGCGGCAGCGACGGCTCCCTTCTGAAATCCATCTCGTGCCCGTAGCATGGGTCCGAGAACCAGATCCCGTTCTCTGATAACACAGCGCTATGAGGCGAATTGAAGTCGCGGCCGTAGAAGGACGTAACAACCGCCGTTGGGGGCCGGCCTGTGGGCATGTGGAACAAGCCGCCGGTCCCGGGCTGAGTCGTGCCTTGCGAGCACCAGAGAGTTCCATCGCCGGCCAAGCAGCCGTTCGCGGGCATCGGCATCGCTGAAGGGGGTCGCAGTTTGGCCCATTCGGCGGTCAGGGTGTCGTCTTCCAGGGATTCCGTTACGATCACCCTTGACATGAGAATGGTGGCTGGGCGGGACGGGTCGGATGCCAGGAGGGGCGCGGAGGTGGTCATCAGCTCATTGCGGGAGGGACTATAGATACAGCCTCGATGAAAAAAGGCATGGGCGGTGCTTTCTGCAGATGAGATGAGCAGGGCGTGGGTTGGGCTGGAACCGACGATCGCCTGGAAGTCAGGGTCGTATATGATGATTGAGACATCGGACTGAATCGACTACTGGTTAGGGGTTGTCTCCAACTTGAAAAGACGGCGCATTTACCTTGCTAGCTTCCGAACTACCTGACGTTGCTTGATTTCGGCGATCTCTGACCTGGAGTCGCTTTAGCGATTGTGCACCCCTCTTGGTGACATGGTAGATAGATGGTGGTCAGAATCTTGAGTGATTCAAGCCTTTGGCTTGCTTACCTCTACTGGAATGGGTTCGCTCTTTATTCCCGACCGCCGAAACCGAGTGTACATTTCGTAGTTTGTTCCGTCGCATGTTTTGTTTTTGTGAAGTTGACATTATTTTTGGCGACGTGGTTGAAAGCGAAAGAGGGCAACGGCAGGCAAACATCGAAGGCAGGGAGTGCGGTGGCTTGGTTTGCAGCTAAGTTCGTTCTTTGCATAGCTCCGTTGGCGCTAAGGTGCCGTAGCTGCCAACTCGGAATTACAGAAACAACACCGATAAGACAATCACCAGGTTTGAGGGTAGTTTGACTCTGGAAATCGTATTGAATGAGCAAAGATTTCGAGATACCTATACTAGGACATGATGACGCTCGTTTTTCTGAAATCTGCAGTCATTCCGGATGATTGTCCATGTCGGCTTCCTTCTCCCATTGAAGTTGACTTTGCCATGCTTTGACTTGACGAGGACGATAGCGGCATCGCGGCTGCCGTCACGTCGTTTGATGAGCAACATAGAAGATTTAGGGTAAGGTCGAAGGGACGAACATATGTCCAATTTGTAAACTAGTCTAACCTATTTCCGATAAATGTTGCTTGCCTAAACGTTCCTCGGTTTGGAGGCGTGTTAGCAGGTTTTCGCCGTCAAAACAGTTATAACAGAGCCTTTCCCCCCACTAATTCGAAGGCCTGCTTATCCTAACGTAGGGTCGAGATAAACTCGAGCGGTTTCACGCAGACAGCACCTAGAGGTCAAAGTTAGAGCCCATTGTCCAGCCAGTTCCCAAGAGCGGGATGCCGAAAGAATTCTCAACTTCCGCATGTCTCTCTTGTCGATTGTCGCGTAGCCGAGGCTGCTTGTGATATGCTCATTTTGGCCTTTCGGCTGGCGGGAAGAGCAGAGGCAAAGCAACGTCAGAGCTTTACCTTGCCTCACCAGCTCATATCGTTGCAAGACAGCCTTCAACAACTTCAGAGGTCTCTGAAATCCTGTTGAAGAAGTCGAACCCATTATGCAGGCAGTTGTTCAAAAAATAGAAAGGGGTGCGGCAGCCTGGGACGTGTTTGTAGTCTGAACACAGAGAGTTCTGGACGGCTCCATGGCAACACTGCACTCCAGTCCGAACTCGTGATTGTTTCTTAGTCAGTTCTGTTGTCAATTGTGATTGAACACACAGTCCGCGTTTCGTCTCGCCATGGTATTGCTGGTCAAAACCGTCTTTGATTCCCGTCGACCAAGTCGTCTCTATGAATACACTAGGTCGCAATGGACCAATGACTCGTCTTTTCGCCCTCCCTCTAGTGTTTCGCCTTCTCGTCCTTGTCCGCCTGTTCCAAGAACTTCCTGTGTCCATTGTCAGCACATTTTCGACTCGAAAGGTCCCCGTTCGCCCGGGCAAAATAACGCACTTGATGAAGTCGCCCTCATCGGAGCTAGAGGCGTTGATGGGGGGAGTTGCAGTGGCAGTCTTAGGCTTGCCGCCGCTGACTCCGTAGAAAGCGCCGCCGAAGAGGGTGGCGAGGACACCCATGGCCAGCTGTTGGATGCGAAAGTCAGCTTTCTGGATATGCAAATTGCCGGTCGGAAGAAAGCGTCGCAGGGAGCGATGGGCGAGCTCGGAGGTGCACGTACGTAGTGGGAGCCAATCTTCTGGCCGGCGACAGTGTACATCTGAACCATTTTGGCGGTATTGAGGGGGATTTCGAGCCTTCGGAGGGGGATTGGTTCGATGCGGTTGAAGGCGGGAGTGTTGACGTTTCTCCAGGCGGGTCGATACTCGGAGCTCGAAATTCGTTCGGAAGCTGCGAAAAAGAAATGCCTGGAATGTAAGGCAAACCATGGGGATAAGTCTGGCGGGGATTGAAGCCACCGATATCCCCGGACATCAGCCACAGCATCCCGATGTGGCGCAAGCTGCTTTAGAGACTAGGTAGCACGAATGGAAGGTGCTAACTTTCAGAAGCGAAGCCGACGTCACTTCCCGATCTTGGATCAGAAGATCGAGTCGCGGGCGTTTCCGGCGCGCGGGAGGTCGCCTCACCCAGGCTCCCCTCCATCAGCACCACCGCCATCCATGCGCACTTAAAGCTATCAACACCTCCTTTCCGATCAACAGCTCCAATTCAGACGAAGTATATCAACTCAAACAGTCGCGATGTCGTGGTGGGGTAAAAAGAAACCAGAGGACGAGTCGCCCAAGGATAACGGCGCCAAGAACTTCGACCCCGACAAACTTCCTCCTCACCAGAAGCTCCCGAAAGCCCTGCAGAAGATTGTCGACAAATCCGACAAGGACGAGAATTTCTTTGACGAGCTAGTGGACGGGTAGTACGTGCCCTCGATTCCTCCTGATAGCCCTGCTGACATGCTTCCAGCGCACCCGAGTCTACCGAGTCGAACGTCCGTTATGCTGCGTACGCGACAAGAATTCGCACGATTTTACTGTCTGCCCACCGGTATGTCGCCTACACTTCCGACATTGGCGAGTCCTTCCGGCCTGTTGCGCACCCCTTCCTAGTCAGAGGCGCATACGGTGTCTCGTGGCTATACATTCTCGGAGATGTCAGCTACGAGGGTTACAAGGCGTACTGGTCAAACCAGCGCATTCTCAACCCGCACCTCCAGCTCACGGAGAGGCAAGCGAAGATCACGGGATTACCGGCTCCAGTCTCGGATGCGACACAACCAAGCGAAGTTGTGCCTGGCGGTAAGGTGGCGCCACTGGACGACTACCGCACTGTCATGATTCAGCGAGGAATCTTTCAGAGCATTGCGAGTATGGGTCTACCGGCCTTCACGATTCACAGTGTAGTTCGCTACTCTGGCAGGGCGATGAAGAATGTCAAGAATGCGCGAATCAGGACTTGGGGCCCCATCGGTCTTGGTCTTGCCGTCGTTCCGTTCTTGCCGAGACTCTTCGACGAGCCCGTTGAAAATGCTGTCGAGTGGATTTTCCACAAGGGGTTCGAGTCGTACGGCGGTAAGGAATTTGTTGGCGATGCACCTGCCACAGGTCGGGAGGACTTGCTGGCGAAGAGGCCCAAGGAAAAGGAGCTGTAAATCTGGAATTGGTGGATGGCGTAGTTTGGCACGGGCATTTAAACTCAATGGATGGGGTGCATTATGAAATCTCCTACATGGAAACGCGGGTAGTGATACGCGCCAGCCTCACTGGCGGGTGGTGTAATTGAGGGTATATAAGGACGAATGCACGGAAAATGCTTCTATAAACACGCTTCATCAAGTCGTCACTCTCGTTAAACATCCATCAAGTTGGGCGGTGGGCCAACGCCGCGCAACAGTACAACGGTATTGCCGCTGACCAACGAAGCCCCGACATTCTCGTTAAATTCCAATAGCCTTCCTCCTTCTACATGGAAGACTCGAAGCTTGTCCCGCTCGTCTGGTGACCGATTGTTGACGTTTTCCACTTGTAACCTCCTCGCCGCCTCGTCCAATACTCTTCCAACCACCCAATCTTTCGAGAAAAAGAACTCCCCCTTAGGATACTTAGCCTTCGCAGTCTCCGCCTCGGCCTCCACGTAAAGGTAGACCCTCTTCTCTTGCGCCAGCTTATCATCGCCCTTGGCTGTCTTCTTCAGGTTGTTGACGGCAATCAGCCGTGCCGACGCGGAGGTAGGCTTCGGTTTCGGCAGCGCTCTACCAGCCTGTTCCTTCTTCGCCGTCCCCCATGCCTTTAGCTTATCAAATGCGCTTCTCGTCCTCGCCGCGACGTCAATTTGCGACCCAGGGCGTGCGCCAAGCGGCACAAGGTTCTTGCAGTCGTGGTCCTCCTTCAGGCGATGTTTTAAACAGTAATCGCGATTGCAGCCCGGGCAATGAACTCCGGTGACTAGCGAGGTGCCGATGGTGGTCTTGCACGAGGGCGACGCGCATGGCTTCTCGGAGACATGGTCGCGCAGCTGGCGGCCGGCGCCGTAGGCAGGCTTCGAGAGCTCAGCCTGGCGACGGCGCTCGGCCCAAGCACCAGCGTTGGCGCACTTGTGGGCGGACTCGGAGCGGTGATCGAGGCAGAAGGTGTGTTTGCAGCTCTGGCAAAAGAAGGGGAGGAAGTCGAGCTGGTTGCAGTAGTCGTATTCGCAGTGCTTGCCCACGAGGGTCGCGTCGAAGCCGTCTTTGGACTCGTCCATCTTGACGTAGCTCGTCTCTTCGGAATTGGATGAGGACGCCATTGTGATGTGATGACGTCTGGAAGTTGTTTAATATATCGTGAAAAGAAATTGTCCGTGACTCCGTGATGCGTGTACGTGAGCCTCTTCAGCCAAGGCACAGTGCTCAAGGTTGGAGGAGCGAGTGGGATGGCAACGGCGATGGCGATGGCGATGTTTTGCTGAGAAATGGCGGCGGAAAGGTCTGGAAGGAGCCAGTTGGCGCGATTCGGGGAGTGTTCGTGTTGTCAGTTGCCTTCAGTGGGGCAGCCACTGAGGCGGATGAGTCCAGGCGCCAAGTGCGGCGTGCGCGGCCAACTGGAAGCCTGCCCTGGGATGGGGAGGTCCATAACGGCTGCGACAACCCTAGGGTACCTAACATATTTACCTAAGATGGATCTGGAGCTTGATTTGTTGCTGTTGCTAGGCTTGTAGAAGGCCTCCATCCAAAGGGTTGAGCGACAATGAAGCAGCGACTAAATAAAACGGCCTTTGTCATCTCAAATATCATCTTGTTACCATTGGTCATTTCAGATCAGGTCTTTTAAAGATACATGCAACTAACGGCAATAAGGAGGGGTGATCCCCGGACCCGCTTTTTCAATCGGACCCGGTGGAGTGGGTCCCGGACCCTTAAAGTGCGTCGCGCTCTTCGCGTTTCGCAAATCAATGACGCAGTTGCTGCCGTTTTGTTGCATTTCCCCTGCAAAGCTTCTCAAGCTCACATCCCCAGAACATGACCAGCACTTTATCCCAACATCACAACCACAATGCCTCCTCACGTGCCGCGCAAGCGGTTGCGCGAGGATCCGCCAGTCAAGCCCAGCAACAAACGACAGCAGGTGGCCAAAGGCAAGGCCAAGCCCGCAGCCAATGGCACGCGGAAGCCGACACTCTACGACGACCTCGATGCTACGGCCACCCCTAAGTCGTCCAAGGGTGGTCGCTCCGTTCTGGACGTTTTGAGCGACAGCGACGAGGATAGTTCGTTGACCGATCTATCCGATGGAGATTTTGAAGACGTTCCGGTGGGCGGCGGACAAAAGGCGCAAGAGACGCAGGAACCGTCCGACGACGACGATGATAACGACGACATCGAGTTTGAGGACGTGCCTGCGCCAAGAATCACTCTGGCAAAAGCTCCGACCACTTCGGGCGACTTACAGCTCACTCTCGACGCTGGACTGGGGACATCCATGACAGATCCTTACGGCGACAAGAAGGGGCCTACGAAGCGCGAGAAGAAGGTCAGGAACGTCACGCATTGCATTCATGTGCAGTATTTGCTCTGGCACAATGCTATTCGGAATTCTTGGCTTTGTGATCCTGAAGTCCAGGCGATTATGATGTCTCACGTTCCACCCCGTCTCTGGGACGAAGTCGACAGGTGGAGGAGAACTAGCGGACTAGACGCAAAGCCCAAACCAGCGCCGGCGAAGCCCACACCAGCCAAAAAGACGCGAGGAAGGGGTAAGGGAAAGAAGACCGAACAGGAGGGCTCAAGAGACTGGGGAACTGCGGCAGAGAGGCTAGAAGTAGGGGCTGTTGACATGAGCCACGGCGACCCTCTGTTCAGACTTATGAAGTCGTTGGCGTCGTGGTGGAGGCAGCGGTTCCGCATCACGGCGCCGGGGATTCGGAAGTGGGGCTACATGCATCCCGAAAGACTCGGTAGGCTGCGACAGGCGTGGGAAAATGAGGAAGACGATCAGGCGCGCTTCGGAGAGCGCATCCGCGGCCTGGAAGAGTTTCGGAAGTGCGCCCAGGACTGCACAGGAAGCCGAGACGTAGGCTCTCAGCTCTTCACGGCTCTTATGAGGGCTCTAGGACTGGAGGCTCGGATGGTTGCAAACTTGCAACCCTTGGGATTTGGGTGGACCAAATGGGAGGAAGCAGACCCTGAGAAGGAGAAAACCGCAGTGTCGACGTCGAAGAGCAGCGATGAAAAGAGTGAAGAGGTCGATCAGACGAAGAAGAAGACGAAGACGCCGGCGAAGAAGGAGTCGAAACAAGCCTCAAAGACGACGACACCTTCGAGAAGCAGC
This sequence comes from Colletotrichum neosansevieriae, assembly GCA_036785495.1. Taxonomy (NCBI): domain Eukaryota; kingdom Fungi; phylum Ascomycota; class Sordariomycetes; order Glomerellales; family Glomerellaceae; genus Colletotrichum; species Colletotrichum neosansevieriae. Next base: position 141,950 of record JAVHLV010000110.1, on the reverse strand, counting down.
ACATCAAGACGTGCTACTCAGAAGAAGAAAGTCATTGAACTTCTTGATACAGACGACGAGCTCGGCTTGGAGCACCCAGACAGCGACGATGACTCGGTCATAGAGATGGAGGTTACACCGCGAAAATCCGCTTCATCTGCAAAGTTTGACAAGGACTTGGAGTTTCCACATTACTGGACTGAGGTCATGTCCCCGATTACGAAGAAATATCTATCGGTTGATCCGATCGTGAAGAATGTTGTTGGCACCAATAGAGAGCTGATTGAGTCTCTTGAACCACGAGGAGGCAAGGCAGATAAAGCGAAGGAGGTCATGGCATATGTTGTCGGGTCTTCTCAGGATGGAACAGCAAAGGACGTAACGGTGCGCTATCTTAGGAAGCGGCTATGGCCGGGAAGGACCAAGGGCGCGAGAATGCCGCTCGAGAAAATCCCGATCTACAACAAACACGACAAAGTGAAGCGGTACGATCACTTCGACTGGTTCAAATCCGCCATGCGAGGGTTTGTCAGGGGCAGTCGCAAACATCCACTCACAGAAGAAGACGAGATCGAAAACTCTACCGAGCTGACACCAGCACAGCCCGAGAAGAAGGAGATCAAGGAGGGTGGTGAAACGCTTGCGTATTACAAACAGTCGAAGGAGTTCTGCCTCGAAAGACACCTTAAACGCGAGGAGGCGCTTCTTCCTACAGCAACCCCGGTCAAGGCATTCAAGAACAAAGGCAAAGGAGAAGAGATCTCGGAGGAACCAGTGTACTCTCGGAAGGACGTCGTCAATGTCAAGAGTGCCGAGACGTGGCATAAGCAAGGCAGAGCGCCCAAACCCGGCGAGCAGCCGCTCAAAAGAGTGTCATACAGAGCTGCAACGACCAACCGGAGGCGAGAACTCGCAGAAGCCGAAGCCATTAGCGGCCAAAAGGTTCTTCAGGGATTGTACAGCTTTGACCAGACAGAATGGATCATCCCACCGCCAATCAAGGATGGCATTATCCCGAAGAACGAATACGGGTCAGTTGATTCCATTATGTTGTTTGTCATTTTACTGACCTTCCCCCAGAAATATCGATCTCTTCGCCGAGCACATGTGTCCCGAGGGCGCCACGCACGTACCGTTCAGGGGAGCCGTAAAGGTCTGCAAGAGGCTCGGGATTGATTATGCAGAAGCTGTGGTTGACTTTGAGTTTGGGCATCGAATGGCAGTGCCTGTGATCCAGGGCGTGGTGATTGCTGAGGAATATCACGAACAGGTCATGGAGGAAATTCGCAAGGACGAGGCGGAGCGAGCACGCAAAGAAGACGAAAAGCGCCGCAAGGAGGCTATGAGACTATGGAGCAAGTTCCTAAAGGGCCTGCGAATTGTGGAGCGTATTCGCCAGGATTATGGCCATGTCGATGACAGCGTACCCGTATTCCAGAAGCACGGCGCATCCAAACTCACCAAGGAGAATGAAGAAGAAGATGCATCATCATCCAAGGTGGATGCGGAGGCGATGCAGATGCACGACGAGGAAATGGCTGGCGGTTTCTTTCCTGAAGGTCATGAAGAAGAGGAGGTCGAGCCGAAACGGTTCACTTCGGGCTTCTTTCCGGTCGTGGACGAGAATGACGAAGACGCAAACATGGATGACGCTCTTGTGGTCGACCACGGAGGTGATGAGAATGAAGTCGCGGATGGTGGGGAAGACGTGGGAGATGATGCTGATGAGCCTTCCCCGGAGCCGGAGCCCCTCCCCAAGCCGATCAAAGCCAAACCACGAGCGAAGAAGGCAACGAAAGCTACCAGGCGGTCAACGAGGCGGAGACGAAAACCTGTTTCCGAAAGCGAGGATGAGGACGAGGATGACCAAGATGATAATTTTGGGGATTCAGACGGGGATTATGTCTGAGTACCCTAGAAATTCCCGGCTGACGGATTCCACTTCTAACGGAAGCCCTATTGGGTTTGACTCGGGATGCACTGAGATTTTACCTAGAGGCAACTCACATCAGCTACCTCAGGTAGCAATGATTACACGTTGAAGAAATGATAAATATCTGTACCACCAACGGGCGCGGTGATGGAGCGAGACGTATTGACTGCCATCGCCAATAGCAAGACGCCATGCTCGACATCCTGTTGAAATGCGTTAGCTGAGGTGGAGAAGGGTCGGATTCTGGACTCTTAATGTGCCGGTCTGGGGCAGCTGATCACTCGAAACCGTCGACATGACTTGCGATGAGGGTGCGTCGGCCCAAGTTGAACGGCCTATCCCGAGTACTTGATCTGTCCTGAAATTATCTTCTCGAACTCGAGTCATCTGGCAGACTTTGCCTTCAACGAGTGCCAGAAGTAATCTTCCGTCTTCTACCATAGTGCCAAGACCATTTCGTTATTTTTTGAGGATTCTGCAGCAATCTCCCATCCTTTGGATGCAGGCAAACTTGCATTCGGATGGTACCGTTGTTAGCAAACATCTGAGTCAACGGCACCGGTTCTCCAACTCGAGCCTCCTCCGCAAGTAACGCCAGGGCTTTCCCTGCAAGAGACGTGCGCTAGGGCGTGTAGGGAGGGGTGTCAAGGGCGTCCAAGTTCCCGGGGCCATCTGACGATCCCCACTGAGGCCGATGGCCTGGCCGGGCAGTCCCTTTTTTTTTTCTCTCCTGAGGTAGTTAACTAGTAAATTCCCCAACATCACCTCACGTCTCCTGCGATCCGCATGCGCAAGTTGGTCTTTGCGCATCTGCGAGCGAGGCGAAAAAAAGAAAGCTGACCGAACCTGAAGTTGCCTGATATTGTGCGCCCATCGACGACTCGGTTCGGGATCAAGCGAGGCACCGAAGCTGCCACAGCGCATTGCACAGAATACTCGTGTGTTTCTCTGGTCGAGGCAGTGAGGCGATTGCCAGGGAGGGGTTGAAAGGAGGCGGCGGGCTCTGTTTGAAGAGCTGGGCCGTGGATATTTCCATACTGCAGCCTGCGTTTGTCCAGGTCGAGTCGAATGGAACCTTGCCTTCCTCTCTACCTGGGTACTTAGTTCTGCTCGGCAGCCAGGTAACTTCACAAGGTGGCTTTCCTACTTACCTGCCTTACTTTGACCGGGCTCTCAAAGACTCTTCCCCGGTCTGTGGAGGGAACGTTCGCTAGATTTCTTTTCTTCTCACCGAGCCCGATCGTAACTGCTCCTTTCGAGGTTGCCTGGCGCCTTCTATCTGCCGCGACCTAGGGTATTTTGGTGTCCTTGATTGTCCCCTTGCACTTAATTCTACCTTTAATTCATCGTCTTTTGTCTGTATTTTTCTCATTCGACACTGACGCAAGCGACATCAGGACCTCTCGCCGGACTTTTCCGCCGCATACACTCGCTCGAGCAGTCGTGAGATCCAGGTATCTATCGCTCGTTTAACCTCGCTCGCTCTGGTCCCTTCGGCATCTACAAACGCCAGAGTCGGCTTCACGTTCACCTACCAATCGATCGTTTCCGGGCGTCCACGCTCTCATACGCCCCGTGGCTCTATTCCTCTCCCTCGCCTCCCCGGCCGCTACCCTTTGCCGGTCCTGGCGCAGCCCCCTTCCGATTACTCGGCGCAATCGCCTCCTGTTCAATGGATGATCTGGACGACGATATCAAGAGCGCCTGTACGGCTCGCGTTCTTGATGTATTCCCGGAAATCTGCCCCGATCACCTCGCGAAGACAGCCGAGAAGCTCCGGTACGATTCTGCCCTAGTCATTGAAGAGATCTTGGGCTCCGCTTCGTATCCAACGAAGTCTCGCCTCAAAAGTCGGAAACGCAAGCGAGCCGACTCTGAAGAAAAGGATGAGGTGCCCAAAATTCGGCGCAAATATGACTATGAGCATCGTCCCAAGGAGACGGCTTTGATATACATCAGTGTGTCGTGAGTATCACCCTAGCTAGGTAGCTAGCACCCCGCCTAGCCCAACTGCTGTTTCTTATTTGTGGCCCTTCTTATGTGTCGGGAGCACCGCTTCCGCTTGCCATGGCGGCCCCATCAGCTACAGTCTCATCCCATATTAAGGAAGACACACTCCAGACTAATTTCCATATAGGAAGAAGATACTCGCGCAAGATTTTCCACGGGTGACAGTTAAGAGCATCTCCGCACTCCTTGAGGAGAACCAAAACCACCTCTTACGCACGTACCTCACCCTCGAAGAGATCTACCGCAGCTGGCAAGAGGGCAAGGCCATTGCAAAGCCAGGTTTTGACGTGAAAAAGACAAACACCGCGCCTAACATTGAACTTACGCCCGCGAAGTTGGATCAAACGATCAAAGACTCGGTGTTTCCCGATAGGACGAGAGCACTGGAGGAAGCCCGCGACGCCAGACGGGTATGTGAGGCAGAAGAATCGAAGCGTAATGCAGCATGCTACAAGGAGGAAGTTGAAGCCAAAAACTTCGAGAAGGCGCAGGCGGATGGCACGACAGAAGACTGTGGCTGCTGTTGGGGCACATTCGCTCTAAATCGCATGGTTTGCTGCTCTAAATCGAGACAAGAGCATGTAAGTTCATCTATTTTCTTGCTGGAAAACGATAGTTTACTAATGTTTCGCAGTACTTTTGCGTCGAGTGTGCACGACGCAATGCGGAAACTGCCATTGGACTCACCAAATACGAACTCAACTGCATGTCGATGGACGGTTGTAGCGCCGGATTTTCCAATGTGCAGCGTGCTATCTTCCTTGATGACAAGCTAGTCGCCGCGCTGGATCGTATTGAATGCGAAGCTGTCCTCAGAGCGGCAGGTTTCGAGAATCTTGAAACCTGCCCTTTCTGCCCCTTCGCCGCCGAGTATCCCCCCGTCGAGGAAAACAAGGAATTCAGATGCACGAACCCGGATTGTCAGGTTGTTAGCTGCCGGCTTTGCAGGGAAGAGACGCATATCCCCAAGACTTGCGAAGAAGCAGCGCGCGACAACGGCATTTCAGCCCGCCGGGTAATAGAGGAAGCCATGTCCGCAGCGCTGATTCGCAAATGCAACAAATGTAAGTTGGAGCGCAGGAAATCAGGAATAAGGGATTTGCTGACGCGCATAGGCGGCACACCTTTCATCAAGGAAGAAGGCTGCAACAAGATGACTTGTACCAGAGCGGGCTGCTACAACGTGCAGTGCTACATCTGCTCCAAGTCTTGCGACTATTCTCATTTCGACGATGCGTCGAGAGGCGGGAAGCAGGGAAACTGCCCGTTGTTCGAGCCTGTGAAGGAACGACACGACAAAGAGGTCCAAGAGGCTGAGTTGCGAAGCCGACAGAAGGTCCTGGAGGACAATCCTGAATTGGACGAAAATCTTCTCAAGTTCGACGTGTCCGAGAAGTACTCGGAAAAGCAGAAGGACGAAAAACATCGAGCAAGACAGATAGAGCTCCAGAAAGAGCAACGGAGAAGGCAGCAGATGACTCGGGAGACAGTAGCACAACAGAGTGCTCAGGCAAGAGTAGCACGGATGGCGGCCCAGCAGGGCAAATGGCTGGAGCATTTGGCAAAGCTGCAGGGGCGTGCTCTGCCCCCAGCTGGACATCAAGCTGGACAGCCTCAAGCTGGGCAACTGGGGCAACCTCTTCCCTTTGGGGTCCAGAACGCGCACCGTCTCCCATCGAGCCAACCTGCTGCACCTTCACCGGTACTCGCTGGAGTTGTTGCACTCTCCAACGAACGTCAGTGGCCCGGAGCACAACCGCCTTTTTATGTTTCGCCGGGGTACAAGCATCGTGCGGAGCCGCTGCGTCCTGCGCGACCAGTGGTCCAAGGCGATCAAGGCAACCAAGGCAACGGCAACCAAGTGGAATCTCACCGGCATCCTCCAATACCTCTAGGAAACCGCGCACAGCAGCAAGGAGCCCTCTGGCCATCGGCTGGTCCGGCTTATCAAGTGCAGGCTCCAATTGCGCGTGCAAATCATCCAGCCGCCCCGAGCCCCGTAGCGCAAATACAACGAGACCTTTACAAACCAGTCTTCTCTTTCGAAGAATGGAATCAGGCTCGGCATCAAGTCCAACAACAGGCTGGCGCGGGTCTCCGCCATCTGGTCAGACCGAGACCACAGCGAGCCGGCGAAGCCCTTCGTCCAATACAGCCGAACGCAGACCTTGTCGACCCAAGGACTCTCGGCCCGCCGAACGAAGGCGCGTGGCTAATGAATGCGATCTGGCAAAGCAGAGAGGCCGCGAAGCCTGGGAGAAGCGTAGATGATCCTCTGGAGCTGGACTAATAATCGTCGGACTTTCTTTTCTTGGTGTTTTAGCGATACCCAAACATTCTCTTCTCGCGGCCTCGCTCGGGGACGCGCCCCAACACGATAATGCCGTGTGCTTCTAGGTGTGGCTTCTTTGTTCAGAAGCCATACTGGCCTTTCGCTGGGGTGATGGTTCAGGATTAGGGGTTATCAGGATTCGCAGGCATAATAGCGCGGCGTTGAGGAGGTATTTGCTTGTGGTAGCTCACAAAGCGATTCGGGGCACTGTTTCAGGGCAGGGTATCTTCATTTCATTGCAGCTTGTGTTCCCCCGTTAGTAATGCATCAATAGTAACAGAAGCGTCCGCACCCCCCCTTCCCCCCAAAAACAAAAATCCCCCAAAACAAAAACCCCGAAAGGCGGCGCATGTGCGAATATGTTGACGTCGCTGAATTACCGCCCCCGTCCGAACTTTTCATGCCATTTACCCTTGCTGCCCGTGTTCTTCAGGTTGGAAATAGTCTGAGGTTCGGTCTGAGCAACCAGCTCAACGGTCTCACGGACGGTGGCAACGGCGGCGAGACCTTGGGTGGGAATGTCTGAGGCTGAAGATGCAGAGGAATGAGGGGCGAGGAGAACGAGGGAGTTGGACGTGTTCTTCTGCAAGAGCTTGTAGGTCTTGTCTGGGGTCCTCAGTAGGGCCGTAGCCGAGGTCGATGTAAGCGTGATCCTGACGAGTGTAAGCGGGTCGGTCTCGTCCATTAGGTAGAAGAACGCCGGCGGGTAGTTATGATTCGAGGTTGCAGTTGGGTGGGTAGGTGGACGTCGCGATGAGGCTCAGCAGCGAATACAGATGCACATGGAGGGAGGGCGACTTACACCGGCGCATCTTCGGCACTAAGCAGGGCCTCGAGCTCGGGGGGCAGCTCCATGAGCTTGTAGCCGCGGCCGTCGGGGGCATGGGTCAAGGGGATGTCGGCGTCTTGGCTAGACATTATTATTTCCTCTGTGGCTGTCGTCTCCTTCGTTCGTTTGGCCCTTCGCTTGTTTCGGAATGGCTTGACCGCGGGTATATACACGTGTTGGCTTTCAGTCAAGTCGGTTCACTATCAGTCAGAGATTCACACGTGTGCGGTTGTGGATTGCGTGCGCGCGGGTAGGGAATTGAAGTCGAATCAGATGTCGTCTATTTGGTGCGGGGAAAAGTTGGGTGAGGAGACAGGGAGGGGAGGGGAGGGGAGGGGCTCCGGCTTCTGGCCTGTGTGTTTCCCGACGATTATCCAGATTCGAATTTGCTGATGTGATTTGGCTGGACGGATTTCCTCATGTCTCTGCCCTTTCCCCTCTTTGGCATTTTTTCCTTCTTCTTTCCCCTCCCTTTCCCTGCCCGCCTTCCATCACTGCCCGTTCTCATGGAAGCTGAATGTGACAGGGGTCAATCTGGCCGTAGTGGGTCTCATGGGAAATGATTGGGCGCACTGGCCATCCGAGCTTTTTTTAGGGCCAAGTTCCTTGTTTAAGGCTGCGGGTGTTGCTGGATGGGAGGAGCCCAGACGAGGGCAAGCGGGTCGCGTCTGGTGTGTTTACTTTCCGTGAGTGGTGTGTTGACTTTCGGGTATCGGTGAGGTGGGGCCCAGTCATCTTACCTAAGGTACCTAGGTAGCTACCTAGCCACCAGGCAAGACACTGAATTTCGATGCTCTCAATCACACAGTCCAGTCCAGCTATCAGTCTTAGTACCTTACCTAGCTTACCTAGGAACAAATCGATTGGCCTAGAACCTCCCTCTTGGTGAGCTTCTGCAGATGCACATCTATCTGCACCTCACTCAGCACCAACACCACTGAGAACAGTTGTTGGTAAAAATCGTCCTCCCCCCTGGAAGGAGGCATAGTAGTCAATAGACCATCCCACCAGTCGATTCCTCTAGCACCTTTTCAGATTTTTTAAAATTATCGTGTGTATGTTGCCTCTCGTCTCGTCTCATTTCGAGCGAAACGAGACTCGCAATTGCAATAGAGGACTGGACCGCAGGCGTTCGTCGTTTCGCTTAATCCCAGCCTCTGCCCCCTTGTCGTTGGCGCCTGGTTTGTCGTCATTCTTCTCCCACCTGTCCACCACTTGTCTCTCTTTGTCCATCAGGCATTTTTAATGGACTGTCGGTGAGGAGCCAGCTGCAAGTTGAGCCCATTGAGATAAAAAAAAAAAAAAAGAGTGTGTTTTTGTTTCTGGTTTCACTGCATCGCAACTCGGTCAACGAAGACGTCAACAACAAAGAGCGCGACAGGACAGGGTTCGCCTGTCTTTGCGGTACCTTGCACTCTGGACCCTTTCACGCATTTTGGGCGTGGGACTTCTTCTACACTACCTTACCTTACGCAGTACAGAGTACAGCAACTCCAATCTCACCGGGCTCAATAAACAAACAACAATACGCCCCACGCACCAACCACCCCGATCCGCCCGCCGCCGTCGTCGCTGTACCACCAACAAGTCCACCACCACAACCACCACCACCTGGGCAGGGCAACACACGACACCTCAAGCAGTGGAGTGGAGGCGACCGATTATCGCCAGGTACCTACCTTACGCTACCTACCTACCTTACCTATCCACCACCGCCTTCCACTCCTCCACCCACCACGGACACTGCGTGACAACTGCGAGCTCGACTTGACTCGAATCGATCCCGGCCGAGCTCAACGCCGGCCAACTCACACCGACACAACCTCACATTGCTGACTTGCAGCTTCAAGTCTTTTTTGTCGTCCTTCTACGCGCTAGACGTACTGGCCGTCGCCGTCCTTTCATCACGCTCTTTTCGTCCCTAATTGTTCTTTCTTTGCCCCCTCCTACGATTTGCTACTTTTTTCGTCGCATCGCGATCGCCCGCCGTTGTTGGCCCCGGTCGTTGCGATTCACCCCGACCGCCATCCGCCTTGACGGACTTGCGCCCGACGCGATCGACGACTTTTTACACACACAAAATCACACTCGTTTACCCTATTCGCACTCTCACTCTCCCTTTTGTGTGATTTGTACGCCCGCCAGTCAGCAATGACCCAGGCTCATTAACGAGACCACGCGACCGACCGACCGACCGACCGAACCACCGACCGCATCGCCTTCGCTCTCGCCAGCGCCAGCGTCAGCTCCCGACCATGGTTCGTATCACGGAAGAGCTGGCTCTGTCCGCCGAGCACCTCACCCTCTACCATACCGCCGATCCCCTCCTCGGCCACCTGCCCGTCCTCCTCTTCCATGGGCCTTCTACCACGGCGAACTACACCCTCAACAGCTCTCGCGTCCAAATCCACGTCTACAGCCCCGCAGGCTTCCAATCCTTCCCGCGCCTGACAATCCAGCCCAACTCACCCTTTTACGCCGTCGTCAACCACCTGCCGCGCGAATGGCAGGGCGACGAGATCTACCGGGGCCTCGCCTTCGGTCTGTACAAATACTTCCAGGAGCTGCCCGAGGTGGTGAAGAACCATCTCAAGAACACGTACCCGACCACGAGGGGTCGCCGACCAGGAAGTGGGCCTGCCTTGTTTGGCGAGCAGCACGCCGCCGACCTCGCTAAGAACATGATCAAGAGCGAGAACACCGCCGAGGTGCTAGAGACTTTGCAGATGGCGCTCCAGACGCAGCATCTGAGCAACGTGGACATTGATTTCGTGCTGCCACCCGGCTCCATTGTGCCCCTGCAGCCTGAGGATCTGGAGGAAGTGCCCGAGGACGAAGATGACATCCTGGATCCGACACTGCGCCAGTATGGAGGGTACACGTCGTTGGTGAAGCTGCTGGGGGAGCCTGTGTTTTTGCCCACGTCAAGGTTACGGAGGGCGCCGTCGAAGCCAACTTCGCTGAATCGCAGCAAGTCTTTTTCCAAGGATCAAAAAGTGGAGCTGAGGATGAAGTTAGGGGAGCTCGTCGACACGGAAGAGAGATATGTGTTGAAGCTGAATGAGCTGGTCAAGCATATCGCCGACGAGTTTAGGCAATCAGCGAAGCAGCGCGATCCGAGCAGCTTGAGCCCCTCCGAGGAGGAGCTTGAAAGGTTATTCCCAGAGTCTGCGGATCAGATCCTGCAGATCAATTCCGCCTTCATGCAAGAGCTGCGCACAATCATGGACGACACGGAGGAGGAAGCGCTGAAGGATATGGAGACCACGACAGTTGCGCTGACGGGATCTAAGCTGGGTTCTCCAGGAAAGGCAAAGGATCTCAGCGGCGCATTGGCGTTTGCGAGGATATTTCTTGAGTGGTTCCCCAAGTTTACCGATTGCTACCAGGACTATATTCGGGCAAGCCAGCATTTCCCCACTCTGCTCAACTCATTCCTCGATGAGCAGTCGAGCTTCAGGCAACGGGTCGTCCAGAAGGGCGAACAGACCGTCCGCTCTATCCTTATCGAGCCCGTACAACGTCTCCCACGATACAGCTTGCTCATCGATCAAATCGTGCAGTGTCTCCCGATGACACATCCAGCGCTGCAGCCGATGCTAAAAGCGCGCGACATTATCACAAACATATGCTCGATGGATGACCCAGTTCCCGAGAAGCCCCAAGTGACGGGTCGTTTTAGAAACCTGGTTGAGAGCTGGCCCCTAGATCTCGATCCCCAGGGAAGATTGGTTCTCGCGGCAGACTTCGTTGAGCTACCTGCGCCCTACCGTCAACTTGACCCACCGCAAATGTCGGAACGCGCCGGCATCTTCCTTCTTTTCTCAGACTGCCTCGTCATCCTGAAGAAACTGGGACCGAAGCCAATGACCGGACGGGATCTCCTGCGCGAGATTGACAAACCTTCCGCCGCCGGGCTTCTCATGTCCATGACGAACGCCGCTGGCGGGCAGGCATCGTACGAACTTGCCTTCACCGGCTGGCATAACCTGGCGGATGTGCGATTTACCGAGTCAGCGGACGGCACCTTGGTTTGGATGACTTCAACACAAGAAATGAAGGGCGCGCATGCTGGAGAATGGGTCACAGGCACAGCCGTCACGTCAAGGTGTTTTCTGCTGGAAGAGACCTTCGAAGCCAAGGGGTCAAAATGGACGGAGGATATCGTTAAGGCCCGAGTCGAAGGCCGATTTTCCGAGAAAGAGCGCGAGAATCCTTGCTGGTCTCTTCGTTCTATCAGGATGCCAGACAACAACCTCGGGATTTTCGCTGCTGTCTTCCAGGAGGGTGCCGACCAGTTGATCGAGGGAAGAAGGGAGCCTGCACCGATTCGCATCGTTATCGACCACGAGAAAGGTACGAAGGGAGCACCCATCGGCCATTACGGCGTTGAGATCACGGTAAATGTTAGGAGTGGTGATTTGAAGCGGGTGAATGTGCAGACTGCCGGGTTGAACGGTAAGCAGTTTGCTGACGACGTGGCACTGGACGACTTTCTACCAACCCTCACTCGACGAAGTAAGCGACATGATTCAATTTGTCTGAAATGTGCTAACTCTGTTCTCAGTCATTCAATTGCTCAGCATGCAGTTCAACGCCTCGAATCTTCGGTTAGCGCCCGCACTTGTCTCGTATTACACTAAGATATTGAAGGGCCTTCCTCTCATGACGAGGGCAGAGAAGACGAGGTCGTTCCTCGCCTCGTCGCCCGTCAAGGGGCTCTTCTCCAGCATTTGGGGAGGTTCCACTAATACGGAGGCGCATAGCCCGCCTAAGCATAATCGCACACCCGTCACCAACCTCTTCCCTCCCCCGCCTGTATCACGAGCAAATAGCGATCAGGGCTCCATCTTTGGCTCTGCGAGAGGTAAGGACGGCATCAAGATGAGCGGTGATGACCGACCCGAGAATCCTCTTGTGCGGCTGGAACAGACATTTACGGGATACGTTGCCAGCCTGCAGTCTCGTAAGGGTAGCATTGTTGGCCGGATGCTGCTTAACCGATCAGTGGCAGATGAACTCTCAGTCAACGACCTCTACAACCGCCTCATCGAGAGCCCTTTTGACCTCGACGCCTCGTCCGAGCTGGGTGCTGACGTCATCTTCGTGGCATTTGAGAAGTTCATTCGTATCGCATGGTGCGAGCAGATGGGCCCCATTATGACGAAGCAAGCGCTCGACACCTTGCTAGAGCGCATGAACCGACAGGTGCCAGGCAACTTTGCTGACTTTGTCAACTTCATGTTCAAGGAGATGGCGCCGCAAAACCAAAGAGCATTCACGGCTCTCATCAAACTCCTGGCTGACTTGCTCGATGGCTGCGGTAACGACGGTGACAGGGGCATTCTGACAGTCTCGTTCGCGGAACTCTTGGTCCATGATGGCACGGCACAAAACTACATCAACCTCTTGGATCGACTTGTTGAAGACTGCGATAGAATCTTCGACGATCCTAGCAGCATTCACCTGACCGTTCAGCAAGCATTCGAGTCTATGAACTCTCGAAGCGGAAAGTCACATACGGGCTCACTCACTTCAAACACGTCTTCGATTCGCCGAAAATTTGGATTCGACTCCTTGCTGCGACAGAACAGCAAGAACGACTCGGAACGGCCATCCGTCTGGCGCACGCTTAGCAAACACAGCCGTCACCCTGCGTCGGCGGATGCCTCATCGAGCTCTAGCTTATCCAAGATGACCTCCGGACGGGCAAGGTCAATAGATTCAGGTACACAACCTGGCCCGAACAAGTTGAGGCGGCCTGGATCTCGCGACAGGCCGCCGTTGGCCGGCGCATTCGATGAGGCTCCTAGGCCAACCAGCTCGCAGCGACTTGACATGCGCCTGGAGACCATTGGCGAGCCAGAGGTCGAGCAAACACCCGTCAAGTCGTCCAAGAAAAAGCGCCGCAGCTCACTTTCGGATTTGAGGAGTCTGATGTCTGCGGCGACGATTGACGACCCGCAGGAGAAGATCGGGGAAGCTTTGATGCCCTTACGTATCAATAAGCAGACCTCAGAGAAGTTCAACTCAACGCCAAGGTTACCGTCCCCCTCAAGGATACCGATAAGCCCGACGTCTCAGAGTCTGCGGTCTCCTCGAATGGTCTCGCCACGCCTGAAGGAAAACCCCGCCTCACCAGATCCACTCCATACCCTCCACACTCCCCACACCCCTGCACCTCCCGACCGAGAGAACGCACCCAAGAGCACGCCTAAGGGGCACGGCAGAGGCCTGTCTACATCGAATATTCCTACGCTTAGGCCTACGCGTCCTGTTGGGACCGGGGGCCATTCGACTGATTCCATCCCTCGACCTTCTACGAGTCCCGGCAAGCCCCCGGGCACCGGCAAGCTGCGCCTTCAATCGCCCCAGAAGTTGAGGGAGCGTTTGCAGACGGAGAAGAAGGCCGTTGAGGATGTTGATGCATCCCTCAAGTCGGAGCTCTCCAAGATTGCGGAGGAGATGTCGCGGGTGAACTCGGGTCTTGGCACGCGGACGAACACTATGGATCTGCGCAAGTTGACGGACTCGGTGAAGACACTCGAGGAGCGGATCCCGAATATGATGTCAGAGCTCACGGAACGGCAAACATCCATCCAGCGCGACATGGAGAGCACGCTCAAGGCTTCGGAGACAAAGGTTAGGAGCATCGACCAGCTGTACAGAGAGGCGACGGCAGAAAACGAGCTCATGTATGAGAAGTTCAACAGCGAGCTAGGCAAGATCGTTAAGGCTCTCAAAGGCAAGGGTCGCGAGGACAAGGAGGATCTTCTCCGTAGTCTACGGGAGCACAGCGAGGAAACGGCGCGGGTTAAGAAGGAGAATGCGCGGTTGAAGCGGGAAATTGTCAGCCTTCGGACGCTGATGAAAGGCGCCGACGCCTAAGAAGGCTGATGAAGCAGAAAGAAAGAAAAAAACGGTGTGGGAAGGAATCCAGACCGGATCGAGCAGAGTGTGTTGAGACGGCTCTTGTGGCGTTTTATTTTCGGGGAATTTTGCGTTGCGAGCGAGTCCAGGGTTTGGGATGTTGTACTACTACTACTGCTACTTTTCTTTTTAAAAAAAAATCAACCACTGCGGTCTGATTTTGTGCGTTATTTCTCCTCTTACTTTCGCATGACCTGGCTTGATTTTGGCGGGTAGAAGGGTAGAAAGGAAGACTGGGCTTTGGTCGGTCTCTGAGCAGGCTGACATGGACCAGAATGGAATTGACCTTGGATGGACAGATGGATGGAAGGAGAGTGATGGGCTTTTTGTATGTATGGATTGAATGGATGGATACTGGTGTACATCATCTTGAATGTGTATATGGCGGATGAATCGAGACATGAGCTGAAGATTGTGCTTGCTGATTCGCAGTGTATAATTGGTGTGATGAATGTCTTTCTCTCACACAGAGCAGGTCTGAGTGGATAGTCATGGCTGATGGCTGACCTAGCTTAACAGTACCTAGAAGAAACGGTGAGTGATGATAACCTCCTCGCCTTAAGTTGCCGTTGACGAATGGCACATGCAACTATGCAGTCTACACTAAGAAGAAACCCCATGGAAGAGGTCTTTGATGTGCACACACCGCCCGGGACCCGATGGACGACCCCGCGCTATCCTTATGAAGAAAAGGAAGGGTTGCTTCTACCGTGATGCGGCCCGTGCCTGCCTCGGTGCCTGGCCACCGTTTCCCCCCCTCCACTCTGTCGGGTGCTGCCCGGGGTCAATTGCTGCCAGGCGGTAAAGAGGTCCGAAGTGGTACGTATCCACTGACCCCCCTTCGCACTCTGATGTTTTGTGTCTGCCACCTGAAAATTACCGACCGGTCGACCCCTCCTTCCCTGCTTGTCGGACTTGTTTCTGCGGTGGGTTGGTGGATGCCCCGGCCGCTGTAAACAAGTCGTCCCAGTGGAAACAAGCCAACTCGCTGGCCTGTGAGAGAGTGGGCTGTGGCTCTTTGGAGGCTCCACTCGCGCGTCTAAGGTAAGGTAAACGGTAAACCACCCCGCCAAAAAAGAAGCAGCTAGAGAGAACCTAGAGTGAGAGAGAGAAACATCACCAGAGAACCACTTCGCACAACGCACACAACACTCTCAGGTTACTCAAAAACATATACTACACATCCCACACGAAGACGACGAAGCACACCCGCTCCACGCACACATCCCACAACAGCCCACCTCCTCCCCCGGTCCTAATTCCCGGCCGGCGTCACCCTGAGTCAGCCAACCGGCTGTTTTTTAATTTTTGCCCTGACGTCTCCCGGGCCTACCTTCTTGCACCATAACAGAACTCGAGGGATCTTTCCTGCGGATCTCTTGGTTCTCGTTTTTCTTTCTCTCTGCGGCATATCCCACAACGAGTGGCGCGTACGGGGACAGAACAACCGCAACAAATACGAACACCCGGTTCGGCATAGTAACCCGCCACCACCCGCGAGACGAATCGACCAGCCTGCTTGAGCGCGTGTTCCAGCAAACCGAGGACCCATCATGGAGGACCAGCTGGTTACCCTGCTGGCAAGCGTCCAGAGCTCCGAACAGGGCCCCCGCCAGCAGGCCGAGATTGAGCTCAAGCACGCGCGCGCGAACCCGGCTTTCCCTACCTCGCTGGCCAACATCGCCAACCACGCCTCCATCGACACCGCTATCCGCCAGGCCGCTCTGAGCACCCTCCGCCTCTTCATCGAGAAGAACTGGAATCCCGAGGACAGGGACCAAACCGAGCCCCCCGTCGAGATCTCCGATGCCGCGCGCGATCAGCTGCGCAACACCTTGCTAGAGATTGCCCTGAGCAACGAGGATAAGAGACTTGTGAAGATTGCGGCAAGGTATGGTGGTTGCGGTATCTACAAGAGAAAATTTCCATGCGCGCGCGCGCGCGGAAGACAGAACACCATTGAGACGGGTCACTGACAATGTCCACATTCTAGCTACGCCATTGGCAAGATCGCGTCAGCCGACTTCCCCGAACGATGGCCCCAACTCCTGCCCACCGTCCTGGGCGTCATCCCTTCGAGCGCCGATATCCAGCTTCATGGAGCCCTGCGCGTGCTCGGCGACATTATTGATGAGAGCCTGAGTGAGGATCAGTTCTTCACCATGGCCCGCGATATCGTCAAGGCCGTGACTGAGGTCGCTTTGAACGAGGGTCGCAAACCCAACCTGCGCGCGCTCGCCATCTCCGTTTTCCGCTCGTGCTTCGACCTCATGGACATTGTAAAGGAGGATCACATGAAGGAGGTCAAGGCCTTTGCCGAGGAGGCCCTTAAGGATTGGTACCCCTTCTTCGCCCAGGTCCTCAAGACTCGCCTGCCAGATGCCCCGGCAGAGCTGGCCAGCGGCCAACCCGAGAGCTGGAACCACATCATTGCGATGAAGCTGCAGGTCGTCAAGACTCTTCTGAAGGTCAAGTCCGTCTTCCCTCACCTGCTTCTGCCGCACAGCACCAGCCTCTTCACCGCCGTCTGGGAGGAGCTTTCCCTGCTGCAGAAGCCCCACGAGGACCTCTACATAGGACACGAGGCCCAGGGCCGCCTCGAGGACTCGGACAGCCTGCCCTACACACTAGATTTCCTGATTCTGGAGGAGCTCGACTTCTTGAACCAGTGCTTCCGCGCTCCCCCCGTTCAGGCAGAGCTCGAGGGCCAGCTTGCCGCCCACCCGTCGGCTCAGGAGACCCCTTGGATGGTCGAGGTCATGAAGATGGTTGTTGGATACTCTCGCATCAGCCGCGAGGAGGAAGAGCTATGGGATATCGACTGCTCTCTTTACCTGGCTGAGGAGACCTCCGTGACGGCGAACTAC
This sequence comes from Colletotrichum neosansevieriae, assembly GCA_036785495.1. Taxonomy (NCBI): domain Eukaryota; kingdom Fungi; phylum Ascomycota; class Sordariomycetes; order Glomerellales; family Glomerellaceae; genus Colletotrichum; species Colletotrichum neosansevieriae. The sequence goes on along the minus strand of JAVHLV010000110.1, from coordinate 125,070 downwards.
ACCGCCCGTACGGCATCCGGCGACTTGTTGATCAAGCTTGGCGAGTGGTACAGCGAGAAGGCCGTGGATGGCCTCTTTGGCTACACAAAGACCCTCTTCCCTGGCGACGGCTCCTCGTGGAGAAGTCAGGAGGCGTCGCTCTACCTCTTCAACATGCTCCTGAGCGATTTCCAAGACATGGAGAAGCCCATTCCTGATGCCGTCTCGGAGGCATACCTTGGTCTTGTCGACTTCGCTGTCAATCAGTCCGAGCAGCCTCTCTTGAGAGCTCGTGGATATCTTGTGGGAGGCACCTTGGCCCGAGGTTTCGCGACACCACCCGCCCTGTTCGACCGTATCATCCAGTGTATCACCTCTGAGGAGTCCGAAGTTGTGCAAGTTGCCTGTATCAAGGCCGTCGAAGGCTTCGTTCGCTCCGGCAGGGTGACCGCTGACCGCCAGGTCCCCATCATCAACGCCATCGCTCAATACATGCAGAACAAGGATCCTGAGGAGATGGAGGATGCTGATGAGCTGCTCGTCACCCTTGCCGAGTCCCTTCGCGCAGCGATCAACATCGACACCAGAATTGCTCTGTCGCAGGATGTTCCATCTGTCGATCTCCTTTTCATGGTGGCCAAGCTTGGCGCTTCCAACTTCCAGGCCACTATGCTTATTTGCGAGGCTTTTGAGGAGATTGTCCGCACCCTCTCCGACACCACGTCTTACACTGCGCTCTGCGCCAAGATACTCCCGACATTGACGGCCGCGTTTAACACCGCCAACGTTACCCAGGATGATCCCCTTGTCACGGTTGCCACCGAACTCCTCACCGCCCTTGTTGAGCATGGTTCCGAGCCCCTTCCCGCGGGCTTCGTTGCTGCCACCCTTCCCAAACTCAACCGTCTCCTGATGGAGTCCAACGAGGGAGAGGTTCTTCGCCCCGGTGCCGAGTCCGTCAAGTACCTGCTCATGCACGACCATCACCAGGTCTTTGGCTGGCATGACGAGAACGGCCGCTCTGGTCTGGAAGTCTGCCTCCACATTATCGACCGTCTCCTGGGTCCCTCCATCGAGGACAACTCAGCCTCCGAGGTCGGTGGTCTCGCGGCAGAGCTCGTCGAGAAGGCTGGACAAGAACGTCTGGGTCCCTTCCTGCCTCAGCTTCTCCAGGCCGTTGCTACCAGGCTGGCCTCTGCCGAGGCTGCTCCTTTCATCCAGTCTTTGATCCTCGTCTTTGCGCGTCTGTCTCTTGTCGGCGCTCACGACGTTGTCGAGTTCCTCAGCCAGATCCAGATTCACGGCAACACTGGTCTCCAAGTTGTGCTCAGCAAGTGGCTCGAGAACTCTGTCAGCTTTGCCGGCTACGATGAGATTCGTCAGAAGTAAGTCAATGAGTGTTCCCGTGTTGTTTGATGCTGACCTGCGTAGTGTCATCGCCTTGTCCAAACTCTACTCCCTCAATGACCCCCGTCTTGCCCAGACCATGGTTAAGGGCGACCTCATTATGAACAACAATGACGGCAGAATCATGACGCGCTCACGCGCCAAGGCCAGTGAGTAGCATATGCCTACTGATGTGAATACAGGGGCTAACTCTCAAGACCCCGACCAATACACCGTCATCCCAGCCTCTCTGAAGATCCTCAAGGTCCTCATCGAAGAGCTTCTCTCTGCGTCAGGCGCCAATGCGGCTGCCAACGCGGCGGCAGTCGCTGCTGCCGCCGAGTACGCGGACGAGGAGAACGACGACGACGGCTGGGAAGACGAGCCCGAGACTCTCGACCTGAGCTTGGGCGGCGTCAAGTCGGACCTCATGTCCTTCATCGAGGGCTCCGGTGCCCGCCAACGCGACGACGAGACGCAGGCGTACTTGACGGAGTTTTTCATGCGTGCGGCACGCGAGAACGTGGCCAACTTCCAGGAGTGGTACGGCATGCTCACCGAGGAGGAGCGCGGGAAGCTCAACGAGCTCGCCAATGCCGCGGGCCAGTAGGAAGACGCTGCGGCGGAGCCGAGTGGTGAAGGGCAGTCGAGCGAATCGATGAATCCGACTCAGCCGCAGTTGCCGGTGAATTCCGCGAGGATGCGGAATCTGAGAAAGCAGCATTACTTTTAGTGCGTCGACACCCGTGCCTTGTTATATCTCCGTGCTTGAGATTGAAATGAAGGCATGGAGGACGCGCCTGGGAATGACAGAAAGCCGCCAAGGCGGGATCAGCAGGGGGTATATATGGTTGGCGTCTTGTCCCATGTCGCTTGTCGCCGTCCGAAGGCGAAGGAGGGACGCCGGGGGAAATGATGAAAAAGGGGTGACGAGAATGTGGGAAACGAAACGACATTTGTAGATAGAAACCCTTTTAGAAGAAGAATAGGCGGCTGCGACCGTTGGCCTCTCCCTGGCTACAGGGGCGCGGCGCGGGCGTGAAAGACGAAACGAATGACGGCGTCGATAATGGTAGATACTTTTTTTTTTCTACTCGAATGAGATGCTCACGCTCAGATTACTGTGTCGGTTTCTGACCTGTGAAAGAGCCGGTTGCCTCAGTGGTGACATTAGAAAGTTTGGCGAGAATTTGGTAAAAGAGATGGCACTCTATCTCAAGGCTAATTTTGGTTCAGAAAAGATGGCTCGAATAGGTGATGGGGTTCGGTAGCGCGCTCAGGTACAACGACCAACCCCATGGGCCCTTGTATAGGTAGCTACCTGGTATGCTACCACAAGATGAAAACCGAGAAGAAGGGCACGGGCGCAAATTTACCCTCTAGTATCTTTGCTGTCGTTCCTGAGGTATTGAGGCATTCGGGGCGAATAATCCTGGGTGGCTGCGCTCTGTATGTCTTTGGGGCTTTGTTAAAGGAACTGTCACGGTTGTGGTGAAGACACGGCTATCACATCTACGCTTCTCACTAAATCTAGAGTGGTGGGCATAGCGGCCCAAAATGGTGTGTGTTTTTGCAGGTTTGAGGTTAGAAATGAGTAGTCTCTTATATGCTATAGGAGGCTGGACATCTCAGTTGTATAGGGGGATTTGCTATGCGAGATGTTGCTGGGTTCTTGTTAAGGTGCCGGTACGAAAGAAGTCGACACTCAAAGCCTAATCAACGGGCACAATGTGAGTGTCGGTGGGAGAATTCATAAGTTGTCAAGCTTACTAGTGCCTGGAGCCCACGGCTCGGACCAAGCGAGGGGTCAGCTTCGGCGTAACCGGGAGGATTTCGACGATAGTGCTCGTCGATCGACACTTTTGTCTTCTCTCCAAAGTTATTAACTTGATAATTAATGACTCCGACTGATCTGACACGGTCTTGCTGATTAAAATATAAATTATACTAATATAAGTTAAAGTTTAGGCATGTCCACCTAATCCTATCTAGCCACGCTATGAAGACAGTATATGTACGATATACCTCTGGAAAGCAATAAGAGGTTTTACTGCCTCCTGAACTTTATTGTTGAAATGAAAATACTGGTCTTATAAGGGATTTCACGTGCGCGGATGTGTGTAAAGAGAATAGAATGTGGTGAAGCCGTTGGTTGGTGATGTATCCTAGAATATATAGAGGCAAGATGACGGTGATGGAGGAAGCTTAGCCAAATCGCACAGGATATGCTGACACCGTTTTCAAGGGGAGGCTGTATATATTAGAGAGGATTGATGTAGACAGGCGCGAGATCTCTGGTATATATCTTATTTACTCGCTAGTGTTGTGGCAAAGATAGTAATATCTTGTTTTGTCTGCTCTAGGTTCTGGAAGCTTTAGCCTATCGGCCTATCTAGTAAGCCGGATCCGGGTAGGGATTCCTGATATTGAATTGCCGACTGGGTTCTCTAGCTAAAAAACCTCGGACGGCTATAAATTTTCTTGTAATGTTAGTGGATTAGCTATTCAGCTTGAGGCACGACACAACAGAATGGGACACTACTTTCCTGCAGGTCGTAGATGCTGGCTTGCATTGCCGAAGACGGGCGAACACAGATAACCCGACTTATATAGGTGGTGTGAAATTGTGAGTTCACTTTGATATTAGGGGTCTTCTTTCCTTTTTCTGTCTTTTTTCTAGTGCGTTCTGCATGAATATCCTGGCAGAACACTCCGTCTGGGGTGTCTGCTCACCTGCAATAAAGGAAGGAGTCACAACTGTGGCGAAGACTTAGGATATCATGATCGAACCCCAGGGCCTGATGCCTCAGGAAAAGAGGGATTGAGTCGATAATTGCTGAAATGGTGGCCTCATGCCGTGAGAGATCATTCTCAGACATTTGCAAGACCTCGTTGGACCACAAGCCTGTCCGATAGGGTGATCACGTTTGAACTTTCGATAGACTGTATGCGTGGCTGTTTTGGATTAACGTAGTGGATAAAAAAGGGCGACTGAATTCAAAGCCCAGCCTGCGTACAACCTAGACAAGATCAAGCTGATCATATTGATTCCCTGGTGGAAAAACGTTTCCTCGCAACGAAAAAGGCGCTCATTTTGACGCTATTCGTTTATTGCAGTGACTCCTATTTCCTCAGTTTGATAGTCTTTCATTCCTTGCTTATGGCTAGATATATGTCGTCTGTGTCTCGAGTCGGACTCGACGTTCGTTTGGGGGGGGGGGGGGTCATTCATGAATCGGAGTATGTGATCAAGCACGCCGCGTCGGGGTACGTTTTCATTGGGAATGAACGAAAACCCTGGCTGTGAAACCAACCGCATGAAATTATATGCTTGATGGATGTTGGGGATGTGTTCCAGGCAATGTATCCAGCCGTGCTTGGGAGCACGTTTGGTATGAAATTCTTGGACAAGTGAGATGCCGCTATCAGCCTTGGCAGGAGTGAATTCACCTTTTGCGAAACGAAGTCGTCTTGCCGATTACCTGCCGTCCTTGGCTCGTCGTCCCTTGAGGTGGCGGTCTTTGGAGCATTCAGTTTGGTATTGCTGGTAAAAGTCTGATGCATCCCTCAAGGCCCTGTCGCCTTAGTGTTAGCAGAAGCATTCCCAGCAGGTTTGCGTATGGTGAGGACATTTTCTTAGCGGATATCTTATCACAGAGAAGTTGATCGCCGCCTATCATTAGCTTTCATTAGGTTCACAAAGTAGAGATGGGCTGTAATTTTATATACTAGCATTGTAACATTACTGCTGGTGGTCTTATGCAAATCAAGCTGCAGAGATTGGATTCTCTGAGCCAAAAGGGGCTTAAAAAGGCGCAATCATCCTTCAAGACACATACGCCTCTCTTGTCTGGCGGTAGTTGTTCAGTTGGGCAAGGGCATGTGATGGGGATGATTCAAGGGGGCTTGGTCTGACATAGCGTGTGGACTTGAAATTATCGATCGAGTGTGTCCTTCTGTCCGCCACTTTCATTTTCTCTCCCAGAACATTCGGCCCGTGTCTGCTTCTGTAGATTTCATATTGTAAGTCTCCGTGACAGTACTGGATAACCTCGCCCAAGGTTTTACCCAATCAGGGTGGGAGTAGGTGAATTATAGTATCTTGAGGCAAGAACAGACCCGCCTTCCAGTGTCTGTAGAGTCTCATGGACAACGGGGGCTGAAGGCAAGTCATATCCAGGCTGGCGTGAAGGCCACCCATGGGCAGCCGGGACACATACTAGATGGTCATGGGTGCCATCAAGAAGACTGGTTGCGAGGTCAAAAGTCCTTGCATTTAATCATCTGGTTTTGATAAGGCAAACCGGGTTCTTGCGGAACTAGCTGAATTTCAGAATGACCCAAACCGCGTTGCCCTCTACTTGTCGCGTCTGATGTCTAAGTCTGGCAGAAATGGGTATGTCTGGAGATGAGTGGGGACATATTAATAGTACATATTCATGTGTGGTGTCGATCGTACGGGCCCCAGCCACGCCAAGTAGAGTGGGGCACAGTTCGAGGTTCTTTCTCATCACATCTCGAGAGAACCCTTATCTTGGTGCGAGTCAGTCGACTTATCGTCTTATCACGGCAGCAAATACAAGACGAAGAATTCTCGGCATGGTTGCAAAGTCGAAATTTGGGCACACGGGCTGTTGGCACTTGCGGCTACGTAGTACTTGAGGCGATGTGTCGTGCGGGTTTGACAGATGGCATTTTAAGGGTCAAGAACCACAGCACGCAATGCTATTGACGTCAAGTACCAAGCTTTTTTGAGGGTCTCTTCTCCAGCCTGACGACATTCTGGCCAGAGTGGTGTTTCGACGTCGAGTGTGAAGAAAATTGATGCGCCGATGGAGAAAGAGAGCTAAAAAAAAAAAAAAAAAAAAAGACAAAAAAAAGGGAATGGAACGGTATGCACGAACCCCAAATATTTTCCGCTTCGAAGTTCGTCCGCTGTTTTTAGCGACCTAGCAAGTCCCGAGATGCTCGTTTACAGGCCGGCGGCCCAAGTCTAGCCGTTTGTCACTCCCTCAAGTTGGTTGACTCGATGAGATCGAGTAATGATTTTTCCCAGCATGCGGGGTTTCTAGAGCATACGATAAGCTACCCCTGCCCGCCAGGCTAACTTATCATATACTAGGTACGTAGCCGCACCGTCCCATGCCGAGCAGGCATCATGGTGCATGGCTTTTGCGAGCGGGAGCCGTTCCTCGTCACCGTGCTACGAGCGCCACCATCCCACCCTCCCGGTCCCATCAACGCCCCCTGATAAGACATCTCCTTGGACGAACCAATGACGACCGCAGGATCCTGCCCAGAAGACCTAATTTTCGAGCTTTCTGGTGCCGGGGCTCGGTCTCTTACTCGATCAGATTTGACGTCGTTCTCGACTTGTCAAAGCTGCGACTGGCCGCTCGGCGCTCTTCAATTTGCTGCAATCACGGCGTAACCGGCACCACCCTGGTTCAAATGCAAGCCCAGCATGTCTTTGCTGCTATCCCGTGCCATGGGCCTTTCCCCCAATTGTCGTCTCTCCCCCTGGGGAGGAGGAGAGGAATGCGGACTGATTGACAAGAGCTTGTCTATGTGGGGGGGGGGCGCGTCGCACCGATTTCCGGGTCCATCAGGCGATGTCCCTGACACAGAGGTACGACAGGTGTTCGTTTTCTCTCTAAAGCGCTTTATCAAAGTCCCCTACTCAAAACCGACACCGGCATAGGAGTCCAAAATAAATATCAGGCGATATCCTCCGCTGTTTTGAGCCCGAGTTTGGGTCGAGATCCAGCCGGAGCCAACCCGTCGACCACTGCCTTGGAATCCCTACTTGCTGGCTGCAGTCTGTTGCAGATCAATACTACAAGACCCTGCGACCCGACTTTCGCTTACGGTCCATCCCTCACGTGCATATCGTCATTGCAACGTGTGACCGGTCTTCGTCCTGGTTTTATATCGTTACGACCTCTTGAACTTCTGCATCAGTTTTTTTAGACTTCACCTATCCTTAATTGCCCTTCGAAACCCAACAAGGCCGCCGGGATGGACATGGACGCTGCAACCACGACGGCGCGGCCAGAAAAGGTCCACGGCTCGAAATGGAGATACTGGGCCGACAAGCTCGCCGTTGAGTCGGAACCTGGCTTGACGAGGGCACAGTTGATGGTATGATCTGCCACGTGAGAAGCTGCCCAGAAAGCCAAACGGGAACTGACGATTATGCTTCCAGCTGACGAATTATGATCTCAAACCGTGAGCATTTGGCACAGCGGCGGCAACGTCGTACTTGTCTTATGGAATACCGACTGACAATCATGTCAAACAGCGTTGAACCAGCGAGGCGCCAGTGGGGTCCCTGGAATTTTGTTGCATTTTGGGTTGCCGACTCTTTCAACGTTAACACGTGGATGATTTCATCGTCCATGGTTGTGGGTGGTCTTTCATGGTGGCAGTCGTGGATCTGCGTTTGGCTCGGCTACGCCATCTCCGGTGCCTTCATCTGCTTGACCGGTCGCATCGGTGCCGTGTACCACATTGGGTTTCCCGTTGTGAACCGATCTTCCTTCGGAATCTGGGGTAGTCTGTGGCCAGTCTTCAACCGCGCCGCCATGGGTAATTTTCTCGAGAACAAGATGCTGGTGGCGGTTGTGCTAACGCTTATCAGCATGTGTTTGGTACGGTGTTCAAGCCTACATCGGAGGTAACTGTGTCTACTTGATGATCCGCGCAATCTGGAAATCATGGGTAAGTGGAATTGACTTAGTGTCCAACGGCTCGCAAGCTGACACTCATTGCTTAGGACAAGGAGACGATTAACCCCGGCGGGTTCCCGGAGGATTCCGGCACGTCTACTGCGGAATACGTCTCGTTCTTCCTCTTCTGGCTTTGCTCTTTGCCTGCCATCTGGTTTCCGGTACACAAGATCCGCCATTTGTTCACAGTCAAGTCATACGTGGCCCCATGCGCCGGCGTCGCGTTCTTGATCTGGGCCGTGGTCCGCGCCGGAGGAGTCGGTCCCATCGTCCGCCAACCAGCAAAGATCCACGGAAGCGAACTCGGCTGGGAATTCGTCAAGGGCGTCATGTCCTCCATTGCCAACTTCGCAACGCTGATCGTGAATGACCCCGATTTCTCCCGATTCGCCAGGAAGCCCCGCGATGCGCTTTGGTCTCAGCTGTTCACCATCCCGATCGGTTTCGCCTTCACCTCCTTCATCGGCATCATCGTCTCGTCCTCGTCTGCCGTCATTTACGACCTGGACGAACCAATCTGGAATCCCCTGGACCTTCTCGGCAAGTTCATCGATGACGGAGGCTCTGCTCAGAGATTCGGAGTCTTCATGATCGCTACCTCTTTCGCCCTGGCTCAGCTCGGCACAAACATTGCAGCGAACTCGGTCTCTGCCGGAACCGACATGACGGCGCTGCTTCCTCGGTATCTGAGCATCCGTCGCGGCGGCTACATCTGCGCTGCCGTCGGTCTCGCCATGTGCCCGTACACTCTGCTCACCGACTCTAACAAGTTCACGACCTACCTGTCGGCGTACAGCGTGTTCCTCAGCTCGATTGCGGGTGTCATGTGCTCCGATTACTACGTCGTGCGGAAAGGATACCTCGAGATCAAGGAGCTGTACGATGCTCGCAAGAGCGGGCCCTACTACTTCACCTATGGTGTTCACTGGCGTGCGTATGCTGCCTACATTGCGGGAATTCTCATCAATGTTGTTGGCTTTGCCGGTGAGATTGGCCGCGATGTGCCCGTTGGCGCCACATACATTTACAACGTCAACTTCTTTGCCGGTTTCATCGTCGCGGGTGGGATGTACTGGGGCCTGTGCAAGATCTCCCCCATACCCGCTACTAGCGACAAATGGATGGAGGTTGGCGAGGATCTTGAGGATGTACGGGTCGCGTACGGCAACAGCAGCCAGGATTTCGACGAGGAGGCAGTGACTGGGTCCGCGAAGGGTGTAGACGACTCGAAGCATATTTGAAGTGGGAAAAAGGCGATTTGAATTTCTATGATGATACCATTGTTGCGTTTGGAAACGCCAATCTTGTGACACAGCTAGATAATCTCAAGAAGACTTGTTTGAAAAACTGCATCGGTAACGCAGGCATGCTATTGGCTGGTGAGCAGACAAGACGATCAATGCCAACCTGACGTCCTCATACCGCAGCGAGCGTTGTGCTTGACCACTCGCACTGACGGAAGCTCCATCTGTGGAGACAACTACTTGCCAACTACATCTCACCGCCGCATTGATAGGCCTCTGCAATGAAACTCATCGACGCGCATACGCTGGCTATTGAAAGCTTTGGCGCAGGCGAAGCAATTCCACGATATGCAATTCTATCTCACAACTGGGGAAGCGGCGAAGTCAGCTTCCAGGAATGGACGGCCAACTTCGACGACCCCTCTCCCGAGTATCTGGAGAAGCCTGGGTACTCGAAGATCGTCAAGGCCTGCTCCAAGACGCGAGACGATAGACTGGAATACCTGTGGGTAGATACAGTTTGCATCGACAAAACGAGCAGCGCAGAGCTTTCTGAGGCTATAAATTCAATGTTTGCATGGTATGAGCGAGCCGCTGTCTGCATTGTCTATTTGGTCGACGTCGAATGGTATGACGATCTCGTCGAGAAGATCCATTCCAACCAAGACTCAAGTTTTGGTAACAGTCGATGGTTCAGCCGAGGTTGGACTCTGCAAGAGCTACTGGCACCTGAGAAAGTCTTCTCTTTTTCACTAAAGAATGGTCAGAGATCGGGACCAAGTCTGAACTAATGTTCAAGATCTCGAAGATTACCGGCATCGACGTCACCTACCTGACCAGCACCCGAAGAATATGGTCAGCTAGCATTTCCGCGCGCATGAGTTGGGCCTCAAAACGAGAAACGACTAGACCCGAGGACATGACTTACTGCCTCCTGGGCATCTTCGACATCAACATGCCGTTGCTGTACGGAGAAGGCTCAAAAGCGTTTCTTCGGCTGCAAGAAGAGATCATCAAGTCGTCTCAAGACCACACCATTTTCTGCTGGACTTGGGATCCGGACAAGACGCCCAATGAATGGCAAAGTGTTCTTGCGCCGTCGCCAGCAGTCTTTTCGAACTCGAGGTCATTCGTGGCCATCCACAGAAATGTCGATAGTGTGCCGTGCCAGATCACGAACATCGGCCTGCGCATCAACCTGCATGTTGTTGCGGCTGTCAACTGCCTCTGCGCAATGCTTTCCGTCATCAGTACCGACGACGCCGATCCAGAGCATCAGCGGATGATGTGTCTGCCTCTTATGGAGGAAGGCAACATCCATCGCCGATGTCCTTTCCCCATGCATCCGTTTTCTGTTCACAGGTCCATGGTTTGCGATACCAAGGAGACGTATCTTCTCTGTAAGATATCGAGAAACGCGGAAGATTTGATGCCGTGGCCATACCGTCATCAGTTCGAGTACGGGTTTTATATCAACATCCTCGACGAGTCTTTCTCGACGGATATGAACCAGCAGTTTATTACCTCGGTTGACTGTTTGGTGCCCCAGTACAAGCAAACTCCGACTTCATACACGTCAAGACCAGTCTATAGTGGTGTCGGGTTCCGGTCGGCGTTAACGGGCGGTTTCGGGGGTTTGATCTTGAGGCTGAATCACCAAAGCGACAGGTTTCTGGTATTTCTATCTGTAAAGCGACGCGGTACTGCGTATCAGTGGAGCTGCGAAGTTCTCGACTCGACGTACGTAGACCATGACGTTGCGGCGTGGCTTCGGGTGTTTGAAGATGTGTCTTCGCGCAGTGAGGAAGCAGGCCCCAACTGCAACTTCCACACAGCAACTTCGCAAAGTGGACGCTCGAAGATACTTGTGGCGCTGGACGGGGAAATTCGAGATGGAAGCGATCATCGACTGAGAGTTGTATACCTGGTACTCTCCAAGATGCGAGACAGCGACCTGCGCATACAGAACGTCTGGACGAAGCTTCAACAGAGCCTCGGCAACAGCATTGGGAAACGCTCCTTGTCATAAACCCACTTCTAAAATTGAAAGGACCGTCGATTGGACCGAGTTCATTTTCAGATTGAACTCAAACGTGAGTCGATCTCGCGGCTTAGCTACATTCTTGCGACCCCCGCTCACTTTCGATGACGACATTACTGATTGTAGAATTTCAGACGGCGGCTCTAAAAATCGGCAGTGGTGGGTGCTTATGACACTTCAAGCCATCTGCACATAGTTAATTAATTCAGAGACTGGAGTTCCAATTGGATTAGGAAAGTTGATCGTTACCATGGTCGAGCATGTCTTTTCCTGGGGTGGTGTTTTCCAGGCTGTCGCTGTTGTCTGCGGGCCGGCTGCTACCTAGGTAGGGCGCAAGGGAGCACTGCCAAGCAGTACAGGCACCGAAAGACTCCACAACGAAGGAAAAAGCTCCGAGCTCAGCCCCCATGGTTTAAGAGCCACAAACTTCGCCTCCCCGTCAACATCAGCTCCCGTAGCTGAGTTGGTTTACAGCGTCATACTTATGGTCACGTGATTTCCGTGAGCTATGTGAAGGTCGCGAGTTCGACTCTCGCCGGGAGCACTTTTTGCTTTTTGTTAGACTCTGATCTTACGCGTCCAGAGGTTCATTCATCTTAGTGTGGCCTGTCGCACTGAGTTGGGGATCACATTCCTCATAAGATGTCGTTGGGTTTGATGATAGATACCACCCACGTCTTCTGAGCCTGTGCGGGTGGAGCGAATTATTTTTTCCTACTTACCAGCCTGTTCACACACGTCTTGCGATGTTTCCAAGATTTTGGAGAAGTAAATTGACGCAGTATTATGCACGAGTAGATCAAAAACCAATGTGACTAGGTATCTTGATATGAAGGAGGAACTCTGGCTATTATCATATGAGTAAGTAAATCTAATGTCATCAAGTCTATTTATTACATGAGTGAACCATACATCGTAGGTCAAATTTATCACTTGCTGGCCAGCTCTAAATGCTTGATGGCCCACTCTCTTTGAGCATCGATGTACTCTGAGCTGAAAGGATAGTCGTTGTAGCCGATTTCAGACCCCTTGATGTAAAACGATTGTCGATGATACTTGTTCAACTCAATCCCATTCTTGACTCGCCAGACGAAGTCGGGGTTTGCAAGGAAGCTTTTCCCAAAAGCAACGATGACGTCCCACTTATCGTAGTGCTTCTCGAGAGCGTTTGCTGCCGTCTCTGGGGTGTAGCCACCAGCCACGATAACGGGAGATAAGTTATCCCAGATATCCAAGATAAAGTCGAGAGTCTGTTGGTCGATGGAGGGGTCTTGATTGGCGATGAGCAACTTGGCAGGATCTCCTCTAGCTTCAACCAAAGAAAGATAGGCAAAGGGGTGCATTCAGCTTCTTGAGCTGCTTGGCGATGTAGGTGTACTGTTCGTGGATGTTGGACGACTCCGCCCCTTGGAACGAAGCATACGGGGACAACCGAATGGCGACCTTCTCGGCCCCGACTGCCTTGACGACCGCCTTCACGACTTCAAGCAGCAATCGGGATCGATTCTCGACGGACCCTCCCCATTCATCGGTTCTTTTGTTCACAGAATCCGAAAGGAACTGGTCAAGAAGGTAGCCGTGGCCCGAGTGAATCTCGACGCCGTCGCCTCCTGCCGCGATGACTCTCTTTGCGGTGGTCCACCATGTCTTGGATGAAACCCAAGATCTCCTCTTCCGTCACCTCTAGAGGAATGGCAGCCCCGGGCTCCATGGGAACGGCACTTGGAGACCTGTACTTGAAGCTCCGCGCTTTTTGGTACTCTGGGTCCGCGGCACGGCCTTGGCCCCAGATTTGCTGGAACCAGACGGAACCTTGGGCGTGGACCGCCGCGATGACCTTTTCCCAAGCTTCGACCTGTTCGTCTGTCACGAAGGCCGGGCCTTGTCGGACTCCGGTATCCTGCATGGAAACACCCGTAGCCTCAGAAATGATCAGGGTGCCCGGGGTTGAGGCCGCCCGCTCGCCGTAGTACCTTGCAACGAAGGGCATTGCGACATGGTTCTTGTCGTGACGGTATCGTGTCAGTGGAGCCATGGCTACCCGGTGGTTGAGCTGTGAACTGCCAAGCTTGATTGGCTTGAACAGCTTGCTCTCGGATATGCTTGTGGCTGACATGATGCTGGGGTTGGTAACAGTGATTGGGCTGACTCGGATACTCGTTTTTGGCTTCGTTTGCGTCTCTTTTCCTATGCCACGTTGAGTGTATTACGGAAAACCGACGAGTAAAGGTATGTGTTGATCACTTCTGTTTGGTAGTTGTCTCTAGCAATTTGTAGGAATTCCTTCAACGTGGCAGGCATCACACCATTTATATATACTCACTTCATGAACTCTGGGCAAGCCCCGTGCAACGTATGCAGGGCAGACGTTGGATGTGCTTACAAGACAACGGCAATGACGCATCAGCACGTTCGCGCCTTGGTAAGCATGCTATCCACGCGGCCACTCATATGGAAGCAACGAGTTATCGGTACGGTGTGCTTCTGACAAATCGAAGCCGACCGTTCGGTAGCACGGGACTAATTCCGCTCTGTACGTGACTCGGAGAAACTTCGTTTCATGCCACTGCGGCCCCGACATTCCGCGCATCGCGTGTCAACTCATGAGTCATCACCCGGGGCTGCCCTGCATTTGAGCGGAACGGGATCTACAACACGAAATACTTGTAATCAACCGCACGTGTCTGCGATGTTCTAAGTTCGAAGATGTAAGTTCGAAGATGTCCTAGACTTGCGATCCAAGCCAATCAAATCAACCTTCTCAAAGCACTTGTAAATGGCGAGCCCAGCCATCCTAGGACTGGTTGTTCAGATGACTACAGATCTGCGTTGGAGGCCAAACTTTTTATAGCTGTTCCTAGTGCTGCTAGATTCGTCCCGACGCTCATCCTAGGGAAAACTAAAGAGAATATCTACTCTCACCTAAGAATAAGACGGAACAAGACAGTACATGCGGCAAACGCAGCGACTTCTCGCCTTGATACCCGTGATGTAAAGACACACCGCGTTTAAGAGGCCTCCGTGTTTCAGCATGACCATCGAGTGAAGGCTCGGGGAAGCATCTAAGTTGTTTCTAGGATTCTAACGCAAACTTGGATTGGAGTCAGGGGTGATTGAGCCCTTAACATTCAACCTGATTTCCCTCCAGCAACGGCGCATGAGATTTCTGTTGGACCATCCTCGATTAGATTTTAACCCAACAGAAAAGAAGGTTGAGTACTTACATTTGACCCTCCGTGAACTCCGTTCTGCACGTATCGTTGGTGTACATCATGTGGTTATGGATCGGATCCAGCTGACCGCAGGTGCTCAATCCCTTGGGACACCCGCTCACCCTGTGGTTGGTCACGGGTGTGTCGTATATTCCATCGTTATCATTACATCTTTGGCGTGCGTCGAAAGGATGCAACAAGCCCAACCAGTGGCCCACCTCGTGGATAAGAGTCTTGCCACGGAGTCTGGGGTTTCTGTCCCCAAGAGTGATGTCCCGAATCCGGACGGCTTCAGTCTCCAGAGCTTCTCTGGGAGTTATCTTCTTGCTGTACAGGTCCAAAGGTGAGGCGGCTTCCCCGAGTATCATGCTGTTCTTTGAGAGACCCGGGGCGTTGGCCAAGAGCTGGCGGTGGACGAAGACGTTCAGTGTTTGGTAGGTGCCCTTCCGCAAAGCCCGCGTCACCTCTTTGCAGGGCAGATGACCGGCGACGTCGCCAACGACTGAGCACTTGGACCAGGATGGATTGTTGTAATGGAAGATTTTTCCGAGTTCGAAATCAAAGCCGTATTTCTCGTAGGTTTCGCGCAGAACCTCGAACTGTCCTTTGATACTCTCCTGCAAACTGCGTCAGAATCTCATCATCATTCCTCATGAAGTAACTGTCTGTGTATAAATGATCTCCGTCAAGTTTGGCAATCATAAAAATGATGGACATCAATTTTTGGCTGATAACTTACACTAAGGTCGTCATCTTCGGAGCTGCCCATATCGTGAAAGTTTACGGGAATAGTAATGCTCCGAACTCGCATTTCCCAACTTGCTGCGATATCGGAAGATTGCATGGCAAACTCTTTGTAATCACGAATGTCTGCTGGGCTCAGTGGCTCTGTGTAACACTGGACGAGTTGAGGAGACGTTGGGTCTTCGTCGTCGAGAAGCTCGAAAGAGTCCGCGAATGCTTCGTACGGGGCGGCGTACGTAGTGCTCAGATGCCCAAGCGTGGCAAGGCCAACCAGAGCCTTGAATACCCCGATCCAAATCATGGCGAGTCGAGAAGATGGGTCGACGGAATTGCGGTTGCGAAGTTGAAGGAGACACTCAGGATGAGCTGAGCTGCGGGCGTTCATATTCATCGGAGAATATCACCCAAGGTCTTTGGCAGACCTCAGAAAACTTTGAGTTTGCTACACATGGGAGGTACCACTGACGGATGCTTTTTGTGGCGCTCTCGTAGCGGAAATTCAGAAGAATAGCTGCGGACGAGCCCTCAAGTGCGCAGCGTCCACAGCGGGTCACTCCATCATACCTGGAGTTTTGACAAGATCCTAACCCTAATCACTTCTTCATGATCAGAATCGTGTATATGTTTGGATCCGCCAGTCTGAGGCTGGCGGTGAAGTTCTCTTCTTGCTATCTATCGAAAGACGAAGAATATTCAAGAATGAAATGTGTGGTTCCAGGAGTAAACTGTAACGCGGCCTTACTGAGCCAGCAGACGCATTAACTTTAAGGTGAGTCTGGTGGCCACGACAGCTCCCCAAGGTCGTGCAAAGTTGGGGCGACCATATAATTCGGAGGAAGAAACATTTGCATGTCTTTCTCCATCATCTTTCCCCTTTCATTCAAGTAATTTCGCTCTGGGAACTACGTGCTCTCCGGTTTGAAAAGTTTCAACCTGCTCAGCATATCGTCACAACATCCAAAACCAGAATAAAAATCAACATGCGGACTCAAGTTTTGGCTTTCGCTCTCATGGCCATGTCTGGTCTTGCCTTCGCAAGCACCCACTACCCTTCCGGAAAGCTCCATCCCTCTCCAGAGCCGGATAAATGTCTGGAAAGACTTGACGGGTACCCCAACCGCTCTCAGAGTCGCCCAGACATATTCTTTGGACGCTGTGTCAAGGCGCGTACTTACACGGGCAAATACGGACCTTACAACGGAGATTTCTTCCTTGAAACATGCTGCAAGAACGAGGACGAAGAATTCACGAAGCCAACTTACGTCAACCTAGATGAGTGTCTCGTCTATGATCGCGAAAGCGGCACTCTGCAGTGGAATTCCGACAACAAACGCAAGCTCAAAGATGATTGCCGTAACTGCGAGTTGGAGTCAATCGCCAGCGCTAAAATCGTGTGCCAGTGTGAGAACAAGGAAGGCGAGGAGGTCAGAACTATGATTAGGTTTGGAGAAGTCAGCCCCTTGGGAGAAGAGGAAAGCCACGTGCCCAAGGATGCTTTCTGGGTCAATGCGAAGGGCGAGTTGGTATGCAAGAAGGAGTAGACAAACGGTCGGCAGTCGCAGTGGTATGTTTGTACTCATCTCGAGATCAACCTCGTAGGATCCCTGCAACGTTCTCTGCGCAATAAAATGTTCTGTGGAAGTCGCGGATCAGGATCACAACTAGCTGGTTAGCACTGGCAAAAGGCCTCGCAGGGTATGCATGTACACGATTGCGGAAACTAAGTTCGGATTGTGGCGGAATCAAACTTTGTTGGACCACAAGTATTTCATTATTCACAGATACTATAATGTGAAATTCCGATTGCGTCTTTCTGCGCATGTAACACAAATGGTCCCGTATTGTTACGTCTACTGAAGTGTGACTTGTCCGCTGGTGGAGTCCTCCATGAAGATACCCCCAAAGATGACGGCCTCGTTGATACCAGTAGGCTGAGGGGCTTGTCCAACGGGGTTCTTCTGCAAGGAGAAGTGGTACTCGCCAAGGCCAGCAAGGTCTGTGGTCGTTAGCAAATAATCACAGCCACAGGTCAAAAAGGCTATCATACCGTTCTGGACAGGCTCGGTAACCTGCTTGAGGGGATCATTGCCAGTGCTGTGAAAGACCTGCACAGTGCTATCGAGAGTTTAGTAGCTGGAAACCAAGAAAAGCTCAGATGGACATACTTCGCATTGAAATCCATCTTGATGGCAAAGTTCTCGAACTTGCCCTCGCCAAAAGGCGTGGAGAAAATCTTTTGGGCTCCAGCAGGGTTCTTGGAGTTGCCAAACACAGCGATGTCGTTGCCATTCTCGGCTCCGGTTCTCACGTCAATTTGGTGGAATTGGAAGTCCTTCGACTCAAGGTTCATGACCTGGTAATCGTGGCTTCCGTCGAGAGGCTTAGTGGCGTCCCTCTGGATGGAAAAGTGCATCGTGCGCACGCCTGTAACAGCCACGTCGTTCAACTGCGAGCGAATGCTGGGAAGAAGATCGGCACGGCGGATGTTGGATTGAGGCTCGCCACCCTTGGGGATAAAAACGGATTTGTCGTTAATGTTGATGGCAAAGGCCTTAGTGTTGGTGGCCTTATCGAACTACTGAGCATTAGTATGGAGGTAAGGAATTCCAGGTGAGTGGGAATATTCATTCACCAAAGACGCATCCACTTTAGGGAAGGTGATGATATCGCTGAATTGGAGGCCTGTTCAATATGTTAGTCAGGTGGCATGTCATGAATGAATTGTGTATATTCATACCATCTCCTTTCACGACGGCGCTCTTGAAAACACTTTCGAGAACATTGAAGTTCTCCGGCGTGGCATCTTGCTTGATACGACCGTCAGGTAGCACAAGAGCAGAGATGTTGCCAGCCTTGGGCGCAGCACCACCCGCAGCGCCTCCAGCAGCAGGACCCCCAGCGTTCGCAGTGCCGTTTTTGGCACCACCGGCCTGGTTGCCGCCCTTGTTTCCCTTGTTTCCCTTGTTGCCCTTGTTGCCGCCCTGCTTGCCGGTATTCTGGCCACCCTGTTTGCCGGTGTTTCCATCACCTCTGGACTCAATGGCAAAGCCAGCAGCAGCAGGAACGGGCCCGGCAGCAACAGAAGTAGCCAAGAGGCCGATGAGGGTGATCAGAGTAGGCTTCATTGTGACCAGGTCTAGGGAAATCTAATGAATGTGACTGATTAAAAGCTCTTGGCGTTGAAACGAATGGATGCAGAAAGAGCAAGTGTCCGGCACTGCGTAAAGGAACGTGCAAAGAGAAGTGAGAAAGAGAGTTGAGACCTTGATGTTAGAGAAAAAGTGATGAACTAGAGCCATATCTCGGTACCAAGGCCGACTTCACGTTGAGATTTATAGCGTCACTGCAGAAGCTGTCGGCGAAGTAGGCATCATCCCATGCCATCCGAACATTGGGTTCAAAACTTCAGACTGCATCTGCCCGTACACTTGCGACGAAGCTCCCCTCCGTTCCTTACTCCTGACTCGCTGTCGAGTTTGGTATGAGTGTAGTCTGATGTTTTAAGCAGAAAGTCTAAAAGCGCGGAACGCTGCGACAACGCTGACACCTGCCCAATGAGCAAAGGTGGTATGGTGTCTTGAGGGAGTTCGCAGGAGACGGAGAGTAAAAACTTTAAAAAGCCGGACATTTGGCTGATCATGAAGGCGTGTCGGGGGATCTTGAACAGGGGTGTAGCTTGTCCAGGGGTCGAAAAGCGACTCGCTCGAGTCAACCGAGGGAGTTTTGGCGAAGACGTTCTAGTTTCGACAATGACGGCCTCCGTCTTAAGAGCGTATGGGGACATGGTTCCACTGGTTCGGCTTCGGAGTATTCGGACGATGAGGCTATTCTATGGTCCGCCCTACGGATATTGCTTACATATTGCTCCCAGGTTTACTAAGTGCGTCCCTTCTAACCCTTGCCGCCGGGCATCCCGACTTTCTCATCCGCCAGCTTTGTGCACGCTTGTTGCCTCCAGGGCTCCCCACGGTTTGGCTATTTATGCGTCTATGTCTGGCTGATTGCATGGACTACTCCGAGAACGGATGACAGCATCCGTTCAAATACGCCCGTCGAGGAGAGGAGATTGGTAGACTGGCGGGTGTTGGGCTGAACAGTAAAAATAAGT
Source organism: Colletotrichum neosansevieriae (assembly GCA_036785495.1). NCBI lineage: Eukaryota > Fungi > Ascomycota > Sordariomycetes > Glomerellales > Glomerellaceae > Colletotrichum > Colletotrichum neosansevieriae. Next base: position 105,628 of record JAVHLV010000110.1, on the reverse strand, counting down.
CCAGCAAATTTCTCTGCAGAAAATACACAGCTACTGAGGCACCATCTGATTTTCAGCGAATTTTTGGTGGTTAAACGTAGCTCCCAAGAGATTACACATAGTGGACAGGCCTCGAAGACATAGCCGCGGAAATTCACTTCGCCACCTCGCCAGCACGCTGGTGACCATAGCGTGTCTCATGAGCCGCTCCCATTTGAATCCCACTGGTGTCCGGTCACTTATATTACGGCAAATATGACCAGACTCCCTGTAGTACCTAATGGTGCCATAGTGAAACCCTCAAGTCCCTCCATCATGCTCTCGTTCTGCCCCATTCTAAGCTCTTTGAACTTGGCCTCTCTAGGTTCACTATGCTGCAGCGCTACTAAACCCCCTAGAGACATTGCAAGCAAAAGCTCAAGACCCACAGCTGTACCCATTTATCGTTAGAAGAGTAGTATAAAGCTTGATTTCTGTTTTTAGCAGGTTGGGCCAAACCGGCCTCAGCATCTTACTCAGCGGTGGCAGCGTTCAAAAGCAGCTTGACACCAGATCTACTAAACACATCATACCTAATACCTAACAGAGTTTCTGTAAACAAACCGGATTAATGCGTATGAGGAATTTGATGGATTCGGAATGACCCCAATCCTCCTCTGGCGGCAGTAATTTAAAACAGATTTTGATCGCGATTAAGACTTATAACAGCATATCAATTCGTCCGCACGGACCGCACTGTCGAGTCAGATGCTCTCTGTCGATCTCGATGCATGGCGCCTAAGCATCGGCAAAGAGCCTCAACTCAATTTCACCAGCTTGGAGTAAGATCAGTAATGAAAGAAGAATGGAAGTAACCTTACAAAAGACAATTTGTGGAAGGCGAGACATGATATACATAATGCGGTTTAGGAACTCGCTCTTTTTGGCTAAAGAATGAATTTCATAGATTGCGCCAACGTGTATGAAGATTTTTGAGACATGAGGCATCCTAGGGAAAACTTAAGGGAGGGCAGGTGGATGTTCAGGTGGAGGACCCGAACGTGAGACCAGAACACTCCCTAAGTTGAAGAGGTGTTGGGAACGGCTATCACGGGGATTCCCAGAGCCACAGGCAACTCACGTAACTGTTGCTGCTATTAATGGCGTTTGAATGATGACAGACTTTTTCTGGATTAGTAAATCAATTTGAGCGGCATGCATTGGTAGTTCCGCTTTCGACCGGAAGCAAAGAATGAGGATGGGCTGTAGCGCAGAGAGAAAGACTGACTGCCGCCAGATATCCCACTCGCAAGACCGTTCGCTGGTGAATATGTCTCAATCGTGCTCGACATCATTGTTCAAGTTTTGCTTCGCCTAGTCAATCCCGACAAAACACGTGGTTTGCCAAATCCGCTGGCGACCTTCATGGAGCTGGCGATGAGAGCTATTGCAAAAGTCTCAGGAGCCCAGTCTAAGCAGATGATGAATAACTTCCTATTCATGTTGGGTAAGTGAAGGAGTCCAGGGCACCGGTTTGCAACCCTCGAGAGGGGTTAAAATTGCAGTGAATAGAGCCAATAGACTGAGTACATGTCCTCAGCGCCAAACTGGGTTAAGCCCGGCTGAACCCCGTTATGTTTACTTACATCGACCATGAATCTACATCTTACAGTCTCGGCAGAGCTGATTGCGATTGACGTATTCCGGGGCATGTGCTAGACAGCAAGAGATGGATTACCCAGAACTAGGGCTCAAGACACCAACACGCGCCTTCCGCGTGACGAGATTTTCATTAGATTGACGCCTTGAGGTGGGTAGTCGTTAGTACTGTCGTAACAAGATTTTGGCTAGATGAAACATATCAAATTGACACTGAAGCTATTCTAGAATCTAGAGGAAACTGCCACGTGAGGACAATATCTAAGTGGAAAAAACACTTCTAAATCTGGGTGGGCCTCTCGAAGGCTTTTCCAGTACTAATCGCTGCCATTCCTACTCAGCCAGGGCCCAGGGAGCAATTGATCAAAATTGCATTCGATTCTGTCAATTCACCACATGGGAAGAGGGTTTAAAGGAAGGAAGTTATGGGAAAACCTTGATATTATCATTCAATAAAACTCTGACCTCCCTCCGTACAATACTAAACTCTTGAGTAATGTGCGTTTCACGGGGAGAAGTCAGACAGCACCCATTCGATTGCAAAAGACTGGCTCATAATATTTCCGACATATTATTTGCGATGCGAGTGCGCAACGGTTATACCTTTGAACTACTTTTGGGGTTTAACTTATACCCTTGTACTAATCACTGGAAATTACTAGGTATGATAAATCTTCAAATTGCAGTCGCTTAATGAGATGTTGGAACGGACCCCCTCGTGTGAGGCCTGCATAAGCCCGGGAGCCACCGACCCACACCAAGCTCGGTGTGCCCCGCACGGAAAAGAGTCCCGATTACACAAACAAGCCGAGGCAAATCGCCAAATGCCCCTGCACCACATCACCACTTTACCCCGGACCGCCCCCAACCTCATTTATCTCAACAACACTTCACATATCTCATCCGTTTGTGACTATTCCCACCTTCTGTGAGCCCCAATTAAGCAAACAATCAGTCTTGGTATCCGAATCGTGAGAACTCGACCACTCCCACATCAGCAAAACCCGCTTCCCTCCCTCGTCTCCGTCACATCCGCCTACCGAGTTTCACTAACACCTAAAACAATATGTCCTCCCAAACCCCAACCCTCAAATCCCCTCCACCTCCCGTTCCAGACACGGACATATCCTTCCCCCGTCCCCACATCCTCCTCGTAACCCTCAATCGCCCGCGCCACCTGAACTCCATCCCCTCACCGCAGCACTACGCCCTATCCAGGTTGTACGAGTGGTATGACGCGGAGCCATCCCTCCGCTGCGCCGTGCTCACCGGGACCGGCCGCGCCTTTTGCGCCGGCGCCGACCTGAAGGAATGGAACGTCCGCAACACCTCCGGAAAGCCCCCGACCCCGTCGTCCGTCACCGGCGCAGCGACAGAATCCCCGTCCCCCGTCGTCACGTCCTCGCATCCCGACGCCAAGCCCGGCGAGAAGTGGCCCTCTGCTGCGGGTTTCGGCGGGTTGTCGAATCGGGGTGGCAAGAAGCCCGTCATCGCGGCCGTGAACGGGCTCTGCTACGGCGGCGGGATGGAGATGATCATCAACGCGGACCTAGTCTACGCTTCGACTAACGCGAAATTCGGCCTTCCGGAGGTGACGATCGGGGTGGTCGCCATCGCGGGCGCGTTGCCCAGGCTCATCAAGGCGGTCGGCAGGCAGCGCGCGACGGAGATGGCGTTGATCGGGAGGACCGATTACACGCCTGAGCAGATGCTCTCGTGGGGTCTGGTAAATCAGGTCGTCGAGCCGGAGAGGGTGGTTGACACCGCACTGGCCGCCGCGGAGGCTGTTGCCAAGAATTCGCCTGACGCGGTCATCGTCTCTCGAGAAGGGCTGAAGAGCGGGTGGGAGGCGCTGGGGCCGGAGGACGCTACGGGGTTGGTTGACCGCACCATCTACCGCAAGATCGAGGCTGGAGAGAACATGACGGAGGGCGTCAAGAGTTTTGTCGAGAAGAGGAAGCCTGTTTGGATTGATAGCAAGTTGTAGATTGCAGGCGAGACTCGACCAGGTTGTATTATTAAGAGGTTTCAGTCCGCATTGTCCAATATCTCAGTGAAATGCCCTCCCTCATTCTTTTTTGCGCTACTACGTTACAGTACGGATTGTGACCGTTGGATATCATAAACAACCACCTTGTCCCTCCCATAACCACAAGAGCCAGGCTCTGTTGACCTAGTATTATATACCTGTCCAGTCTACTGCACATATTCCTTGTTCTCCACGCGAAGGACCTCGCCCGATCCGAACTCGGAATCCTTTTCGTTGACGGGGTGCGCGATGTTATCGGGGGTGCCCATGCTCGCCTTCCAGTGCAGCTGAACCTTTCCACCCGTGAAGAGACGATCGATCTGCTCGAGGCTGAGGTTCTTCGTCTCGGGGTAGAAGAACCAGATGAGCGGGATGAAGAAGAAGTTGAAGACGCAGAAGTAGACATATGTCTTCCATCCGATGCTGTTGATGCTGACGGGGGTGATCTCGACGACCAGAAAAGTAAAGATCCAGTTGGAGGCCGTGGCGAGCGCGGCGGCGCGGGTACGGATCGCCAGCGGGGCGTACTCGGCGGGCAGGAGCCAGGGGATGGCGAGGAGGCCGACGGCGAAGAAGAAGTTGAAGAGGAAGAGCATGACGATGGCGACGACGCCCGCGGGGGCGCTGCCGTTGGAGACGGTGCCGGCGAGGATGGCCATGCAGGCGCATTGGCCGGTGGCGGCGAAGAGCATGAGCTTGCGGCGGCCGAGGCGGTCGATGACCCAGATGGGGATGAGGGAGGAGAAGAAGTAGGCGATGCCGTTGAAGCCGGCGAGGAGGAGGGAGAGGTTGTGGGACATGCCGACGGATTCCTGGAAGATGACGGGGGCGTAGTATGTGATGAGGTTGATGCCACTAGTTCAGATGTTAGTGGATGTCTCTTGTCATGTTCTAGGGCGCGTAGAGCATTACCTGAGTTGTTGCATGAACTGGCCGCCGATACCAAGCATTGTGCGGTAGAAGAACTTCTGGTCACCGTTCTTGAACATCATCTTGAACGAACCGGCGTTGGCAGCCTCACGCTCCTCACGGATAGCAGCCTGAATCTCAGCGAGGTTACGCTGCAGCTTCGGGTCGTTCTCGGTGATAGAGTGAGCGTCCTTCTCAACAGCCCAGAGGATATGGCGGGCCTCGTCGTGGCGGTCGTGAGCGATGAGCCAACGTGGCGACTCGGGGAGGACCATCACGCCGAGGAATGGCACGACGGCGAAGAGGATCTGAAGGGCGAGGGGGAACCGAAACTGTGCGTCGTTCGAGACGTAGCTCATGCCGTAGTCGACCCAGTAACTCAGTGCAACACCGAAGATGTTGACAGCCAGCTCGATGGCGAGACCCTTGCCTCGGTTGTCCGCCTTCATCAGTTCCGAGTGCCATACGGCTGCTTTGCATTAGCATGGCCAAATGACGCGTGAGTCCAACATCAGATTCCACTTACGAACGGTACTAGTGTTCATTCCGTTGCCCAGCCCAGCCACGATACGACCAACAATCATCTGAGGAATCCCGAAAGAAGCAGCCTGCAGCGCGGCTCCGATGCTGAGCACGACGCAGCCGAGCATGATGCACTTGCGGCGTCCGAGCTGCTCGCCGAAAACCAGGCAGAAGATGGCGCCGAAGAAACATCCAATCTCGTAAATGGCTACGACGGTGCCTTGCAACGAGGGACTGCCGCCGCCGCCGTTGGTGGTGTCGATCTCGGGAAACGTCCGGGTGAAGGCGTAGCCCGTCAACAGACCAGACATGACGCCTTGATCATAACCGAATAGGAGAAATAGCAACGACGCGGTAGCCGTTATGGCCCAGTTTAGCGGGCGACCCGTGAGGATGGTCATGATGATGTTGGTGATTGACGTATAGTCGTCGCTCGAAACACAGTCAAAAGGGGGGTAAAAATAATGTCTGCCGTTGTACCACGCGATGAGATAGTATGAATCGCAGACTTAGGAGAGAGTCTGTGGGAGGGGCGGCGAACTGACTGGGCCAGGAAAACAAGAGATGGTCCTGCCTCTTCACGATGGGATGGGGATGGGGATGGGGATAGCGGTTCTATATGTACGAGTTCAGACCATGGCGTGCATTGTTGGTGTTGTAAGATGAAAAATAAAGACAAAGTGACTGCAGAAGTCGCTACTAAACAACCCTTTCGCCTCGTCTAATCGCTCGAAACAACGTCATTTGATTGCTGCAAACCTTGGGGAACTATGTCAAAATGCTGCATCTTCAAGCCTGGAGCGAGTCCCCACAGGTTACGAGTGCGGGGACCCCAGCGTGGAGGTAATTAAGGCCAACCACATAGTACATGCGAATGGGACGTGGGATGGGATGGGGGGGGATCCGGCCCTCGATTTCTCTTTTCGGGTCGCTGTGGGCAGTTGGAGGCGCTAGATGGACGAATTGCACGAAACTGACTCGTGACGGGGGTTTGGTTGGTCGTGAGAACCCGGTATGCGGGATGGAAAACTTTTCTTTGAGTCTATTCAGTGTGTACCCAAGATGTTATGGTTGTTTCCCGTGTGCGTTTCGATGGATTTAAAGCCGTGATGGATGCTGTGGTAGGACCTCACAATGGTGACATGTCATGCAGTCCCTTGCCATTTTCCCGCGTTGCGTCTTGGTGTGAGGTAAGGGCCATTGCGTGGGGGAGCATCGAGCTGCCTTTTGGGGACAACACAAGGAAGTCGAAAGCGCTCTTTAGCCGGCGGGGAGGCGCTGCTTTTCAGCCGCCGCCGCTCCGGCTCTCTCCGAGCCAGCATCGGTCGACGGTCAACCACCGATCAACATGGCCTGTTTAAGCCGTTATTGACCGGCTCCAATTACTCGAACCTAACCTCCGCATGTTTCTTGCAGGAAGTCCGAAGAAAAGCAAAGGGCCACTCGAAGCGCACGAACCAGAATGTGCGGCTGAACTTGCTTTAGCTCGTGATCTGGCATCTGGCATCCAAGCCGTCCAACAACCTTGCTGGTTCTGATCTCTTCGGGTATGCATGTCGGTTCAGGCAGAGAGGATTTGGTTCCTGGAAGAAACGAAACCCCTGCGGCTTCAGCTTGTGTGTGTGGCTCACCATTTGGGTATGAATTGCCGATGGGCAGCAATAGTTCGACTTAGTAACCAAGATGCAAACAGGCATCAGGTGCCACCAATTCTTGCAGCATCGTGAAGTGCGCCTCGGGTTGCCGCCCGATCGCGTCCAGACGTCGTCCTAACCCGTTCCTAGCGCTCTGCAAGGCCGGGACGGTGTCGAGAAGAAAAAAAGGTTATACTTGTTCCCGCGGAAATGAGGTCATTCCCGTCTCCAAACCCAGCTGGTCCCTGGTCGTCCGCCTCCGCATTCCCGCATGAACGCCGCAACGTTGGGCTTCCGCCTGCCGTCAGTAGTTAACCCGTTACCTCATCTGCTCCGTATGCTCACGGGGTCGGTCCTTGGGGAAACTCATGAAAAAGAGAAGGGGGCGTTGTGGATCTGCCCCACAAACGCTTCCTTGGTTTAGTGTAGGTGGTCGGCCGAGGTCTGGGGCAGTCAATCTCATTCTCGTCTCATGGGCCTGCTTTACTGGCCAGACTGAAATGCGACTTCAATTGCTGGACTCTGCAGGGGGCCCAGGCGGCCATTTTGATGCTAATCTCGGGATCCAGTCTCTCGGAGACCGCGTGCTGAACCGTCAGACCGGATCCTGTCGCCTTGTGATGTACTGTGGTATTAGAGCCATGCGGCTTTTAGTTTGTATCATAGACTTGCTGTTGTTTCGACACCAGAGCCGATACTGAATATTGACGCGTGGCGCAGCGGTCGCCCCGCACCAACTCCTTCCCGTGCGGCTGCAGCTACTCACAGAATTGAGAGTCAGAGCAAGTTCTTGCTTTCCCGTCTGACCAGAAGTAACTTTTCTCCCCCTTTATGCTCTCACACGAGGAAATAAAAGAAAGAACAACCGGAGATACTAACCGTCTCCCAGGTCTCCCCAAAACTCCTTCAGGTCATCTGCCCTCCACTTGGTACCCCACCCGCTCTCCCTCTCGATCTTCTCTAGGAGTTGTAGTATCGCTCGGTGCTCGGCGGGGTGGCTCATGCAACGTCCCGCGATCCAAAGAGGCTGGACGCTGTTTGTCCAGGCCCCATGGTGGTGATTAGTCATTGAGATTCCGCATATTTGTCTTGCATGCCAGAGTGCTGACCGCGGCCTCGGGGACAGCCGGAGCGAGGCCGGTCTATTCTGTAGCATGAGGAGCGATGCTGTGTGGTATAACTGGTTGCCTGATATGGCAGCCGGATTGCTGTATAAAATCTTGGGGAAGGGCTCCGTATCGGAGGAAGGAATGGACATGATGTGCTGCATCTCGGAAGGCCGACGGCTGTGCCAATCCTCAACATATCTCCATAGCTTCATCCACCGTGCCCTGTATCTCATGTCATTTCTAGGACCGTCAAAGAAAAGACCGCCTGGGTTGGCATTGGCCAGCGGGGCCAACAGGTCGAGAACCTGGGAGCAGATGTAAACCGAGTAATTTGCCCACATGTCGTTGCCGGGGCTAGAAAGAAACAAGGCCGCATCCGCATCCAGATCAATTTGCGGCGTCCAGTGATTTACTGGGATCAAAGTTTTCACCGACGAAATCAGCCCGCCGCAGACATCAATCCGAGCGAAACACCAGAACAGGGCTTGTTCGACTCCACCCACAAAGCCATTCATGCCGACTGCCTCCATGAGACTAGCGCAGCCGTCGAGATGCCTTCGCCAGGCTTTTGGAGAGCAACTCGCCATTTCCAGCACGCACAGGACCACGCATGACGCTATCACGGCAGTTGTTCGTGTAGATAGCTGTGGCAACAATAGGTGTATTGCTTCCTGGTAGAGTGCTAGACTCTGGTCGGTTGGTCGATCTCTGTTTTTCAACTCTAGTTGTCTAGCTGATAGAGCAAGCATAGAGTAACGCAGGTGATCATGTGAATGAGCCATAGTAGGCAAGGAGTGTTGGAAGTGTCGCTGGTTGTCGAATTTGTCGAGCCATGGCGAAATCTCGTCGACCCAGTTCTTCCACAATGCACACTCCTCTTCCAGGGGTAAGAAAGGTGGCTCGTGGTCTGAGGATATTTCGCCAGTAACCTCAGGGGCCTCGGCTGATGAGGTGTCACCGGAGCTGGCATCAATGGACCTTCGTCTCGAGTATTGTCCAGAGGCTGGTGATGCCGGCCTCGTCGGGCCATTCGAGCGCACCTCTTGGATGAGGTGCTGTCTGAGAGTTGAATGTAGTTCGTGATATGCGGACCCGGGCAAGAAGATGCCGTCCTCGTAGGAGCCTTCTGGCGTGAACATTTGGTCCATGAACTCAAAGGGTGCATCCACCAAAGATTCAAGGGCGAGAGTTGTTACAGGTACACCGCTGACCGAGGTTACGGCATGGTGATCGTGTGGCCCCTGCCCGGCACCTCCCTGACTAAGATATAACAAGTTTGCGACAGCGTTGTCGGTGATCATTTGCGACGCGGACGAAGGTGACGCCTGGAAATCCATGCGATCTCCCGAATGTGGGTGGCCCTTGTCGTTGACATCGTCATCTCGGCGTGTTGAAGGCGTCAGAAGCGAGCTGAAGCCTGATACCGGCAAAGCTTTGGGGTCCGTTGGGGCAGAACTCGGCCCAGAAGACGATATTTTTCGTTTCCCTGTAGTCGAGCCCGCAACCGACGCGGTATGTCCTCCAGCTGTAGACGTTGCGTATGATGCGGGACTGTGGAAAGTTTTGGTGTCTTCCTCCTCGTAGGCCTTGCGACGTTCGCTCTCGCACTCGTCCTCGGGCTCTGGTGGCGATAGCTCAACTTCGGGTTCAGGTTCCGGGTCGGAGTCGTAGTCGTGGAATCCAGGTGGTAGGTGGTAGTCCCGGACGACCTCGCTGGTGACATTGAGAATCTCGAAATGCCGTCGCGGAGGTGGTCTTCTTGCTTTCTTCATTGAGGGATGGTCCTGCAGGATGGTCTGGGCATTTTCAGCGCGGAAGGTGACCTTGATGCCCCATTCGCACCGTTCTTTCCGGCGCGCGCAGCCTCCGCAAGCCGGTCTGCCCTCGTCGCACTTGCGCTTTTTGCGGCGGCAATTGAGGCATCCCGTGCGTGTTCGGGTCCTCTTCTTCTTGGCTGGCGGCGGCTCGTCCGGATCGCGGTCGGTGGCAGGCGGAGGCGGAGGCGGAGGCGCAGACGGCGACCGGGTCTGGACCTCGGCTGGTGTAGGCGGCCGGTCGACCATGGCAACAACAGACTACCTCTCAGGCTTCTGCGGGCGTCGGCAAGGCGTCGGCCATCCAGACTCGGTATCCCGATGCGCAAGCGCGAACCTGCTGGGGAAAAGCGGTGGCCAGAGAAAGACAACGAGAGGCGTAGGAAGCGTTCGTGGCCGGGGTAGGTTGTCCAATTGGTGAAAGGTTGTGTGAGAAAATCGTGGAGCAGTTGCGCTTCGACATGCGCTTCTGCGAAAGATTGAGTGCACCAGCGGCTAGGTGGGAGCGGGTGTGCTCAGATGAGATGCTGTGTGTATGAGGTAACGTAATTATATGGGCGCATTATTTGATAAGACAGAAGGCCAAAAGGAATGCAAGCTCTTCCTTTGAGGGTCAGGTGAAGCTGAGCAGAGCTTGCTCAATTCGTCCGGGGCCAAGAACGAGAGATCAAACAGAGTTCATTCTACTGCATAGCAGATGTTTGCTGATGACCGAGAGCTAGCGAGAGCTACTGTAGTAGCGAGAGCTAGACGAAGACCCTAGAATCGCTGTCCGTCTCCTCCAACCACTTCAGAGTTCGTCTTGGTGCCCAATAGCAATGGTTTCTGGGCACATGATGACGGCTCGTGCTGCTGTAGCGTAACGGGCTGTGGCTGAGAGCTATACCGAGCTGCTCCAGCTTCGAATGACAACAAAAAGGGGGCTGTGACGAAGCTGCTTTGACGACCTGATGGATAGCAGCAACGGCGACATCGAACGGGAGGCACGGGGAAGGAGAGTTTTGCGGGGTGGGGGGCGAGAGTCTGGGGGAAGTTGTAAGCGGTGTCCTACTTCAGTACCAGGTACCTACCTAGAGGCTAGAGATAGCTGCCGCCAGACGGGAATTGGCTGAAGTGATTGGCCCGGGGATAGACAAGAGACCAGGAACCCCCCCGTCTGTGGCAGCTCTTGGGACAAACTCTGAGCTGTTGGGCGCAACCCCTGCCATGCTCACAATGTCTACTTTTTTAAACACGACCGTCCGTGACCTCGGTGAAAACTGCCAGACGGATGATGGAACCCCTTCTTTTCAACGGTCGGCTCACCGCACAACTTTGTCCAGCCAATCACTGCGGAGCGGTCTTTTTCATCTACAACTGTCCGCAGATGGTGAATAGAAACAAGAAAGTAAAATAGAAACAACAGAGTAGGGAACTGGCAAGCTGAGAACAAACGCCAGCTTCTCCAAGCTCTGCGAGTAAAATGAAACCAATCAAAGGATGGCCATGTCCACACCGAGCTGTCCATGCCACAGCACACATGTTCGCTCATGACTCGGTCAAATGGCAACAGTCGGTCGCATCACTCAAGATACCAAAATAGGGCAGACTTGCAACTTTTCAGGTTGTTCAATTACTGTCAAGGGTTGTTTATATGCGTGTCTATGCAATCAATCCATGTGCCACAAAAAAACAAAAACAAAAAAGATCCAGCCCCGTTAAACGCCGTTCGCACCTTTGCCCCGAACAGGTCCTCCTCATCATTAAGAACCCATGCGCCTAGAAAATTTTCTTCTTTCCAAACACAGCTTCATGAGTAAGTGCTCTTTAGTGGTGGACGGGGTTCAGGTCGCGGAACTCGCCCCGCAGGCTATCGACTCCGTTGGCCCTGACCTCCTCCACAAGCTTGGCGACCTCGGGCGCAATGACGTTCTCGTCGAAGCCGAAGTACTTGTACGCGTCGGGTCCGGGAAGGGAGTGACCGAATGAGCTCATTGAGTAGCCGGCATCGGCGTAGCGCTCCCATCCGTTCACGGCGTACGCCTCGATGACCACGCGCGGCGCCTTGGAGCGGTACTGGAGGACCTCCCGCTTGTACTCGATCGGCTGCTTGTCGAAGACGCGCTGGCACGGGAAGCTGACGATGCGGGCCTTGATGCCGTGCTTCTCGGCGAGCAGCTTGGCCGTCTTGACGGCGAAGACCATCTCCGCGCCCACACCAATGAGAGTCACGTCGGCGTCCTGCTGCTCCTTGAAGACGTAGGCGCCCTTCTGGACCTTGTCGCGGGACGTGTACTGAGGGTATTGCTCGAGGTTCTGGCGGGAGAGGGAAATAATTGTGGGCGAATTCTTGGCCTCCATGGCCATGATGAAGGCGCCTGCCGTCTCCTCGCTGTCGCAGGGTCGGACGTACAGAAGATTCGGCATCGCGCGGAAGAGAGCGGGCAGCGCGATAGGCTGATGGGTGGGGCCGTCCTCGCCGGTTCCGATCGAGTCGTGGGTCGCGATGTGAATCTGTTGGAGGCGCTGGAGCGCGCCCATGCGCACACCAGGTGCAGCGTACTGATTGTGTTAGTCTACCATGTATAAAACCCAGAAAATAGATGTGACCGGTGACTTACGATATAGAACATGAAGAAACTGGAGGTGACAGGGAGAATGGCCCCCTTGTTATAGGCAGCCAGACCGTTGGCTATGGCAGCCATGGCGTGTTCACGAATACCGTAGTGAATGTAGCGACCCGTGTAGTCACCGTTGATACCACATGCGGTCCTCAAATCCGGGTGCTGGAAGTCAACCTTGCCCTTCCAGATCATGTTGACGGAAGGAGACAAGTCCGCAGTGCCAACCATGAGGTTGTTGACACCGGCAGCGATGGGGTTGCAGACCAAACCGGCCGACTTTCTCGAAGGAGTGGGTGTCGTGGGGAATTCCTCTTTCGCAGGAATGAACTTGCGCCAATCGGCGGTCCATTCGCCTGTGACGCGCTTCTTGAACTCGGCGGCGAGCTCCGGGTACTCGCGAGTGTAAGCCTCGACCAGCTGGTTCCACTCGGCTTCGATCTTCTCGCCGCGAGGAATCGCCTCACGGAAGTAGTTGTAAACCTGATCAGACACGACAAAGTGCTGTTCAGGGTCCATGCCGAAGTTCTTCTTGATGTTGGCGACATCAGCCGGCCCGTAGGCGGCACCGTGAGCCTTGGCGTTACCGGCAACAGCACTACCGATGCCGATGACAGTGTGGATGTTGATGAAGGTGGGCTTGTCGCTGCTGTTGCGGGCGGCGTCCATGGCGCGGACGATGGCCTCGACGTCCCAGTTGCCGTCCTCGATCTCGATAACGTTCCAGCCGCAGGCGCGCATCTTCGCGTTCACATCCTCGGTGTTGCAAAGGTCTACACTGCCGTCGCAGGTGATCTGGTTGTTGTCGTACATGACAACGAGGTTGTTGAGTCTCCAGTGACCGGCGAGCTGGATAGACTCCATGGCCACACCCTCCTGTAAACATGCATCGCCAATCATGCACCAGGTCATGTTGTTGACCACCGGGAAGTTGGGACGGTTGTAAGTGGCGGCTAGATGCTTGCTGGCGGCGGCCAAACCAACAGCGTTCGAGATACCCTGGCCCAGAGGACCAGTCGTCACCTCGATGCCCTCATGCTCAATCTCGGGGTGTCCGGGGCAGAAAGAGTCGGTACGGCTGGAGTGGTAGGACTTCAACTGGTCCAGAGTCATGTGCTTGTAGCCAGTGAGGTGGAGGAAAGTGTACTGGAACAGGCACGTGTGGCCGTTGGACAAGACGAAACGGTCTCTGTTGAAGTAGTTGGGGTTCTTGGGAGAGTACTTCATGATGTATTTCCATAACGAGGTTCCGATGGCTGCCATGCCCATGGCACCACCGGGGTGGCCACCCTTGAATTGTTCGCACAAGTCGGCGATGAGACAACGGAATGTGCGGAGAACAAAGTCAACCTCCTTCTTGTCAGCCTCGGTGAGCTGGAACCGGCTGTTCGAGCCATTAAGAGACTTGGCGGCGACGACGCCCTGAGGGACGGTCTCGGCGGGGACTGCACTGGGCGCCATTGTGACTTGTGACTCGGATGTATGAAAACTTCTCGGGGTATTATGAGGTGAAGGTATCTCGATCTCGGTGTAAAAGTATGGTGTGGGGTAACTCAGAGACCGCTGTCGCTACTGACGTTGATAGCGTTCCTGGCGTCGAGCAGAAGGAAGAGGAGAAACCGCAGAAAGCAAATGGTATCAAGTCCAGTGTCTCACGAGGTGTAAGTGAGGAGAGAGAGAAGAGACAGACAGGCGGGAGTCAAGGGCCCTCGCGGTCATTTCGTTAGATATATTCGTGGCCATGCTGGCAGCTGGGTTGCTTGGTTGGGCCCCTCTGCGTGGTTGGGATGACCAGATTGGGATGAAAGTGGGATGTGAATCCAATGCGAAGCAGTACGCCTTTGGGAAAGAGCGCTTAGTACTTCCTTGTTGGGGTAGGGAAAGGCAAAGGCAGCTTCCTAGGCGCTTGACTGCTGAGAAATTTGGTCGGGAAAACTACGGTAGATTTATTGGAGAATTGCTATTGGTTAAGATGCGTTGCCGCTTGATCTTGATATTGCTACCTTAGTGAAGTAAAGTCGCAGTCATAGTCAACCGGCTCCTGAAGAAAGAGTTCAGTCTAAAACTCCCACTTGCTGATCCAGCGCAACAAGCTCGTAGTCGTAGTGTAGTCCAGGCCAAAAGAGAAGAAGGGAAACTTCGGTAAAGTCTCGGGAGGTGGGTCTTTGACAGGAATATCGCGACTGACTAAGCCAAGCTTTATCACGTGGTCTGTGCTCTGCTCTCAAGGTCCAGGACTCATGTCGACGATTACGTAAAGCCGACCTCTGTCCACAAATTGCCCGCGTGAACACCAGCATTTTCTGACACTAACATTTTCGCATCTCACACTCGCTCTATTACTCTCACTCTCACTCTCACTCATCGTGCCCCTCACCATCGGGGGTCTCTCGCAGCTGCCACGTATTGCCGCCCTTATATCAAGCTCTAGCCTCTAGGATTCTCTCCCGCCTGCTATCAGACCCTCTCTTTGCTTCCGCCTTCTCTCCCAAGTTCCAGTTCCCTGCTTCCTTCACCCGATCCAATAAACGTTGCAAATCTCGTTCAAACTATTCTCGAGGCCGTCCCCTGGTCCCGTTGTTACCGAAAGTCTAATGTTTGAATTTCGAATTCATCGTGACCTGTAGATACTAGAAGCCCACAGACAAAGTCCAGACTGGCATTTCGTTTCTCTTTTTGTCTCTTCCCAGTCCCTCAGTTCCGTCCCCCTCATCCGGACAACTGCCGCCTCCCCCGTCCCCCGCCTTCGCCCCCAGACACGTTGCCGCCAAGAGCGCTTACACTTGCCCCCTCATCATCGTCCCCGTCCACCTCCAACTTTACCCACGGAGTCAATGCCGTGCAAACATCCGAAGCTGCACCGTGTTGGTCCCGGCGCATCGCCATGCTCCATCGTCGGATTCGAGCTCTTCACACAACTCCAAGCGACGCCTGGCGTGTCCTTCCCGTCTTCCCGACCGCTCGCGCGTCACTCATATAGCCAACCCGTGACCGCAATGTTTCTGTTTCGAGCCTTTTCCCAACAAGCTCAATTCCACTCTCACTACTGACTCCTTTTAACCGCCTTGTTGTAATTCTCTTTCCTACTCACACCCTTTACTAAGATACCCCTACCCACAACTTCACAATGCCTCCCGTAGCAGTGAGCGACATCGACCTCCCCACTGAGCCCACCCACGCGCAGCCCAAGCCCGAGGCAAAGGATCCCCTTGCCTCCTCCGTCGAAACTCCCCAACTCTTCTCCCTCGCCAACAAGACCATCGTCATCACCGGTGGCGGCCGCGGTCTGGGTATCACCTTTGCCCTCGCGGTTCTCGAAGCTGGCGGCCACGCCGCATGCCTCGATATCCTCTCTGAGCCCTCCGCCATCGAATGGACCCGTCTCACCAAGCTGGCCAAGGCCAAAGGCCTGTCTATCACCTACCATAGGTGCGACATCACCGACGAGGTCGCCACTGAGAAGGTCTACAATGAGATCGCCGACGCTGCCGACGAGCGCGGGGCTCCCTTCTGGGGCGCCATCGCCTGTGCCGGTATTCAGCAGAAGATCCCCGCTCTCGAGTACCCCGTCGCCGACTTTGAGCGGATACAAAAGGTCAACGTCGTGGGAGTGTTTGTGACGGCGAAGCAGGCGGCCCGCGTGCTCGTTGCTCGCAAGAGCAAGGGCAGCATTCTGCTCATCTCGAGCATGTCGGGAGAGATCGCCAACCGAGTAAGTCCTGCGAGCTTGAGCTTGTCTGAAAAGTATTTGGAGGAGCGTGACTGATGTTCTTGGAAGGGATTGACCTGCAGCGCATACAACACCAGCAAGGCCGCTGTTCAGCAGATGTGCAGATCCGTGGCCCAGGAATGGGGTCAGTACGGAATTCGTGTGAACACACTCTCACCTGGTGTAAGTCACTTTCATCCCACAATGAATATCCGACACTGACAGGCGAATCACCAGTACATCCGCACGGCTATGACAGACCAGCTCCTGCAAGCCGAGCCGGAAGTCGAGAAGACCTGGATGAGAGGTGCTCTGCTCCAGCGTCTTGGAACCCCCGAAGACTTCAAGGCACCAGCAGTCTTCTTATTGTCTGAGGGAAGTGGATTTATGACTGGTGCTGACCTTCGTGTTGACGGTGGCCACTGTGCCTCGGCATAGACGTCGGCGTGGTAGCGAAGAACGATGACAAGAGAGATCTCATGTGAGATAGGCGTTAAGTTGGCAAAGGATCCTTTCGAGGCAACAACTCGGAGAATGCACCTTCGCAGGTGCTCCACGTGGCAAAAAAGCGGCGTGGCAATAGACATGTAGAATCAGTATAACTAGAGCGAGCATCACAGCGGTTTCTGTTCACGTAAGCAGATGAAATTGCAACGAATTGTTTCCGATCAAAGGATCTTGTAATCCTCACTTTGCTCTGGCCGAGAAGAAAAGGAACCAGATCCTTATTCCCGTCAATAGAGCCATCACAGCCCACCGATCTCCCAGCTCCCCAGTCAGACCTTTCCCTCTCAACTCAAAGTTCAACGGCTTGTTCACGTTCAGCATGCCCTTGAAAAGAACGACGGCGAGCACCTCGCCCTCGACTTCATCCTCGTTACTTTGCCCGGACCTAGCGCGAAATAATTCGAACCCGTTGCTGAAGCCCTCCAATTTCTTCTTAGTCTTAATTCTCCGCCATTCGAACTCTTCGCGCCGTAGTCTGCCGCCAGCAATTCCGCTCTGAGGTTGCGAAATCTCAATAGAGAACGTAAAAGAGACGGCGGGGTGTCCGCTCGATGTCACGGATCGCAAGAGTTCCGTAACGGGTTCCGCTTCATGCTCCTTCGCAGAAGACGCCGCGTCCAGCGACGGCAAGACCATGACGCCATCCAAGCTTCGCGACCGGAACGTCCAGTTCTTCTCTTCGCACGAGACGGCCAGGACGGGGTCATCGGCGCTGGGTCCGTTGTGGAGCATGATGCAGGGAATCCCGGGTCCCTTGCTCCCGATCTCGCCCCAAGACGAGACGGCGTAGAGCTTGTGGTTTGCGCTGTCGCCCAGATGGAAGGTTCGCGTGATTTTCCATTGATAATAGACATTCAGGCTTGCGGGAAAGGCTTGATAGGGCCTCATGGAGGAGCTCATGCGGAAGGGTTCCCGGGGCGCTTGGGCTTCGGGCCGGGGTGCGGAAGTCGACGAGCAGGCGGTGGCGGCATCATCGTGGGGCGAGTAGGCGGGTGGTGCGCCGTCCCGTGCTGGTGGGTCCAGTTCGACAGGGTCTGCGAAGGGGTTCTTGTTGCTCATGTTGGGTAGAGTTCCAGTCGTTGCGAAGGAAGACAGAGACTGGGAAGTTCTAAATGAGAAAGAACGTTGTTTGTTTGTAGAAAAGCTTATGATGGGAAAGGGGTAGGAATTAATTATCTCGTCAACTGCGGGTGGGTGGTGCTTACAGGGCAAGGGGGGTTTCGGTCAATCAAGAGAAGATCGGCATGTTGTGTTGACCAAAGGACCCAAAGCTATGGAGAAAAATGGAGACAGGTGTTGACGTTTTCAACGTCGGCCTACCACTATCGATCGAAGTTGAAACCAAGCCTTCGAACCTGTATTGTCTCTTCCAACCCCGGGAGTCGTACTAATCCATAGTAATGGAGTCAGTCATTCGATATCTTCTGGTGGACTAATGCCAGCCTCGGGGTCCAAACGCGATAGTGGAAGCCATTGTGAGGCCGGCCTGGGGATGAACTAGGTTCCCGAATACTTGGTTGATAATTAAACTTTCACAGAATTTGGACACCTCGCAAGCTACCAGTCAAATATCGTCAAGTATCTCCGGTAAAGACCCACTTGAATACTTAATCACACTGTTAGCTGAGGCGAAGGCTTATGCTTTGTCGATACTACTCGTCCAGAGAAACTTCAAACTCGCACAACTAATCATTCCATAAGGTCGCGAAGATGTTACCTTACCCCCGACTTCGACGAGGCAACGCACTCCGACACGCTGAGTCGTGGTTGCAAGATCCGCAAAACCCCGATCTGGCCTCAGCAGCGCGTAACCACAACATCGGCGACGGAATCAAGGCGCGCATCCAAGTTATCTTGACTTGTTGCGAAATTCAAAAACAAGAGCTGAACGCCCAAGAGCCGAATGAAGCAGCGGAATCTACCCTTGAAGAGGCGATTCGACAAGGCCAAGAGGAGCTTACGAAGCGTCTAACTCAAGACCCGCAATACTCACGCGAAATGAGAGTATTAGACGACCTTCAGTGCGAATTCTTCGTCGAGAGATATCACGATTATTTTGTGCACTATCTCAAAAGGAACAGGAACGTGCTGGAAGTCGATGCATACAACGGGGAGATGTTCAGTCGTCTCACGACACTTCAAGTTACGCTGCATACTTTACATGGCAACTCAAACGTTGACGAATCTGGCGTCGCTGTTAATGAAGACGGAGAACGTGAAATTGTGATGGGTGACTGGGAAAATATTAATAAAGTCCTGAAAATCGAAAGGATGCTGAGAGCGGCTGGCACCGGACGCCCCTGCAATATGCACAGGACAATTAGAAGAGTCGCAGCCCAGCTCGACAACGCCAACACTGTGGCCGCCTTATCAATAATCAGTCTACACGTAGACTCGGAAGAATCCAGCAAACTCCCGCTATCAGAATTCATTGCTGCTGAGCATTGGTTCAATCTTGGAAAGAGAATCATCAGAGACCTGGATTGGATTCAAAGAGAGGGAGACACGATAGCATTCATCAAGCCGTTTGTACCGGCTGTGATGCTTGCCATGCGTGATTTCGTAAACAAGCACTTCCTTCGGCTATCGATCCATGAGGAGCATAGCGTGATTGTGTGTGTTAAACGAGAAGTGGTGATGATGGGAAAACTGTCGGATGAGTCGTACGCAACCTTAAGAGTGGCGCCAGGAATAGATAATCAGGCTGGTACAATATGGTTTCGTTGGGGTAAAGATGAGCAAGAAGACTAATGCGAACTCCCTGCACTAAACAACTCTGTCTATTGCAGGTTTTTTGCATCCACTTTATATGGGCGGTTTGGCAGTATTGATCCGAAGCAGAGTGGAAGTTCTCAAATGAAGTTTACACTGGTCTTCCCCAGTTTCTGGAAATACATTGAAATTCCTCTGACACTGACTGACCTGTGCACTTAACCAACCAGTTGTACATGAAGCCTGATCTTGGCCCCGCTCTTGTGCGGATAACTTGCAGTCTTTCTGTTGAATGAGAGAGTGCGTATTTGTATTGCGTTATATTGACGCACAAGCGTGACGTTCATCAACCCCAAGATGTCGCGTAACCTTCTGTGCCGTGTGCTGGCGTCACAGCTTCCTCATTATAGGGAAAGCCAGGTCAATCTCCACGACAACTGACAGAGTCAGTTGCAAAAGTCGCAGCACCAAACTTCAATTAGCAACATACCATTCCATAACAGAGGCTTGCCGAACATATGGGAATGAGAAAGGTCACCGTCACTTCAAAGTTCTTCTGGTCATCATGCAGCTTCCCACGCATCCAATTCTCTCTCTACAACTCACAACCAACTATGACGACGCGGGGGCGAGCAGCCTATCTGTGTTATTTCGACTTCAGAATCCAAGGTTCGAAGCGGACACACCCGTATTCTCATTCTACCCTTTCAAAGACAACATTCCAGCTCACCCATTCATTCACCAAGGGCGACATCATGGTTAACAATGATCTTGGTGCAGTTGCAGTAAACTTTCGTGACTTGCGGCGTCATTGCAGGCTCTCCAGCAGCTAAGGCGGGGATTTGGGATTGGCGCGCGTATCATCACTACAACAAGAGCTGGTCTTTGCATTGAGGACATTCGGAACACATATAAGTTAGTGATTCAGAATGGCGAGAAGGTGGTCACGATCGAGTCCCTTCCGCGTTGAGAGGAGAAAGCAGTCTCCTGGCAAATCTCCGAGTGAAATGCACCTTTACGTGCAGATTCCGCAGAGGTCTATTGGAACCAGTGCTACACAAGGCAGCCTGTTCTTTATTTCCCTTGGCCTGGTAGTTTCTTCCGCTTCATGCCAATGACACCAACGATAAGATGATCGCTACCGCCATGGGCACCCTGAAGGTCTCTTGGAGAGCTCGATTGTACGCTTTGACAACAGCATCGAGTAGCTCTGCTGGAACCATCTCTTCGCAAAGACGGAGTTGGCAACGGACATGAGTATGGCCGGGCCAAGATTCTGCGGTTCCAGCAGGTATGTCAGCAAGAGAAAGTGTTGAATGAACCCCCATCATCGGCAAAAGTCCAGTCTGGATGAGCCATTTCGATCCCGATGTCAGCCCACGCATGATGTACAAGACCGGCGACCTTGGCAGGTTGAACTCAGATGACTCGATATCGTATCTGGGGCGGAAAGACCACTAAATCAAACTTCGCAGACAAAGAGTCGAGCCGGGCGAAGTCGAGCATCAACTCGTCAAAATACTTCCAGCGGGATCAATTGTTGCCGTTGATGCTGTGTCCGGCTCTGGATCCAAGAACAAGTCTCTTGTCGCATTCGTCCAGAAAGCTAGTCGAGACGATGGTTCTGCAGAGCCCAAGGACTCATTCGACAGCGTTTCGTATCGGCTCAAGATGCAACTGTCTTCTATTCTACCAACCTACATGGTACCCTATCGATTCATCAGCGTTGATTGTATACTGCTCGGCCCAACCGTAAAAGTCGACCGGCGAAGACTCAGGGAACTTGCCTCTGCTTTGACTTTTGTGGAACTCTCGGAAACTGGGTAAATTACGAGAAGAGACGAAAATAGCATGCTCGGAAATGAGGAGCAAGTTGCCTTGCCCATTAGCACCAAGTTGAGCGCCTTGCTGTCCGGAGACGATGTCCAGCGCGCAGGTTCTCTGCCTGGGCATAACTTCAACCCCGTTCATGCCGGTATGGACTCGATCCAGGTAATCTCGCTCTCGAGTTTCATCCGAAAAACGTATGGCGTCAGTCTCCCAATCAAAAGACTGATGAGCAGCGCGGCCACTATCAGAGACATCGCCCAAGGGATTGCCAATGGTCACCGAATCTCTTCTCATGAAGAAGCTGTTCATCTTCTTCGAGAGATTGACTCCCATGATATGTCACTTTCCAACATCCAAACTCCAGGGCCGGAGACGCTCGATCAAAGACCACTGCGAAAGATACTCTTGACAGGCGCAACCGGCTTTCTTGGCAATCAACTTGTTGCCCAAATCCTAAAGCGATCGGAGGTGAGTAAGTTGTTGGTGCTTGTTAGGGTTCCAACCCGAGAACACGCCAGCAAAAGATTTCTCTCCATCGCTCGGAACAGTAACTGGTGGGACGAGAGGTACGCCGAACGCATAAAAGTCTGGCACGGAGATCTCGCTTTGCCTCGGCTCGACCTCCATCAGGCGCAATGGTCTCGACTCGATGGCTCATGCGACAATAGTTTCGAGGCGAACCCTGTGATCCACAACAGGGCAGTGGTGAACTGGGCAGCGGACTACCGAGCTTTGGAGTCAGCCAACGTTCTCTCAACCGTGCATCTCCTGCAAGTGCAAGCCATGATGCAGGCGTCAAGACCCCCATCGATGCGCTTCACGTACGTGTCGGGCGGACATATTTCAACATCTGAGGATAATGTCCAGGAAATCTCTGAAGAACTCAGGATGTTCCCGGCATACAGCCAGACCAAGTTCGTCGCCGAAAACCTCGTGGCTCGCTGTGCTGAGAGGCTGTCACGAGCAGGTCACGAAAAAAGTGGTCTCTATCGTAAAGCCTGGTTTGATCGTGGGCAGTTCCGCAGACGGCATCTCAAACACGGACGATTTCCTTTGGAGAGTGACTTCAAGCGCGCTGGACGTCGGTATGTGTACCAATCATGAACGTGACCAATGGATCACCGCTGCTGGAGTTGACCTTGTCGCGCAAATCGTCCTCGACAGTTGCTTCCAGCATCATGGACAGCGCTCCGGTATCGTCAGGAAGATCCTGAACGGCCTCACGGCGGGTGAGTACTGGGATATCATCATGGAAGAGACGGGGCGAGCTATTACTGCCACCGATAACAAAGACTGGTTGAGTGCCCTTCGCAAAGATGTAGAAAGCAAGGGCTCAACACACAAGATGTGGCCCGTGATGCACTTTCTGGAGGAAAATGAAGGCGGGATGACCGCAAACGACAAACTCGAGCATCAAGATGTCGTCAAGAAGGCTCTGCACAAAAGCCTGCAGTATCTAGTCGCTATTGGGTACATCGACGCGGGTGACTCGAGTAGCGAAGATGGCGACAGCGGAAGCGAACGTGGCCTTCTCTTTCCTGGTTCCATTGCCTTTTCGAGGACTCCAACGCCTCCTGTGTGGGAAGATAATCACCCAGCCCACCACAAGGACAATGATGGCGCGAAGCCGAAGGTGTCGATTACGGTCTCGAAGGTGGTTTGAGAGCAGTGTCTGTCAATCAGTTGAAAGATTGTGCGATGGCCTTGGCTAGCTAGCCGCGAAGACTGCTGTTGCTGTGTGACAGGGTAGAATAGACGAGAGGCGCTGTAGGGATTGAAATACATGAATGCTTAATTAGGTACTGACTCCCAATAGATGCAATGGTTCTTAGAAGCAGAAGACCTAACCCAGTTAAATGGCGGAATACTAGTTTCGATTTCAGTTGCCCAAAGCAAAGCACACGATCCATTTGAAATACAGAACCACGCATTCGTTGCCAATAGAATATCAGTGGATAAGACACACAAAGTTATTGAAACACTGCTTTTGCGTACCCACAGTACGAGACGGGTCGAGTAAGTATGATGCACAAAAAGCTTCCATTTATTTGCAAGGCATGATCATTACCGTCAACGCCCGTCGAGGCAGACCAAAAACCTTCGACATCTAGGCCTTTTTACGAACCCTTCCCCATTCCCTACTGTAATCAAATTGTATTTTCGAGGCAAGCCGAGTACCTACTCGTCGTCTTCCGCCTCAGCTTCCTCTTCCTCTTCCTCCTCCGCGTCCTCGGCCTCTTCTTCGACCTCGTCAGCTGGTTCCGTTGTTCCGTTGACCTTCTTGGTCTCGGCGACTGCGGGCGCGGCGCCGCCCTCCTTCTCGAGCTTAAGCCACTCGTCCCACTCGGGGAAAAGCTCCTCGTCCTCGACGGGAACACCAATCATCTTGGACACGCGACCCTTCTTACCCTTATCAAGGCTCTCCTTCCACTGTTGAACAACATCCGTCGTCAGACTGGGCTTGTATGTTTGTGAGAAGAGAACGGCCTCGGCCAAGCGGCCGGTCTTGATGAGGATGTCTACGCAGCCGGCGACGTCACCAAGCAGCCACTTGCAGCTGAATGAGACGTTGTGGGCGCCAGCCTCCTGAGCCTGCTCGGCCAGTTTTGAAAGGCCGCTGCGGTCAGAGGTTGAGGAGTAGAGAAGAAGCAGGGATCCGAGGTCCTTGGCGTGAGTAAAACATTCTTGGGCAACGGCGACTTGCCATCCCGCGAGCGCAGCATCACCGACCGTCTTCCACTTGTGCTCGACATCAGCTTCCCTCGCGAGGTCGAGGGCGGTGTCAAGCTGGCCGAGGCCGAGGGCAAGCTCGAACTTGTGCTCGGAGTCGGTGGCGACCTCCAGGGCCAGCTCTTTGTGGCCCTGGCCCTCCAGGAAGCGGGCGATCTTATTGAGCTGATCTGCGGGAATGGTCGGCAGCAGCTCTTGTGCCGTCTCCATGTCATCTCGGAGCACCAAGGTCTGGTACTCGAGAACAGGCAGAGACAACGCAAACGAGGTAACGGACACATCCTTGTCGGCAAGGTAGATCCTTGAGTCGCGCTGGATGTAGCCCAGGATATACATGGATTGGTCGAAGTGAGAGACGGTGTAGGTCTGGTCACCCACCAGGTAGTTCAACCGGTTTGTGCTGTTGGTGTAGAGGAAGCAATCGCCAACCCATTCTCCGGTTCGGACGCTGTTATGTTGTGTTAGTGCTGGCTGTCTCATTCTAAACCCAGAATGCTTGAAATACCTCTCGTTGATGTCAGTAATGACCTCGAAAGCGGCCTCGACACCATCTTCATCGATCTGACCGCTTTGGACGCCCTCGACGTAGGCCTCGCGCGAGAAACGGAGCACGTAGAAAGTGTCCTCACAAGCAAGAGCAACCAACTCACCGCTATCGGACCAGTAGACCTGTTGAAGTCAGTAATGTGATCGTATACGCGTGTCAGATCCACGTTGGACGCACCTCTCTTGGCTCGACCTCGATTCTTCTGACCAGGCCACCAGTTTGCCAGTCGAAGAACGAAATGCCGCCCTGACCCTTCACACCGAGCAAGACACCACCGGTCAGGCCATCGGCCTGGAAGCCGACATCAAGTCCACCTGACTTCTCAACAAAGTTCTTGTAGACCTTGACGCTCGTTGCTGACTCCCGGATTGCGAAATCGTTCGTATTCTCCTTCGAGGCCCAGACAAAGTCCAATGCGGAACCGAAAGCCTTGTTACGCCATGCCAGGGCCGTGTAGATAATGTACTCGCCGTCACCGCAGACTGCGACAAATCGACCGTTGGGGTTGTGGATGAGAGTCGACGGGTAAACTTCGCAAGTGCCCATCTCCTTGACCGGGAGGTGGATGGGCTCATTGTCCTTGATAGAAGTATCTGCAGACGTTAGTGAAACCCGCAAAAGTTCGAGAGTGCCAGGACCTACCTCCGCCCTTGATGATGGCTGAGACGACCTCGTTGTGACGGGCCCAGATAAGCTTTCCTGAGGCATCCATGGATACAGCAGGCTCCTCGCGACCGAGCTTCACGACGACCGCGCCATCGTCGAAACCAACTGCTACACCCTGCTTGCCCTTCTGGTAGGAGACACACCATGCGCGCTCCAAGCCGTAGTTCAGCGACTGCTCAAAACGGTATGTGTTGGCGTGCCATATCCTGATGGTGCCGTCCTCGGAACCGGAAATGATAACTGGGAGTTCGGGGTGGTAGCACGCGAACGAGACATTATTCGTGTGGCCCTCGAGTGTGGCGATTAGAGACTTTGTCGTGTAATCCCAGACCTTGACGGTTCGGTCGTCAGATGTCGTCAAGAGGTAGGGCTTATCGGAGTGGGGGTAGTAATCGACGTGGTTAACACCCTTGGCTTCGTGCGCCTCGAGGGTGAAGTTGGGCGTCGCGGAGCCAAGGCTCCAGATCTTGACAGTGCGGTCCAGAGAGGCGGACGCGAAAGTGTTGGTATCCTTGGGGTTGATAGCCAAGCCCATGACATAGTGGCCGTGGCCCTCAAAGACCTGCACGCACTTCCAGCCCTTCTCCCAGTCCCACAGCTTGATCGTCATGTCATCGGAGGCGGTCAGCACGAAGGGTTGTGTCAGGTGAATGGCGATGGCTCGAATGTAATCGGGGTGGGCCTCGAAGGAAGTGATCTTTTCCGAGGTGTTGTAGTTGTAGACGCGAATCTGGAAGTCATCGGAACCGCAGACGATCCAGTTCTTTCTTGCGACGAATCGGCCGGCTCGCACAGGAACGTCGGTGAGCTCGAAGGTCTTGACGATTTGCTGGGTCTCGTACGACCAGATGTAGACGTGGCCGCTGTACAGCGTCGTGAGGATCCATGGCTCTTGGGGATGGAAGTCGATGCCCTTCACCCGCTCGCTGCGAGCGAACAATTGTCGCTGGAATTGAGGTTAGCTGCGAGAGCTCATTCAGGAGATGACAGACTGGCGATAGCTGCAAAGCTACCTGACTGAGGAACAGCTCTCAAGGGCATGGAAGAGCTTTTGACAGAGGACCCGAGTACACCATACCTTCACGTCGACCTTCATCTTCAAAACCTATGGGAATACCAGAAGAGAAAGGTGATGCTGTCCTCGAGAAGCAAAGTGGGGGGGAATGCGGCGCTGGTGACGACTCTCAAGAAACGTTCATGTGTCGCAAGTTGCCAGCAATTTTGGTAGATTGGTGGTTACGTTAGAAGAGGCTGCTGGAAGCCGGCCGCGGAGGTGGGATCTAGGGGCCTCAGGAGTGTGTGTCGTGGGAATTGATGGCTTCCAGAGCTGTAGCCGTCGCAACAATTGTGGCTCGAACGTATTTCGAGCTTCAACAGATGTGTCCCTACCGCAAGTTCAGGAGCTGGTTTGTGCATGACAGATGTGGCTATTGCCTCAGGCACACACAGCAAAGCCACATGGTCTTTCTGGACCTCAGTGCAAACAGTGGGGGCACCTACTGAAGTACGCCGATTTTATCCAATGAGGAAGGCCGGCTTGGGAGTGACAGAAGCCACACCTCCGCCACAAGTCCTACTAAGGCTCGTTAACCGTTGTGGTGTCAGTGGGTGAGCTGTCACCATCCTTCGCCCACTTCGTCATACAGCTTCAGGTAGGTTGCATACCGAAGCCTCACGTTAACTCATAATTCATTAACGAATTAGGACCTTTTTGAGGATCAAGTCCTGTGAACCTAAGATTAACAGCTTCAAAAACTTGTTCTGATAAAGTGTTGTCAAAAGCAACTTTCGAGAAGTATTTGTCGAGCTAGGTGGAACTTCCCGTTAAGCAATCAGTCTGACAGGCTAGTAAATGAGAGTAATAAGTATGTTAGATTCAATGTCTGTTATTCAGTCGCTGATCATGCTAAATAAGAATATAGAAAACCCAAACCCTTAGCCATGCGCTGGAGGGATTGGTGATAAGAAAGCCATTCCGCCGAGGGATGCTGCGTCCCCAAACCAAAACGCCTCGCCTCTAACCGTGATATATGCTTAATTCCAGATATTTCCAACTCGATCATCACGCTGCTTATAACCGAGGACCTTGTAGTCATTCCTCACTGTCTGCCTGTACCCTACGGACAACATCTACGAGCATAGGATGAATCTTCTCCGAGGGCTGGATGCTGCAGACCTTGATGACAACATCTTCAGGTCCGTTCTCTGACATGATCTTAGCAAGCTCCTTGCTCTCATCATCGCCCTCGACCTCTTGGAAGCGGAAGGCCATCTCAGCGGCACGAAGAAGGGCAGAGCAATCTTGTCCCTTCTCGGCAAGCTCGGCAGCCGGGCCAATGAAACGCTCCTTGCGGCTGAGCTTACGGAGGGGGGCACGACCAACACGCTCCACCGCATCCTCAAGGTGGGGGTTGCCAATGCGGCGAATAATCTTCGCCGCGTACTCACGCTGAGCCTTCTCGTCGATACCGTGCTTGGTGATGATGAGGTTACTAGTCTCCTCAAGAGCCTTGCGGACCTCAGCCATAATAGCTTTGTCCTGAAGGGCATCGTAGACGGTACGCTTGCTGCGGTTGTATCCGTGGTATGCGGCGGTGGCGTGACCAGTGTTGACGGTGTAAAGCTTACGCTCGATGAAGGGAGCAAGCTCATCAACCCAGTTGATGCCGTCAATGCTGGGGATTTGGTCGAAGGGGGTGCGGTCAACGACCCATTCATAAAACTTTTCGAGAGTAACGTCGAGACCAGCGTTGGGGTCCTGGGCGGGAACAATGCGATCAATGGCAGAGTTGGCAAAGCGGGCACGCTCATGGTAGTTTTCGAGACGATGGGGAGAGGTGTTTCTAGGATCCTTGATGTGCTCCGCAAGGGTGTCAGTAGCACCAATGGCGTTCTCGCAAGCGATGACCGAGATGGGTGCCATGTCGCTGGGCCGCTTATCAATACCCTTCGCTATGACAGGGGCGATGAACCTCAGAATGTTCGGGCCGACGGAGCAGGTGACAACATCGGCAGTGGCGATCTCCTCAATCAAGTCGGTCTCATGGGTTTTTGAGTTGATGGCGCGGTAGTTTGTAATGATGTTCTCGTTGGTGCCCTCGGCGCCGACCTCAATAACGCGGTATGATGGGGTCTCATTGAGCTTGTCGATCAGTGCATCGGCAACATCGGCGAAGACAACTTCATAGCCGGAGTTGTGGAGGAAGCAGGCGACGAAACCACGACCAATATTGCCGGCGCCGAAGTGAACGGCCTTCTTGTTTTGTGTTGTTGACGCCATGTTTTGTCTGTGTGACGGGTGTACCGGTAGGCGAGGGTTCCTTGATGTAGGTATGTGGATGTGAGTGAATATAATAGAGTTATTTGAGAAAGCTGACTTAGAGTCGAAGATAGTTAATGTTATCGGGAAGGGATACCACTCAAAATGGCAGCAGAGTGGAGGGGGGGATTGGGTTTACTTATATTTTGCAGTGCTTCGCCTTCACGAAGGGCCGCCACGATGTAATCGGGTTTGAGTGCCTCCAGGAAGGCACCATGGGATGGCAGGGGATGGAGGGGAGTGGGCACAGGAGGGGGACCCATGCGATACGTCGTGGTGACAATACGCAGCCCACAAGCTACGTAAAGGGCGGTACGTATCTCATCTCACTCAGGGCATCCCCGCAGAGAGAGAGAGGGCCGCACCCTGACACCCTGCCCCCTAAGGCAGACACCTCCGTGTGTATCAAGGATAGCCCCCCAGAGCAATGACATAACGCCGGGCCCTCACAGCCATGCCATTATATCCACTCTTTCCTGGCTGTTGCGCGAATAGTTGGCGCCCATTTCACCCTTCATCCCGTCACCATGCTCGCCTTCTCCGCTTCATTGAAACCGACCGGCGTCGAATTAGCTCTCGACTGCGGCCCTTAGTTTGCAGTAGAGCCAACGAGGTCGCAGCATTTCGTCAAAGTGTCCCGTACCGGGTACATCGAGGAGTACAGCTTGCCTACTTTGCTTTAGTGAGAGGAGGGGGTGTCAGCAGGAAAGGTCATCCCCAAAGGATGGGATGGAGGTGGACGAAGGGGCATGTGGACGACAAACCACGGAACCGACTAAGTCGGCCTCTTCATGGGAATTGACGAGCCCCCTGGTCCTGTGGTTCGAGCAGGTCGTTGGTCGTTGCATTTGCATTTGATGGCGGCCAAACGAGGCGGAGAAACGGCGGCATCTGATATCTCGGAATTGGCCAAGGCATATGAACATGAGGCCCAGACCGACTCCATGCTGCAATCTTTTCTGCCTCTACTCTCGTCTGCTTGCCTTGTCTCTGCTCATTCCCACGGCTTTGGATGGTGGGATCTCTTCCATCTTCATGCCCGTCAGAAATCAACGGGCCTGCTGGATTTGGGCCAGAGTGACAGCAATGGAACCCAGGAAGGCGAGCAAGCCCAAAGGATCACCCGTGGATAATCACAGGCTTAGCATGTGTCGAGCGCTTTAGCGGCGAGTTTGCCTAACAACGAGTGTGAGCGCTGGATGGTGTGGCACACCAAATGCTGTCCGCATAAAGGTGAATGTGCCCAAATACCCCAGGCCTTAATATGCCCGTACTATCGTTCCAAAATAGACCAGCCGAGACATCGACGGCCTGCTGGACGCCCTGTAATGCTGTTGTGAATTGCTTGCTACCTGCCCTGCCCGTACACGGGATTGCGCTGTCCTTCACTGAAAGAATATCCAGTACGCCCGCTCCGAGGAGACCCAGCCCCTCTGCTGCCCCTTTCCCCAGAGCTTGTGGCTCGGGTGTTTGTGGATGGACGAAAGCGATGCCGGTCCCGTCCGGCCTGGAACCAGACCACGAGGACCCTGAACATAGAAGTAACAACGACATGGAACACGCGGTGGTCTAGGCCGCGACGATGATCAGTACTTGAGGAGCCCGCGAATGCCAGTGCAGCTCCAAGTCTCTCGCGTGGGCCTGTCCGATGCGGGTCGGCGGGTGTGTCGAGTAATATTGACGTTGGCTCAGGAAGGGGGTTCGCTGTGGCTGGCGAGTGGCCGTGGCAGAGGGGTTTTTGTGCTTATCGTGGTGGCATCAGATCGCAAATCAATCGAAATCGCGGATCAGCGTCAAGTCACCGATAAGTCGCACGATTGGGGGCTGGTGTCGCCGTGGCCTGTTCCTGAATCTCCCTGCGCGGCTTCGCCATATACGGTTTGACGGCCGGCCGAAAGGGCCGAAAGGCCATATCGAAACTGGAAGCCATTGCGGTATCGACATGACTAATTGGTAAGGCTGCAAAGGGTACTTGTCGTTTTGATGCTGTATACCGCGGTAATTTGTTGAAGGGGCCGGCCGGCAACTCGGTGTCAGAGAGCTGGCGAAAACTGTACTTCATCGATCGAGGAGGCATACACATCACCGAGCTCGGCTCTTCTGGCCGCCGGACAGAATGACTGCGGAGCCAGCAGTCAAATCAACATCAACAATAGCAAGCCATGGATCATGGTGCTAGCATGGCCAATGGTGAAAGGCCCCTCGTTGGTGGAATTGACGGAATGCCCCTCATTCTCGTCCGCATCACCTTGCTTGAGCGTTGCCCCGCCCTAGGGTCCCTGGCTTCCCTTATCCGTCGAGTGTGGTTGTAACTCTGATTTCAGCCATGAAACGGGACGGATTACCGCAAAGGAGGCTGTTTGAGTGCGATAATATTACGGCGGCGGCTGTTGTCAGGCTTGTCGGCTTTGTCAGAGCGCAATACAGGGATGCAGGTCGCAAATGCGATATTGTAATTCGTGGACGGGACGACATGGTGCCACTAGTGTACTACTAGGAAGATGTCGTCGCCGCAGCCAAGCGAGGAGTCTCCGCAAATTCTCGCTTTCTTGACGCCGACGGTGACGAGAGAGTAGTGATGCAGCGGAGGTTCGGACAAACGCTGAGTGGACGGTTGAAGAGCAATCGCAGCATCGACATCCCTGGCGGGTACTGCGAACTGCGGGTTATTTGGTGCTGCTGTATAGTGGGCTGTGGTACATCGGACCAGACCAGTGGACGATTCTTGATAAGACGACTGTGGAAGGCAGTGGTCTGCCAGTGGATGACTTACTGCATCTGGTCTGGTCGGGTCTGGGGATGGGGCTAGCTGCCGAATGCTGGGGAACTGTTTGGCTGGCTGGCTGGCTGAAGTTCGGGCTTTTGGGTATGGTTCTGAGGTGACGATTGGCCGGCGATACTCGCTGATAGCGCCGACGATGCTGAAAGTTGTGAAAAAGAGCGGGACGGCGGACAAGAAATTGACGAGGCTGTTTGCAGCCTTGTTCGCCGACGAACACCTGCATGAAGGGTGCATTTTGCTGCAAGTCCACGACACAGCGAGACAGTTGGGTGATGAGACAAACAGATTCTGTAGGTAGAGTACCCTATTTGATTCCTTCTCATCGCGTTCGCCCCGCGCGGTTGGACGAAATGGAAGGCGCGGTCACGTTGCCAGCAGCGTGAGGTGTTTGGCTACCTACCTTAGTATAAGGTACCAGGACGAATCTGGTTTCCGTTGTGTGACTCAAGCTGATGAACCTTTGGATGAAAAATCCAGTTCACGATGCTCCGGCAGGTTGACAGGGTTGTGGTGATGCCCGGAGGAGACATCTGGAAAGCTCTGGAACTTGTACTTCTCCACGTTCTTCAGAACGAAGAGTACCTCCACCAGACCCAGCGATGTGTTTCTTAAGTGGGGGTCTGATGGACCTGGAGACTTCCAATTTCAGTGGGTAGGTACCTTATGTAACTGGCCCTCTGGCTGAGTCGTTGTTTCGTATCATTGTGGAAACTGCGATTGTGACTGAGAGTCTGAGACCGCGAGACGGTGACTCTTGCCAGTGTTCCATCGAAACAGTGGACCTTATCAAAAAGGAATTACGGCAAACCCGAAGCTTCCGTTTGCGGTTTCTGTCTACTGCCGCAGTTATGGCCCGAAGTTCCACGTCCCCGCGAGCGCCCGCCGACTTTGGATCCGCAGATGCCCGCTGAGGAAGGAAACCGCCTCGGCCTCTCTTCCGGCTCTCCTTAGTAAGGTAGGCCATTGTTGCCTTTAATTCCATCATCGCAGTAGCGAGGCGTCTCTCTGTGCTAAGTCGGTTCATCTGCACCGCCCAGCTTCGTCTTGCCTCAAATTCCCAACGTCTTAATTTGCCATTAGCGCGAATTCAGGCGATGGCACTGGCTACAGCTTTTCGGCTGCGGCGTTACTGCCCTCGGCACAAATAGTCAGGCCTTTTAATGGTACCGCGCATGGCACTTATCAGACGCCGCTATACTTTCGAATCACAACTGAAAAATGTACCGCAATTCACACGACTTAGCCTTTACTTGCCCGGCATCGTCACACATCACCTCCCCCCCTGGGACGGGAGAAGCCACTGAAACACCATACCTTAACCGGGACCCTGGTGACACATGACAATATATCCTGGCAATCTAGGCAAGGCTGGATGGGTTTCACCACACTCAGTCTTTGGGAGCAAAGCTTCCACCCTCAGGAGGCTGCCACTCAGATGAATGTGGCCGCTTTCCTGCAAGGAGACTCCGGCCTGTCTATGCATATGCGATCACTACGATTGGCTTTCTCATCAAAGCCCACACCATCATCACCATCAACACCACCATCACAATTCACGAGCCGGCCCTCGCTCACTTTGGCCTTTTCAGCTTGGGCCTTGAACCTTGACTTTCAACCTTTCCATTCTACTCGGGGCCAACCTCGGACGAAATATGCCCATTTTACTTATTCCCTCATCTACCGTGCTTCTCTGCAGCTACGTTTTCTCCTGCGCCGCCTGCATGAGCCCTAGGGTGCGACATCTGTTCCCCTGCCTATGCCGACATCTGGAAGCACGAGCGAACAAACAAACAACCTGTTGCACAGAAACACTTTGCCGTCATTGCAACCAAGTGTTGGGGGGTCTCGGGGTGTGGTCCGCCAATCAACAATATCCCAACCACGACAGAACCAACAACACCAGAGACGAGGGGGTCATAGAGTTCGGATTCTTGTCAGAGACTACCGCAGTTCACCGGGCCCTGGCTGTTCCCGCCCACTGGCCGCCGATGACATCGCTCCCGATCGCCACCGTCATGCCCACAAGTGGTAGTCTCCGCGTCGATCGATTAGACTGCATTTCGCATTAAACTACTATCTCCGCTGCACGGCTCTGTCACTACCTTACTAAGTAGTCCGAGTCGAAGGACAACACCAACACCACTGCTTTGCGAAATGCACAGTAGCACAAAGGACGGGATGACGTCGACATGTCCCTAGTAATACAGCCCGAGGACGTGAGGGACCTGTCACGCCGTCATCTATGTCGCAGCTACTGAAGTAGATGTCTGGCCGGTCGTCAAACATGGCGCCTGTGTTCAGAAACCCTTACATTGCAGTTTAGCGAGAGGCGCGTTCCCTTCAGGTGCCCCTGCTGTCCAAAGAAGCAGTTGCGCCAACAACCCCAAAATGTGACGCCGATAGGATTCGAACCTAACTGACTACAAGTCTGTAAGATGAGGTGCCGCAGATAGCACACAACGTTGTATCACAAGAGATGGCGCTGTTCTGTTGTGTGATGTCGCTCCACGCTTCCCATCCGGGCGCTTCGGGCGCACCAACCCTGAATCAATAAAGCGAAGCATTTCGACTTCGGTGGCTCATGGACCGGTGCCAAAAGACATATCCTAGCAATCTCACGATCTCACCCGGAAGAGAGCTTCGTTCTCCACCAGCCAATTGACGACTGATCCTGTCTCCGCCGCAAAGCCGCGAGGAAACCATATCCCTAGAAGCCCTCACGTTGTCGGACTGGCCAGAAAGTAGGGATGTGAACCCATGCAGGCTGCCTTAAGCACAGCGCGGCGCCGCGGACTCCAACCTCATGCTGACTCGGCCTACGTCATTCCTGGCTCTTCTCAATGCGCCCGCGTCCGCCGCCCCATGAACCCTTCCCTCACAAAGCGTCATCGTGCATTCTCACTGGCTGACACGAGGAGCCGCCATTCTGCACAAGGAAATCCTAGCACCAAGGGTCCTCCTCTTGGTTCACCCTGTTCTCCACCCAAGTCGCGATACTTGCGATGGGCACCCTCGGGGTGTGAGTCAGAAATGGAGGCCCCCGGGCTTAATCAGTGCGACGTGCGTCTTGTCAATGATTGTCCACCAAGGTACGGCAGATGGGGTCTGACGATATCGTTAAATCAGCCCTCATCCAAGGAGCGCGTCATTATCGAGAAGAAAGCGGTGGCCATCGTGGTTCTCGAAAAGCCTGACCGCGTGTCACCGCAAAAGGTCAGAAGAATACCACCCAGTTCCGAGTGTTTCTCCTGCACATCGGCCTCTTGCACAGGTTACGATGCTCCCCATCGATATGTAATTATCAACGAGCCTCATTGAGATTTTCAGGAGACATTACCCCTTGCCTCTGCCGTCCGTCGTTGCATCTACCCTTCTGGGAACTCGGCGTCTATTCCACAACTTAAACGGTGGTCATGGCATTGTTCAAGTCGTTGACAATCCACTAGTGGATAACCCCAGATGATCCTTAAGATGGTGATGGATCAACGGAAAGCTATTGTGGATGGTGGATTTCCCAAGAGATTCTGTCTGTCTTG
This sequence comes from Colletotrichum neosansevieriae, assembly GCA_036785495.1. NCBI lineage: Eukaryota > Fungi > Ascomycota > Sordariomycetes > Glomerellales > Glomerellaceae > Colletotrichum > Colletotrichum neosansevieriae. The sequence continues at coordinate 71,056 of JAVHLV010000110.1, read as the reverse complement.
AGAACCCGCCCAGGTCAAGCGACCTGTCCGTTGCTGCAAATCAGGATTGACGTAGCCTATCCGTTTGACGCGGTTTCTTTGGCGCCTCTATCCCCCCTAGTGTCGTCTGTTCATCATTCATCTCACCCTCATCACGCTGTCGCATTCTCTTCACAGTACTCGCCAGCTGATGCGGCCTTTTCCGTTTGCCACTTCTTCTGACGAACCTGCGAAGAGACTACCACCACAACAGGCCGAGGTCCGCTCGGCACGGTGAAGTACCCAACCTCGAAGACATCGGCTTGATGCAGTGCTGCAGGACCGCTAGCCAGGACCAATACAGCTACTTACCACTGGATTGGCTAGGACGGCCCGATATGAGAAATGCCTCTCTGTCGAGCCGCGGGAAATCATACAGTGGAAGAAATTGCTGATCTGAAAACCGCTGGCAGCCCGTATCCAAGATTCAGCTGGCGGCCTCACGCCCGCCCGCCATCAGTCTCCTAGCGGAAGCATTTGCACCGCCAACTACTGCTTACTATCTAGACGCACACAAAGTCCACTCTATGACTCCGTCATCAGCACCTCGTGGACAAGACACACAAGGTGCATTTGTTGTTGCAATTACTTAGCTCCTTTGGGCAGCGTACACAACTTCTCCATGGGGTAGAGCATGCACGGGGACCAAATCGGACGAAATCGATTGCTCGCTTCTGATGCCGAAGATGGGGCCGATTTTATCCGAATCACATTCGGAACAGTGGAGCCTGCCATCCTCACTTGATCCCTTCAGCTGGCATGCCGGGTTGACAGATGGTCAATCGTCGCTTGACAGGCCGCAATCACACTCCCCTTGCACTCTGCAGTGACTTAACGGTGTTGACGGTCCCCAAATTCGAGTCTGGTAACACTTCATTATGGGAAACAAAACTCGGCGACATGAAAGATGCACCGTGCGGACACATTTCTCACTTTCCTCGAAGGCCAAGTCGTCGCTGACGGTCACTCGGCGGCTTTCGTAATCCCGCAGAGCAGAGGGCAATATAACCGGCGCACAGCACGGCTGACGGCGTCGGTTACGCGGCAAAAGACGGCTGGCTCCCTTGGCGACAAGCGGCGGATCGGATGCGTAGCACACGGCGAATTCGGAATGACAGCCCGGCTTTCATCTTTGCCGATATTACTGGACGCCAGATGCACCTGTGGTTTTGGCGCGATGAGTTGACCGCTTCAACTCGCGCATGTTGACCATAGTCACTGCCGACCAGTGGCGGTTCCAGCCAGCGGGCGTTCTTCGCTGTCGATCACTCTCATTTGAAGCCAGAGAGGCCGAGTGAGCGGGCCAGAGTGCTTGTGCAATGCGATAGCGGACTGCGCCCTTTTCTTCCCATCGACTCAGCGACGCGAATCCATCAACGTGCTCAGCCGTTCCGACATGCACCAACCCGCATTGCCCCTCTTATGCGCCGTTCGTTGTCCAAATCAGCGACACGAAGTGTGATGCGAAGTGTGTTTGAGTCAAGCATCGTGAGAAGATACTCCCCACAACAGCCAGCGCCAGTGGTCTGTCTGGTGCTTCCCAGACCAACCAGCCGAGCTGAAGACTTGGAGAATAATGGATAAGGACCCTTACAGCATTCATCTGCAGTGCAAAAAGTCGACGTGGAGATGAAGCGCGATACTCCATTTCCCTGCTGCCAGAGAGACGCGGCTTCATGGAGCAATAAAAAGAAACCCGTGGAGCGTGTGGTGAATTCGTGGTTCGTCGCTTTAGTGTCAATCCACCTCCGCGTACCCAAAAAGCGAGCCTAAACACCTAAAAGTCCCCTCAAGGCCCAAAAGATAGAGACGACCCCATCCTTTTTGTAGGATCACGCCTTTTCGGACTTTTGTGGAGGTTGGGACGTTTCGCGAGGGGTCGACGTAAAAAGGCGACTGTTTTGTCGATCGCAGTGTGGAGGCAGTGTGGCCGGCCCGGTTGATCACCAGAGGGAGACCCATGAAAGACCCAGATATAGGAAGCCCATCGACTGATGGGCTGTTTGCTGTTCTGTTTGGGGTTCTAGACACACAGGTCGACGCAACGGCTCGAGATCATCGTCCAACATCATGGCGATGTCACTGCTTAGGGAGCTCGGAGCGCTGTGTCCGGCCCCTGGCGATCGATCGATCCGTGGGGGAGTCAGATGAAGGAATGAGGGGGGCAAGGTCGCAAGCAGAAGTGGAATCACCTGCCTTTTCTTGCGTTTATGGATCATTTGTGATTTCGTGTTTCGGGTTCTTCGGTCTCCGATATCTATAAAGAGCGGAGCTCTGCAATAAACAATAAAGGATAAATAGAACTGCCTGTAATAGGCAAACAAATATATCTCTTAATAAGTCTTTAGAGTGTGATATATCTAGTAAGACTAAATATATAGGCAGGGGTTACTATAGAAAGGAGGTTTACTCTAGTAGGAGACCCACTCTATATTATATAATAGCTCCTAGTCTAAAAAAAGTAATATTCTTATTATAACTTAAGAAAAAAAAGAAAGGAAATAAAAGGAAATAAATAAAGAAATAATTATAATTCTATATCTATTATAGTATCTATTATAGTATTATATCTTATCTAATTCTATATTAAGTCCTTATCTCTATTCTATTTTATTTCCTACTATTAAATATCTATATTATATATTAAAGGTTAGTTATTATTCTAGATATTCTAATTATTCTATATATATAATATAGAGTTAGTAGTAAAAGTAGATTAGTCTTATAGAATATTATCCTATTATTCTTATTATTATTCTAAGAATATAGATACTACTTTAACTTTAGTAATATTAGTTAAGTATATATTATTAGATCCTAGTTATAGGTTTTTATCTTTATTTTATAAGCTATTATTCTATTAGTTTTATATATAACTAATTACTTTAGCTTTAGAAACTATAGCACTAATAGCACTATATTATATAGCTAGAAGTTTATAGTTAGACTATATAGTTTTTAAGGCTAATTATACTATATTAATTTAGGCCTTTAAGTATAAGCAAGATTCTAATTTCTTATTAAAATTTATAATAGGGATATAGAATTTAGGGTATCTATTATCTATAATTTATATATATATATAATATATTTCTATAGTTATTTAGATAGAATATCTATTACTAATAGTATTATCTTTATAAGGTCTACTAGTTATAGTTACTATAGAGTCTTAATATTTAATATTAAAGGTAGACTTTATTAAAAGGGGTAGATAGTAGAAAAAATTATAATAAGGTCCTTTATATAGTTTGCAGTTATATAAATATATAGAGGGCTTCCCCTTTATCTAACCTTATATCTACTTACTTACTTATTTCTTAGTTTCCTCTCTATAGTTAGTATTAATATATCTATTATAGTTATAATATATATAGAGAAGTATATATTCTAGACCCTTAAAAGGTTAAGTAATATTAATATATTAATAGTTAAAGTGCTAGTTCTAATAGTTAATAATAAGGTTAGATATTATAAAGTTTACTTATAGTGCTATATTATTAACTTTCTTAGCCTAGTTCTTAGCATTAAGAATTATAATTATTATACCTCTTATATAAGTAGTAATAACTACTATATAAGGGGTATTATTAAGAAAGCTAAGTAAGTCTAAGTAAACTATATTAAAGATAATAATATTAGCCTCCACTAATATAAAGTTGTTAACTATTCTAAATTAGATATTATCTTTAATAAATTAACTTATAGTAATCCTTTTCTATTCTTATCTATAGGCTATTAACTAGCTAGAGTATTCTATAATAACTATTAAATTACTCTATTTAGTATTATCTAAAGTAGATAGAAAACCTTTTATAAATAAGGTGAGAATAAGTTAGATAATATAGTTTTAGTTAGTAATATTAGCTTTTAAAATGCTAATATATTATTTATTACCTTTAACTATATTTATAATAAAGCTATTTACTATAGGGTTATTAAGGTGGAACAGCTTCTTACTAAGATATCTAAAAAAGTTTACTATATCTATATTAGAATAAATAATATTTATCTTTTCTTTATATAGGTTTTTTGCAGCCTATTTAGCAATTCTGCTCTAGTTTTATTAGTTAATAAGAAAGGTAATAGATAGAGCTCTAGTAGTTTCTATATAGAAAAGGAATAATATAAGGCATTATAGAGAGAAGGAAGCCTTATAGCTATAAGTATTATATACTTTTAATATAGGTCTGAATTAGACTATATCTCTTATAGTAATAATAAGCTTTAGGTTATAGTAGGTAAGTATTATCTACTATTATACTTCTAGTATATAACCTATCTTATTTATAAAAATAGTAGATAGTAACTATATAGTATTATTATTCTTATTATATATAGATATATAATTAGTAACTATATATAGAGTTATAATAATAAAATAAATTTATAGAAGTACTATAGTAATTAGTATATCTATATTACTAATAGCTTAGATATATTCTTCTAGAGTCTACTTAGACTTAGATTAGAGTTCTATAAGGGTATTAAACTTAATATCCTTATTTTCTTTTACTTTTTCTATTATAAATAGATACTATATTACTAAGGAATCTAGATTAGTAAGTAGGTATTTATAATCCTTATAGTTATCTACTATATTAATAGAGTGAGTAATTATAGATATAGCACTATTTAGTCTAATCTAGAGTTTATTTAGGTTATACTATCTATAATCTATAATAGCTACTATTATAGTATAGTAAGTGTGAAGATAATAGATACCTCTAGAATTATAGAGAGTATATTTAAGTTTAGTAATAGCATTATTATAGAGTTTATTAGAATATAGTAACTAGATTGCTCTAAGAGAAGTATTATAGCTTAATATAGAGGTGATATTAAGTATAGCTAATATCTTTTCTAAGCCTAGGCTACTACTAAAAGCAAGAAGTTAAGCTAGGTAATAGTATAATATTATAGTAAGAATATTATAGAGGGGTTAGAGCTTTAGTTATATAAGTTCTAGCAGATCTTAGTAGATATTATAGTAATATATAGTGGTGAATTTTAATATAAAGTGCTAAATTATATTATAATATAAACCTTTTAGTATTATAGATATCTTAGAAATTGCTGCTATCTTAGCTTTAATAGTATCTTAGAGAATCTAGATATAGAAGATTATTAGTGTTTACTAATATAGGGAGTTACTATTAAATACTATATAGATTATCTATTTTAAGGTAGTAGACTTATAAAGGGATTTAATTATATTAAGATATATTAGGAATTTAATAGGGGGTACTTCTATAGATAATAGCTAGCCTTATTTATATAGAATATAAATACTAAGGTAGATAGTATCTATAGGTCTATCTAGGGGTAGTAAGACTTAAGTTACTAAGCAGGAAGGTAGATAGTTATATATAGATATAGTGAGGTTAATATCTTTAAATATTTATAGAAGAATATTAAGCTATTTATTCTTATCTATATAGATAGAGAAGAAATAAGGTAGGAGGCTAATAGCTATAAGTATATATATATCTTAGAAAGCTATATTCTCAGGCAGGTTATTAATAAGCTTAGATAGTAGCTAATTAGGAAGAGTAGTAATAATATTAGCTACTATATCTATATTCTAGTTAGACTTAGCTTCTTTATAAATATGCTCTTATACTCTATATAAGGAAGTATTACATTTAGCAGATAGTTCTAATACCTTAGTGATAAGATAGTTAAGGATATATTATATAGAGGTGTTAGTGTTAGATTTATCTAGGGGGAGGTTCTATAGTATAGGAGGTAATATATTAGAGAGGATAACTTTAAATAATATATTAATATTAAGTATAAGAAGGCCCTTAATAGTTAGGTCTGGTATAACTATACTAAGATATTATTAAATAGTGCTATTAGGTTAGATACTATATTTATTCTTACTTAATAGCTATATTAATTATAGATCTAGAAAGAGTGCTACTTTATAAAAGGTATATATTTCTAACTTAGCTATACTGCTATTATTAACTTTAAATTCCTTATAGTTAGATATCTATAAGGCTATTATATATAAGGTATTTATAAGGAAGACTGATTATAATAGTACTAGGAGTGAGGGCTTTTTAGTGCTAACTTAAATAGTTCTCTAGTTAAGCTAATAGAAGTTACTAAGGTCTTTAAAGTAGCAAGATAAGGTATCCTAGATATATATTAGGTTATTAGTTATATTCTTAATATTATTAAATAAGGTAGAGAGAAATTAAGAGATACTTACTTAGTTAGGGGGGAGTATTATTAAAAGTTTTATATCTATATTTTTTAAGAGGATATTCTTTTGCTACTAATTAAGGTATATCTATACTAACTTATTATTAGTAGTTAGCTATATTATAGCTAACTAAGTCTATCTATAGTCTGCTATAAGTATAATAGTAATATAATTATAGAGTTTCTAAACCTCTAGCATTAATAATAATAATATAGTGTTATTTTAATTAACAGCTCTAATAATAGGTATAGAAGTTAGGGTATAGATAGGGATTTTAATTCTTATAAAGCAGAAAAATTTACCTTTTACCTTATAGTAGTGTGAGAGTTAAAGTTTCCTAGAGAGAGTAAGTAACTTAATAATAGTGAGGAGAGTATAGATACTATCTAAGTTTAAACCTGCTTTAGTAAGTATAGATAGGAGGTATTTTATAATAAGCTTATTAGTTCTAAGTAAGTATATAAGCTTTAAGGATTTTAGGGATATATCTTAAGCTTCTAATATAACTTACTGTGTATTAAGTAAGAATATACTGATTTCAGAGATATTAGCTATAGCATATTTATAACGTTTCTTATTAATAGTATTAATTAGGAGGTTATTAATTATATTAGTGATATTAAGTACTTCTAGTAGGGTAGTGAATTTAGGGATCTTTTCCTTATAATAATTAATATTAATATAGATATAAGAAAGTAATTCTTTATTATATTTAGGCTTATTTCTCTAGGGATTAATAGGATTTATATTATTATACTTAATATTCTTATTATTAAAGTTCTGGTTAGTAGATATATTTCCCTATCTATTATTAACTTATAGTATATTATTATTTTAGGTAGTAGTAGTGTTTGCCTAACTATCCTTAACCTAGGGGGTATTTTAGTTATTAGTGGAATTATGCTAATTTTTAGGAGTTTAAGCTTAGTAAGTCTCTTTTATAGTAGTATACTGGTCTTTAGTTATAGGGGGTTAGGCAGTATTATTAGTGTAGATAGAGGGACTCTAGTAATTAAATAGGTTTAGGGGGTTTTTAGTAACTATTAATTATAATTATTAATATTTAGCTATAGGTATATATCTATCTAGAGAGGGTAGTTAAGTATAGTTAGTGGATTTTTGCTAGAGAAATTTATTTAGGCTGTGTTAAAGCTAATTAGTAATAATTAGGTAATAAATAGTAAAGATATTAGCAGAGTTTTATAGGTAAGGAGATTAGGGAATTTTTAACTTATAAGTCTAGGGATATAATAGGTTACTGCTAGAAGTGGTAGGTTACTTAGAGTCTATTATATCTAGTTATATTAAAGGCTAATAATATTAGAAATTTAAAGAGGTATTAGTGAGGTTTTTATTAAAGTTAAGAGCATAAGTGGTTATTAGTGATAATAATAATTTAGGAAGAATAATAATTTGGAAAGAATAATAGTTTTTTATTAATTAGGTAGTATTTAGAAAAAAGTTATAGGTAAGGAGGAAAAAAAGGGAAAAAACAAAAACAAAGGTAAGTATTAATAAGAGGAAGGCATAAAGGCAGGAAGTTAGTAAAAGTGGGTCTATAATAGTTAGCTTAATAGAGAAAGGAGGTAAAAAAAAAATTTCAGTAATTAATAAGGTAAAGATTAAAACCTAGTTATCTATAGCTAATAAATTAGGGTAGAGAGTATATATTATATAAAATGCAAGAGGTAAAAATACTTATATAGATATAAACTTATAATAAGAAGGTGCTTTATCCTATTATATCTATACCTTATATAAATAATACTCTATTATATATTATGATTTATAGTACTTATATACTAGGTTAGAGATATCTTATTTAATAATACTAATAAGATATTAGGTAGGCTTAGGGTAGCCTAACTATTTAATATAATAGTGAAGTTTGCTGTTATAGATATTATAGGTGAGAATTTTCTTAATAATAAATTTCTCTTTATTACCTTATTATAAGGAATCTAGGGGCTAGCTTAGTTAGTTAAAGAGATCTTTTTAAACTAGTTTAAGATATTTAATAGATATTTTAGGGTGCTATTTAAGCTATAACAGTAAATAGATATAGTATCTTAATAAGTTAATAACTTTTTTAATCTTAAATAGTTCTTTATAAATATAAGAGAATTTAGTCTAGCTATTAAGATAGTATTCTAGAAGTCCCTTCTTTAAAAGTTTAATATAGACTATATTACCTACTACTAACTATAGAGGTAGATAGTAATTATTATTATAGTAGGTTTTTATCTTTATTAAGGAGATCTAGCAGGCCTTCTATATTTCTTAGTGAATTTTATATTATTAAGATCTAAAATCTATAGCTAGTTAATTTATTAGGGATAGAAAGGACTTAGCTATTCTACTAAAGAGGACTTTATAGGGAATATACTTTATAATAGCTAAGACTAATATATTAAGATAGGCTAGGATATAAGGCAGGATATCTTCCTAATCAGAATAGTTAAGTTAGGAACTAATTAAGGCTTAAAATATATAGATAATTATTTAAATAGTTTTTTTAACTTATCTATTAGCTTAATAATAGTATACTATAGAGACTTTAAGTTAGATATTAGCTATAGTATATAAGGATATCTATAAAGCTAAGACTAGTTTGGAGTTAATATTAGAAATAAAGATATTAAGTAGGCTCTAGTTAGGGTAGATATTATAGATATATAAAGTGGCCTATTATTCTGCAGTCTAATCTATATAATTAATAAGTCCTCTAGTAAACTTAGAGGTTTTATCTATAAGAAAGAGTATAGTATTATAGCCTTACTTTAATATAGGTAGAGCTATAATAAAGTTAAGATAAATTATAGAGAGAGGTATATATAGCACTTTAATTAGAGTGAGGTTACTATAGGAGGCATTTTAGTCTGGTTTCGCTTTATAGTATTCTAGGCAGTGGATAATATATAATTGCAATTCTTAATATATACTCCAGAAAAAATAACTTTATTACAGAAAGTTATATACTTATTCTATACTGATATATACTCTGTTATTATAAGCAGCTTTATAGATATTAAGTATAATTATTTATAGTATATAAAGGTATAGATTATTCTTATCTTAGAGGTAGAGAAGCTTTTAATTATTAAGCAAGAAGCTATATAGGCAGTTTTAATTAGTCTAGATTATATTATTATAGATTTAATAAAAGGTAGGGTCTATTAGTAGTGCCTTAAGGATCTTAGAGTGAAATTTATTAGTTATTATTAATTTAGCAGTAATAGTGTCTATTTCTATAGTAGTAGGGAGGTTCTATACTGTGTTATTAGTTTATATCTTATCCTAATGCTATTATAGCTAAGCGTCTTAGTGTATTATAATCTAAACTTTATATAATAGTTATACCTTATTAGGTATCTATATCTATTTGCTAGGTCTAGTTAGGGACTAGATATTATTAAGGTTAGGTAGGTCTAGATTATTATTAGCTTTATTATTATTATTATTAGTGAGTAATATATAGGGTAATAGAGTAATAATTAGCAGTCTTAATAAAGTATTAGCATTAATATACTTATAGCTAGGATAATATTAAATTATAATATAGTCTATCTATTTAGTAAGTATAAGCTTCTAGTTAACTAAATAATAATAGCCTTTTAGCTTATCCAAACTAACTGTCTAGAATATATCCCTAACTACTATATAGTCTAAAAGCATATAGATTATACTGTTATTAAGGTAGTATTCCAGTTTATATAGTAACTAGACTAGGGTAAGGGTCTTAATTTCTATAATAATATAGTTTGCTTTAGCTTATAATAATATATATAATAAGAAGAGAATAGGCTGCATTTTGCTGTTAGGTTGTTCCTAATATAGGGCTATACTGAGGCTCTTATAACTACTATTAACGTAAAGGATAAATAGTTTAGAGTAATCTAGAAAGGTGTAATCTGCTATATTAATAAGTTTGTATTTAATATAGTTTTATGTCTTAGTGGTGTTAGTCTATATATATTAATATTAGTTATTCTCCTTATAATATTATGCTTTTCTTGCTTTAGATATATTATCTATAATTAGAAGTAGAGGGAGTAGTTAATATTATATAGTAAAGATATTATATTATAGGTTTTTAGGGGGTAAATTACAGAATTCTATTATTTTAATCTTTGTTAGCAGATTAATAATTTATATATACTTAAAGATAAATTTGTAATAATAGCCTATAAGGTCTAAGCTGCTCTCTAGGTTTTATAGATTAGTTAGTATTAGGAGTGCTAGAATAGCTTCTGTTTTCTAATAGATAGTGCCTAGTTCTAATTATAAGATTTAGTATCTAAGTGTCTCTAGTTCTAGTTAGGCAAAGTAGTATTTAGATAGAGAGAGATAGTAACTAGATTTTTAAAGAAGTATTAGTAAAAGATATAAATATATTAGATATTCTTTCTTAGTTTATAAATAGATAATAATATTATTAATATATATAAGTATAAACTACTAGAGGTAGGGTTTAAATAGGTATTCTATATAATATTAGAAAAAGGCTAGAGATAAAGTAAGGCTTATAGTAATAACTATAAAATGTTTATAGCTATAATAAGGAGTAATAAATACTATTTTCTATTTATTTTTAGGTATAATTAGTTAGTTAAAAAATCCTTTAGTGATATTAACTACTAAAAAGATATTACTACTAGATAATAAATTAAGGATCTTATCCTATTAGGGTAGTAGGTAAGTATCTAACTTTATCTTAGTATTAACTTAATAGAGGTTAATAATAATATGTAGTTTGCTGTTCTGCTAGATAATAAATACTAGAGCAGCTGCTGGGTAAGGTTCTTCTAAGGGTACCTTTTTAATAATATTAGCTTTTAGTAAGGGGTCTAGAATAGCATCTATCTCTGTCTTATCTTATTAGGATAAGAAGTATAGGTATTAGTATAGGTTAGTGATATTAGTGTTATTCTTAAATAGGATAGGTATATTAATGCTATTATGAAATCTGCTTATACTAGGAGTGAATAATGGGTGGAAATTATTAATAAGTTGCTGGACTTAATATTTATACTCTTATCTCTAATAGTTAGATATATCTATAGTAACATCTAGGGGATTATTATTATATTTCTGTGGTATATAAAATAGATACTTATTAGGATATTTTAGGTTAAGAGGTTTATTATCTAGGCTATTTAGGCTTAGTAAATCTGTAAGAGGAATAGCTAAAGATATATTAATAATAAAGGAATCTATTAATAAGGTAAGTTTAATATATTATAATAAGCCTAGGTATTATCCTTTATATATTATTATTAGAACTAATCTAAAATTTGAGAAAGGAAGAATGCAGTTCTGGCTAGTAGTAATAGTATATAATAGTAACCTATATAATAGATACTATAGGTTAGAGAAGGAGTATAGTTATAAAGTATAGCTATAAGGTATAACTAGTAGTGCTTAGTATTAAATTAGTATATTAAAGCTATAACCTAGAGGAAGAATATAGTTCTGATCTATATATACTTATACCTGTTAACGTTATAATAGTTAATATAGTATAGTTAAGGTAATAGAGATAGAATTATTATTATCTATAACTAGGTGGTTGTTCTTATATAGGTTACTCTAATAGATATAAAGGGCATATTTATATAGGAAATATCCTCTAAGAATAAAGTCGCAAAATATAGAATTAGTAATATATATTAGTTTATTAACCTTAAGGATAAAACTATCTTATCCTTATAGAATAATAGGAATAGTAGCTATAGAGAAAATTAAAGGTTCTCTCTAGCTAATGCCTCTAAGTTAGAAAGGTTTATAAGATTTAATATTAATATCTAGATAGTATTTATTTATAAACTTTTATTTAATTAGTAATAGAGCTGAGTAAGTGTCTAGTAGAGCAGTATATCTAAGGCCTAATAGGGTATAAATAACTATATTTAGATAGGAGTAAGAGTTAAATTAGTAAGATATTCTGTTAACTATAAGGGATATATAAGTCTTAGTATAAGTATAAGAGGGAACTTAGGTTATATATTTAATATCTAACTGATCTAAGGTTTTATTAATTATAAGTGGAATGCTTAGTGCAATCTATTTATTCTCTACCTATAGAATGTTATTTTCTAGAGAAGATTCTAAATTAGAGATAATAGAGGGTAAGATAGCATATTTCCTATATTAATCTATATCTATCTTAGTTATAGGTAATATTAGAGGTTTAATATTAAGGAATAAACTTAATAGAGGTGGAGGAATTTATATATTATTTTTAATAGTAGTATAATAGTTTAGTGTTATAATATAGGATATTATAGATAACTTCTAGCTTTATTTAGCCTTAATATAAGATATTTTTATAGTAAGAATGTTTTTGTGGTAAAGTATTAGTAAGGTATACTCTATAATTAGTAGTTACTAAGGGAATTTAAAGACTCTAAATTAGAGAAGGAGTTATAGAAGTTATAGCTATTATTATAGTAAAGATTATAGTAAGGTAATAGAGATCTAGATAGTAATTAATTATAAGGACCTTTAGTGGTAATATAGGCTTTAATAGGTTAAGGGAACCTATTACTATTAGGTTAGTATCTTTAATATGCAGGGTGTTTAGCATTCTGCTTATGTTAATAATTATTAATCTATTCTTATTAATTATTATAAGTAGGGTTTAAAGTTAGTGCACTAAGTTAACTAGACTTATCCTTTAGCGGTTTATCTTTATTATAATAATTCTAGAAGTTATTCTATTTATTATAACGTTCCTAGTATATCTCCTAGTTATTATATTAGGGGTAGAAGTTATTATATTATTAGTTATAAGGTCTGTAATTATATACTAAATATCTGTCTTAGTTCTGTTTCTAATAGCAATCCTAGTTATAATTATTATAATATTAATTATAACCTTATTTCTAAAAGTAGTTATTATAGTGTTAGGTATAGAAGTTTTAATAATCTCCTTATAGGCAGTTATTATAATTATAATATTAATAATTATCTACTATATTAAGCTTCTTTTAAATCTATTCTTAGAGTTTATAGTTTTATCTCTAGCTTGCTTATATAGTATATTTCTTAGCAGAAATCTAAGATTTAAGGTTTTGCAGAGTGTTATAACTGCTGAGGTAGATAAGAGCTATAAGGTCTAGGTCTATCTCTAAGATAAGATATTAATATTAGCTATCTTTATTATATTTACCTGCTTTATTATATAATCTAATCTTTCTATTAATATAGGTCTATAATAGTAATATATCTTTATTAGTAAAGGTATGCTTAAGCTAATTAGCTTTAATAAGTATAGCTCTATAATCTTTCTAGAAATATTCTAAGAGTAATATTTTCTATAGGTTAAGGTTAGAGGTTATTTTAATATACTGATAGTGAGGAAGTGAGTTAAACTATTTGCTACTATTTGTCTTTTTTATTAAGATACTATATCTAAGTATATAAGTAACTATATTAGCTCTATATAGTGCTATAAGGTAGTTAATCTTGCTGATATATAAAGATACTAATATTTTAGTGCTGTTATATATAAATATTTTAGGCTTAAGCTTCTCCTTATTAATATAAGGTTTATATATATATAGCTGTTAATAATTATAAAAATAACTAAAAAGGCTATTCTTATAGACTTAGGAAGAAGATAAATATCTATTGCTATAATAATTAACTAGTTATTATAATATCTATAGAGTAGAGAGATAATAGAAAGGGATCTCTAGTTAAGTAGGAAGTTATTAGAGATAGCCTTATATAGAAAAGAGTATTTAAAGAAAGAACTAAGGGAAGGTAATAGGTATAGAGTTCTAAAAGGTTTTTGCTTATTCAGGCTAATACCTAAAAGTTATAGATAGCTATTTCTATAGGTTAGTAGTATTAATAGGTTATTATATATTAAAAGATAAAGGTTAAGGGTTAGCTCTCTCCTTATCTTTATAGTATTTAGGGGGTAATATCTCTACTTTAGATTATAACTCTTTCTTAGCTACTTCTAGGCCTCTTATAACTTAGTTAACTACCTATAGCAGTCTATTAGAATAAGGAGCTAGGATTACTAAGAAGCTATTATTAAGGTTATATTAAGCTAAGTCCTTAATATTTTCTTAATAGGAGGGTAATAATCTATATAATATACTAATAGCTATATTAATTTATTTATTTATAATATATTATTTCTATTATAAATATTATCTATTATTCTATAAATCTATAAGAATATACAAAATATTAGTATTTAGTAAGAATTAATATCTAGTAATAGGGAATACTAAGCTAGTAGCTAGTTAGGACTAATATATAGCTAGGCTGCTATATAATTAGGTAGGTTTTTCTAGAATATATAGACTAGGTCTAAAACCTAATATAATACTATAATTAAGATTGCTTGCTATTATACTAGTCTTATTTATATATCTAATATATAGTTTAGGAAAATTAAATAGCTATTTAAGTTATTTAAGAACTAGTTTAAAAGTAGTAATAGGTACTAAGTTATTAAATAGTAAAGAAGGAGAGCTAAGTATTAATATATCTTATTCTTAATCTACTTAAGGAGAGTATGTTAATAGAGTTATAAGGTTATATAACTGTTATTTAATATCTAAAGAGATATCTAATAGTAGTAAAGGGGGTGAAACTAAAGGTAATAAGCTAAGGTCTTCTAGGTATACTCTAATAATATAAGTAGTTTATTCCTCTACTATCTTATTCTAAGTTATAGATAAGGGAGATATAGAAGGTAGTAATAATTATATAAGTATATCTATAACTTTATTCTCTGCTAATAGTAAGGTTATTATTATTAAAGATATAGATTATATAGGAGGTTAGATAATAAAAAGAGGGTGAGATTAAATTACAGATTAAAAGAGAAAAGCTAGTAGCTTAGATAGGGGTTTAAATAGTAGAATAGATAGCTATTAGTTAGTTAATAGTACTAATTTAGCAAGAGGTAACTAGATCCTTTTATTAAGGTAGTATACCTATTTAGAAAGTTCAGAAAGAGCTAAGCTTAGTTATCCCTCTTTCCTAACTATTAGGGATAGTTATATAGTTAGTTTTAGTATAGTAGCTGCCTTTAACTACTAATTAGGTTTTTAGTTTTATAAGTATAAACTATAAGGGTTTAAATTTAATAATTAACAGGAAGTTATATCTATTAGTAATAGCTAATATAAAATTATTTTTAGAGGTTCTATAGGTTCTAATATATAATCTAGTATAGAAGTTATATTTAAGGTAGCTAAAGTAGTTTATATAGTTACTAAATTAGAAGCAGTAATTAACAATCTATTTTATAAAGTAGTAATAACTATAGATAATATATTATTAATTATTAAGATTAGTACTCTATATATTAGTGCTATAAGTATATATATAGTATCTATTAGCTAGTTTATTAATATATTATTTAATATAGAGTTTAAGCTACTTACTATTATTATATTTACTACTATAGCTACTTCTTTTAATATAAAGCAACCTTTAGAGTTTTAAGGCCTAGTATTTTCTCTTAGATAGACTATAATATATATATATAGAAAGAATATTATTTATTTATATTATAATAAACTTAAGGTTAAATCTCTTTAAGTAGCAGAGATTCTAGATATATCTTAATAGGAGTAACTAGGCAGAAAGAGGATTATAGAAGTAATAGTATTATTAGTAGCCTTACTTATAGTATACTTAGAATCTAAAGATTCTATTTAAAGGTGTTATTATTACTATAATTAAAGGGGTAAAGATAAGGTTTTAGACTTTATAATTATATTTAAGGTTAAAATAGAGTTTTAATTAAATTAAAAGGTAAAGAGAGGTTATACTACTATATAAAGAGCAGAGCTCTATAATAAATAATAAAGGATAAATAGAACTATCTATAATAGGTAAATAAATATATCTCTTAATAAGTCTTTAGAGTATAATATATCTAGTGAGACTAAATATATAGGCAGGGGTTGCTATAGAAAGGAGGTTTACCCTAGTGGGAGACCCACTCCACGTCACGTGACAATATTAATCTCGTGAGGATTCTCTGGGTAAGGTAGTGAATTGTTAGTGGAGGTCGTTGCGGATGATTCGGGTCTGACGTTAATTCAGGGGCCGCATGAGGAGACTTTGCCCTCCTACTCCTGCAATCTGCCATCGGGCATTTAGATGCTCCCATCGTGGAAAACTCTGGTGGCTCTCGCTCGTGTCGCTCGTGCGTTGAGGTGGCGATGAGGTGTACCGGCTGTCCAGAGTGAAGCTATCGTTTGTTGACGATCCAGGTACTTAGCGGCCTGTTTCTCTTGACTCATTTTACGGCATTCGCAAATAGGACCGGGGTTCTCCCGCTATATTTCCCTCGAATCGTGGACAGAATCATATGAAACCCGTCATCATCGGTAGCGCCCAGAGAAGTTCATCTTCGCTGGATCAACTGGCCTGGGTGGCTCGTCGTCCCAGATGCTCTGGACATGCAAACCAAGCTCTTCGTCGACTACTTAGCCAGCCCAGAACACGGCCATGTAATTGGTTTGGTCATGGGTTCTTTGAAGTCTGTCCAGGCTTCTAGCAGCGCTTTCCTGATTATCGCAGTAAGTCCTCTCAGATAGCCCAGTTAGCCTCGATGATGAAGCGATGCCGCCTTCGCAGCAGCACCTGACTAAGAATACTCCGAAGAAAGACAGCAGCAGGAATAGTGAGGAAATATCCTGCGCGGCGGGCATTTTTTGGGGTCTTGGATGGTCGAGACTGGCTGGATTAGTGATCTAGATACCCCTATTAACTCTGCCAACGGAGCAGGCAGTTGGCTCTCTGAATCCTGACGGATTGTGCAGGTCTATTAGGCGGATGCTCTGCGTCCAAACCAGGAGATGTCTAAGGCATGTGTCGTCTTTCTCGCCTTTGAGTGAACTTGGCAGCTGTATGAATGAATACTTAGGTTCATAGTAGCCACTTGGGGCGTGTTGAATCGTATTACAATCAACTCACTCTGCGTCTGATTACCTGAGGAAATGCCTCTTGCTGAGGCTCAACAAGCTGCTTGGCGATGCCAGAGAGCTTCAACCTCGTATAGAACGCCGTCCATCAAACCGAAACCCGAGAAGCCCATGATAATCTGATCTGAACCTGATTTAATAGCTCACGCCTTGGTAGTCTAAGGCAAGGTGATTATGGCAAATTATGGTGCGACTCGCCCGCAACGCTCATGCTAAGATTTCTGCACAACGCCCAATGTCGGGATAATATTATAATAAACGAGAGTTGATGCGCGGGATGACGAGGGATAAAAGGGCGACATGTTAACGAATCAATTATTGAGATAAAACATGCCAAATTACTTTTCTCGTGGTTTCTTTGCTGTCGCCAATACTCTGTGAGTCTGAGGAGCCAACATCTGTCCTGCTGTGGCAAAGGCTGAGTATCTGAAGACTCGTGTGTTTGTTTGCGAGTAAGCTGTCGAAAGGAACCGATCATTTTTACCGGACGTTTCCTTGGCATGCCCCTAAAAACAAATGTTCCACCCTTCCCGCGCAAGAATGCTTCCCAGCAGCAGAGTTAAAGATAGCTAGATGCTTGTGGAACCTCGTGATGCTTTGAAATTAGTCGGGAAAGCTCATACTTCCTAATCTCCGCATTACTATGTATCTTGAACCGATTCTCTCCTGATGGATTAATACTGATCGACCCCAGGCAGAGACGAGAAAGGGCTGCATCCTCACGCTCGAGGCATTACTAATGGTTTAGATATGTTGTTTGATAAAAGCCTTAAAAGGAGATGTTTTATTAGTAGAACTTAAATAAGATCCTATATACTCCTACCCACCCTCCTCTATGTTATATCTTCTTAGAACTAAGGAGCAGCATTTAATATTATCGCAACTTGGGTGCCCTTTAGCAATCTTTTGATATTATATATCTCAAGCAGAAAACTACGCAGAGAAAATAAGTGAAGACGGCAGAGACTCGCTTTGACAACAAGTGCCTATGGCAAAAAATTCCTCTTCTTGCAGCTTCCATACAAAGTGTTTCTGATGAACTCTTATAGCCAGCCTCAGTAAGGTGAGTTTCTTCCAGAAAGTGACAGGCATATGTTACTTATTAACGTAAAGAAGATGCTTGCTGGGGGTTAGCCATATAACAAATTGAAGGCCCATTCTGGGTTCAGGGAGATAAACAAAATAACGTGTTCCTTAATAAACTGTAGTGTTATTACTTTAATCAGCTGGTGAGACTGCTCTCCACTTGACGTGCCCTGCCTTAGTAGTGAGTGTGTAGGCTGATGAAGCTTCATATAACACATGCTTGACACTCGTCATGATGGAATACTCAGCGACAGATAAAATCAATACCAGACACCTAAAAAAGATTGCTAGAGACGGCAAAAGTGTACCTCATCAGCCAGCCACAAACACCCCAAGGGATGCCAAGAAATGACCCGGCCCAAGTGTGTGAAGTGTTTCTTTCCTGTTTCCCCTACTAGGATCTCGCAGGCATTATAATGTCCAACAATTTACGAATTGCTGAAAACTGTTCTCTTTCTAATTTGAAGAATTTCGACGAAGATGCGACCTATTTGTTCTCGCTGTTAGGTTTTCTGCCGTATAGGTCGCAAGCCACGTGCTGCCGTTCCTAAGCATCTATAGCGGACGCTTTTTCAGTACATGACATATGCACGATCTCTGTCCATTGATTCCTCAATGGTTATGCCCAGACCGCTATCTATGTTAAGCCCTCGAATCGGCTGTTTCCTCTAGTTGAATACAAGGATTAGACTATATCATCGCTGTCTTGAAACTATACGATTACGACCACGTCCACACTCGGGGCAAAGCTTTTATAGAGATTGCGCGCGCCAGGAATTGTCAGTGCAACATTGCGCATTAGCAAATAGATCTGATGCTCCGCTGCAAGAATGTGTAGTTGAAGCAGAATCCAAACCATTGCTATGCCTGCACCAAATATACAAGAAATCGTTCTTTATGCGTTCAAGACCCTTGGGCAGATCTGACCACAGTTCCAGTCTTTCAGACGCCTGCATCGTTATCCGAGAACATTTATCCTTCGAACTTAATAGAGTTCTTAAAAGAATTAAGCGGTGTAAGCGTGTAGTTTGGTTATTTAATTCGTTCTCGGAGGTAAACTATTTCAATTCCTGGATGACCTTGGACTCTGAGTGCGCGTCATGCTTATGTATTTTCTACTTGAGAGATCAAGATTCCCTCTTCCTTGAAATTTTCGATTGAGA
Organism: Colletotrichum neosansevieriae; assembly: GCA_036785495.1. Lineage (NCBI taxonomy): Eukaryota > Fungi > Ascomycota > Sordariomycetes > Glomerellales > Glomerellaceae > Colletotrichum > Colletotrichum neosansevieriae. The sequence continues at coordinate 51,611 of JAVHLV010000110.1, read as the reverse complement.
TTACTGTCCCTGGGCATCTCTGGCGTACGCTTATTGGCTACATGATACTTGAACAATAGATGTTTCTGCCGATCGAGTCGCCAATGAGTTTGGAGTGATAGAGTCTTTGTTTCTGGGGAAATTCGACCATCCACGCTGTGGTTGCTGATTATATTGTTGCATTACTTGTTGCAAACGCATTAAAGCATGAGTTCAGGCAACCAGTTTCGCTGTGAGCCCTTTGATCAGTCCCTAAGAACCTAGGCGTTTGTAATGGTCATCCAGATCCCAAGCAAAGCCACGCCTCCTCCGCCATCCTACCACCTACCAATAGTCTTAACAGGGCTAGAGGAGACTTCAAACTCACCCATGATCTAGCAATGGCCAGCAATTCAATGAAAGAGAACCCTCTTTTTCTGTCTTGCAGTACTAATAAAGCAAGGTGCGGGCTCTCCGTGGCGGCAGCCGTGCGACTAGGTAATTTACCATCTGCAAGGCATACATTGAGCCGAGTGTTGCTCGTATAACGATCGGTGTCAAGGTGAATAGTACTTTCTCATACTGTACTAACCCCGGAGCCGGCTGCCATTCTCATTCCTAAACATTTCTGGTGCGGAGTTGTTCACTCTCTAATACGTGCTGAACTCCAACCCATGGCGTCTCCCAATTGAGCCTGGGCTAGTCGATGCTCCAAAACCATGTAGTGTCCCTTTCCTGTTAGAGGGGGAAAACTTGTTCTGGATTCGAACGAACTCTGTGCCGACTGCTTTGCTGCTGCTTGAGTAAGCGAAGTGGTGACTTATACCCGCAGATCAGCTATATTTAATGCCGCTGTGAATGGGACACTAGACAGCCCAGAGCTCAATGGGAGGTGCTGTTCGACGCCTGGTGAGTATTCTAGACCAACCCAACGAACGACGTCATCTGTTGAGAGACGCCAAGACACCATTTTGCGACATTTGGGAGAGAAGAGTTCGACGCACATGGCCACACCAGGCTTGCGTCATGTCTCTAGGCAATGGATCTGAATGTTACAAAGGTATGCTTGAGTATCCATGGTGTATCCTGAGACATATAAATTCGATCCATATCCTTGGGCACGTCGCACTTGGTTTTATTGAAAACTCTTCAATGTTCATGTGGCTTTTATTGAAACGTGAATCTGACTTCACTCCCTCTTTCCAATTTTTGAACGACCAAAACACAACGCGCAGGACATTAGTCATTACAGGTTAGAGTACTTCTTGAAGGCGCCGATCAGGCCGCCGGTAGAGGCATCGTGGCCCTCACCGTTACCGGACTCGTCGAGCTCCCTGTGTGGTGGTCAGCATGAAACCATTGAACAAATACAGATGACAGTAAACGTACTTGAGAATCTTCTTGGCCAAGACCTTGCCGAGCTCGACACCCCACTGGTCGAAGGCGTTGATGTCCCAGACGGCAGCCTCAGTGAAGGTGAGGTGCTCGTAGTAGACGATCAAGGCACCGAGCTCAGCAGGGCCGATGTGGCCACCGACAAGGATGCTGGTGGTAGGACGGTTGCCCAAGAAGATCTTGTGGGGAACGAGCTCCTCGGGAGCACCCTCGGCGCGGACCTGGTCAGCAGTCTTGCCGACCATGAGAGCTTCGGCCTGTGCAAAGTAGTTGGAGGCAAGCATCTTCTGGTGGACGTTGTCGCTGATGGGGTTGTGGCTCTTGGCGGCCAGGATGAAATCGGCGGGGATTAACTTGGTGCCCTGGTGGACAAGCTGGAAGAAGGAGTGCTGTGCGTTCGTGCAGGGCTCGCCGAAGAGGATGGGACCTGTTTTCGATCGATCTGTCAGTCTAATCTGTGACCTCTCATCGGTAGACGAATCTGCGGGCCTGCTTACCGGTGGTGTACTTTGCGGGAGAGCCGTCCGAAGTGATGGTCTTTCCGTTGGACTCCATGGAGAGTTGCTGCAAGTAGGCGGGGAAGCGGTGCAGGTACTGGTCGAAACTGTTTTGCTAGAATTAGCAGGTCATCTTCGTACAATTCTGTCCGGCCTACACTTACGGAGCAACCAGGTGAGTCTGGGCCTGGAAGAAGTCAGAGTACCACACGCTCAAAAGACCTCCAAGAACGGGAATGTTCTCCTTCAAGGGGGTCTCGCGGAAGTGCTTGTCCATGGCGTGGGCACCAGCGAGGAACTTGTGGAAGTTGTCGTAACCGACGTAGATGGCGACGCTCAGGCCAATGGCACTCCAGACGGAGTAGCGACCGCCGACCCAGCTCTCGAAGCCGAACATGTTCTTAGCATCAATGCCGAACTTGGTGACCTCCGCCTCGTTGGTGGATAGGGCGACGAAGTGCTTGGCGATCTCGCCCTTGTTGTCCGTCTTCTCGAGGAACCAGGACTTGGCGGTGTTCGCGTTCGTGGTGGTCTCGGCGGTGGTGAAGGTCTTGGAGGCGATGAGGAAGAGAGTGGTCTCGGGGTCGGAGTTGGCGAGGGCCTCGGCCATGTGGGTGCCGTCAATGTTGGAGACGAAGTGAAGGGTCATGTCCTTGGCGCCGTAGTACTTGAGGGCCTCGGTGACCATGACGGGGCCGCTTGAAGGTGGTTAGCTACACGGAGCAAGGGGAGGGCGTGGGGGTGTCCCGGAGGCGGGTTTGGGAGCGGAGGGACTCACAGGTCGGAACCTCCGATACCGACGTTGATGATGGTGGTGAGCTTCTTGCCGGTGAAACCCTTCCAGTCGCCGCTGCGGACCTGCTCGGAGAACTCCTTCATGTGGTTGAGGACGGAGTTGACGCCGCCGTCGTTGTTCATGACGTCGACACCATCGACCTTCATTTCCCAGCCGCCGACGTTGCGCAGAGCTGCGTGGTAGACGGCGCGCTTCTCGGTGAAGTTAATCTTCTCGCCAGCAAACATGGCGTCGCGCTTCTTCTCGACGCCAGCCTGCTCGGCAAGCTTGACGAGGAGGTCCAGGGTCTCATCGGTCAGGAAGTTCTTTGAAAAGTCGAAGAGGATGTCGGTGCCGGAGGCGTTATTCTGAAAGGTGCGGCTGAACTTGGCAAAGCGGTCCGGGTCCGAGGCGAAGGCTTCCTTGAGGACGAAGTTCTTACCGACGTTGTCACGGTGAGCTTGGAGCTCGGCCCACGCGGGGAGGCTGGAAGCTTGAGGCATTTTGGGCCAAGGTTAAGGTGTGTTGGACGAAGGAGGATCGTGAGTTGTTGGTCTTGGGAGGAAGAAGAGGCGTCAGCTGGACGATTCTTGGGGGATGGGGGAAGTCTACGTGGGATATTGATGATGTATTGATGGGGGCAACAGTTGACCCAGAAACGATATATAAGGAGGAAGAAGAGAAAAAGGAGGAATGCGGCGTGGTTGTCGTGGACTGACTATGACAGTGGGTAAAAAGCCAGGCCTAGAGATGCTGCGAGTGGACTGTGGTGGTCGAGGTCGAGGTGGGAGGAGCACAAAGTGCACTGAACTGATGGGTGCGGCATGCAGAAAGCCAGCCAGCCAATGGCAGAGCCCCGTGGGAGGTGGCATGTCTGGCGTGGAGGGGTAAAGTGCGTAGAAAATACCGAAGGTAGGTAGGTAGAGCTGGAACGCGGGGCATGAGGTGAAGCACTGACCTGGGGCCGGGGACGGGCGGCTATGACGCTGTAGGAGCTCTACCACAGCAGTTGTTACCTGTCCACGGGTATGGGTGATGCGCGCTGCAGAAAGGTACCTTGGGTATTCTGAGATGCAAACAACCTAGGTAAGATAACTCGGGGCGCTCAGTAATGGTAATGGCTACTCGATTGACAAGAAGAATTGACGAGAAATGATGGAAATGAACATGTGGAAAACGTACCAGCTTATTTAGAAGGCCCCGGATGCCTTGCAAATCCGACTCAGCAATGGAGCTCCGTTGCCCGGGTTGAGACCTTCCAGCTTACATAACTTACCTCACGAGAGCCAAATTCCGCCATGACACCTCACAGAAATCCACGATGACGAACCCCCCCCCCGCCCCCTACTCCGCGGCCCCGCTCCGTATCCTTCTACCTTACAGTGTAGGTACCAACCTAGGTAAGATAGGTACCGCCGATTCATGACCATGACCATAACCAAGAACGCCCCAAATCGATTTCTCGAACCCGGCTCCCTCATGCTAATCGCCTATCGCCATACCTCGCCGGCCTGCTCTTACAGCCGTGCCAATTGACGCCCGTCGCTGTTTTCTGCTATATCCGATGGATGCCCACGAACAACGCCGCGCTGATGTGATTCTTCCCAGGTTGACTGAAGCTTATGCTGGCACCCATCCCAAGCACCCCCACCCACGGATCGCGAGGACAGCTCGAAGTTTTTTTTTTAGGGGCCCCTCTTCGGACCGCTATTATGAATTCTCTTCGGGGGAATGCTTGACCGGATAGCAGATGCCTCGCTCCTAAATTTTCCCGTTTCTACAGCCAATGTACAAAAAGGCTTACCTGCCCATGGTGACTCAAGTCTTCATCAGAGACCGGCTTCGGAAAGGAGGCATGAGGCGGGCCGTCCGACGCTGTGGGCCGTCGAGTCCATCTTGGCTTACTAAATCCCGCTTCAACCCGTCCCGGTAGATCCGACGTCCGACGTTAGACACCACCCGGCCCGAATTCGTCCCAATGCTGTGTATGGGCCGAGAGCTAATGCCTTGCCATGTTACCTTAGTGCAGCGTCTCACCAGGGTCTACAGTATCGCGAGCCTCATCATACGCCACTTCGTCGTCGCATCGGGGAAAGCCTGCCATAAAAGATGCTGAGCGATTCTCTGTCTTTCTGCTCAATGATCTGTGCCTATCTACATTCCGTTTTCCCCTAGGCTTCATCATGCCCGTTCCAGAACGCCGTACAAAGACGAAGACGCAAGCTGTTGCGCGCGCGAAGTCGAGTCGTCGTGTCGATTCGCTTTGCCGTAAGCTGAGGTAAACCCCTTCAACTGAATCACCAAGTCCACACCACATCAATGCTTTCTAGTAGCCGACCCTTTTTTTCTTATTCCTCCTTGCTTGCCTTTCGAGAGAGAAAAGAAAATGAACAAGATGCGCTTATCGGTCCTGGATGCTGCCCACAAATGACGGGTCCTTGACGCTGCCACCCGCATCTCCCAGTCCTGCGATCGGTCGGTTGTAGCTGAAGCCCTGGAACTGGTTCTGCATCGTCTGCGAGAGCATCGGCCCCTCCACGTACGAGTCCTGCGGTACTTCTGACGTGAATTCCGAGTCGAAGTTTGCCGTGTCGAGAGCGTCCACCTGTGAACAACTGTTAATACTTCTCCTCTGCAATCGTGTCTGCAAGGCGCTACTTACCACGTTGGGCTTGAATGCCGGCTCGTACTTGCGCTGCAGGAGCTTGCGCCAGTCGATGGCGTGGAAGAAGGGGTGCGCCTTGATCTCGGCTGAGCCATTGGCACCGAGACGCTCCTTAGGGTCACGGTTGAGCAGCTTGGTCAGGAGATCCTTGGCGGCAGGCGGTACCACGTCGTGGCCGGGGAAGTGGAGAGGCTCCGAGAGAATCTTGCGGTACATCTCGTTCGTGTTCTCGTCGTAGAAAGGCGGCAGACCCGTAAGCATCTCGTAGAGAAGAACACCAAGCGTCCACCAGTCCACCGTCTTGTTGTAGCCCTGTCCCATAAGCAGCTCGGGCGCTAGGTACTCGGGCGTCCCGCAGAAGGTGTTGGTCCGGTCCTCGTCCTTCATGTCCAGCTTGCAGAGACCGAAATCGCACAGGGCAATGTGGCCCTGGTAATCGAGCAGAATATTCTCGGGCTTGAGATCGCGGTAGATAACGTTGAAGCCGTGGAGACACTCGAGAGCGCACAACAACTCAGCCGTGTAGAACCGCGAGCGGTTAACGTCGAATCTTTGCTCCTTTTGCAGGTGATGGAAAAGCTCCCCTCCGTTGACGAAGGCCAGCACGAAGTAGAGCTTCTCGGGGGACTGGAAGGTGAATTTGAGAGGGACAATGAAGGGGTTGTTGATCTGTGCCAATACCGAACGCTCGGCGAGGGTGTGGGCGACTTCTGAGCGGGAGATGATGTGTGCTTTGCGGATCGTCTTCAGGGCGTAGATACGGTTCGTGTCCTTCTTTCGCACCTGCATGACCTTTCCAAAACTGCCCTTGCCAACCACCTTGAGCAGCTCAAAGTCCTCAATCTTGAGCTTACCCGCGCGGTTCTCGACGTACTCGACGCCAATCTTGAGCTTTCCGGTTCCGTACTGCACATCCACCCACTCGACGCCGGTGTGGCCAAGGGCGCGTTCGCGACTAGCGAAATCCGCGGCGGCCTTCTCGCGATCCTTCTTGCTCGCCTTGGGGTCTTCGGCGAAGGTGTGCTTCTCCTCGAAGCGGGGGTTGATGCGCACGACACCGAGGAAAATGTCTTGGCTGCGGCCTGCTCCGGGAGGGGCCATGGGGTTGCGCATGTACAGGTGGATGACGAGCTCAGTCACACGCGACACATCGAACTTGTACTGTGTGTTTCCTCCAGCCCACAAAGGGCTCTCTGGCGTACCCTCGACGGAGTTGACGAAGACTTGCATCTTGTCGAAATCCAGCAAGGCATAGGGCATATACTTGCCGGAGATTCGGCCATGGTTGGTCGGGATGCCACTGAAGCCGCCGCCACCAGAGGTTTGTGGACGGCCGGAGCCGTTGATGAAGGAGCCGGCGACTCGTTGGGAGGAGGACGGGCGCACGGAGCCAGCGACGCTGAGAGCACCGCCGGAGGATACGGAGCCCTGGTGTGAGGAAGCAAAGGCTTGTCTATGTTGTTCGGGAAGAGAGAATCCTTGGCCCTCGTGAAGGGTTACGACGAGAATGCCGGGCTTCGGGGGGTTGACGACGGGTGCTTGCGCCATTGCCTCAGAGGCAGCTGCAACAACGGTCAGTATTGGGCAGAAGGCGCCTTGGTCTCGACGCGAGACGGGGGGCGTCACGGATGGATGGATGATCGTACCGATGGTGCCTTCATTTGAGGGCGTCGCGGGCCCAGGCATGCCCGGCTGGGCCTTTTCGCTGCTGTCGGTGATAGTCGATGTGGAAGGCGAGCGAGAGAAGGTGTTGGCCAAGGGGCCCAGATGGGTCTCCTTGAGCTTCTTCGTGAGCTTCCACGACATTTTGGAGGATGGAGTGGCCGAATGCGCGGCGAGCGAATCGGCAAAGGTCGGGAGGCGGGAGGATCAAAAGGTTGTCGTGGTTATTTTTTTCTCTCTCTTTCTTCTTCTCCTGTCCAAACGAAGCGGGTGAATGATGTTTTTTGGGTTAGGTGAGATGAGGTGAGGTAGATAATGCAAGAGAAGGAGTCGCTAGGGTCGTGATTTGTTGGTGGAGGTTCGAGGTTGCGTACGGAGACGCTCGTTCGCCCGCCCAATGGAGGAACCCCGCAAAAGACGGCCCCCCTCGCTGTCTTTGGGTCTTGGGCTGACTTTTGGTGCTGCTAGTGGACGGACGGGGAAGAGAGGGGACTGTGTGTGGTGAGACAATCTGCGCCGACCGATTTTTGGGGGCTTGGCTATCGATGAAAAACGATTATACTGGCAGTAAAAAGTTACCAACCACTGCAGAAAAGGGCGGAGGGTCGAGACAGAAGGAAGCAAAAAGGGTAAAAGGGGGAGAAGAAAAGGTGGCGGCGGGTGGGCAAGTGAAGGGATTCGGAATAGTCCCTCTATCAGCAGGTCACAGAGAGGCCAACACAAGACGGGAATGGGCTGGACGATGGAAGGTAAGGCAGGGTAAGGTACCTTAGGTAGGTAGGTAGGTAAGGTAAGACCATAAGATAGACGGGATTCAGGGGTTGAGGATCTTGACGTGATCTATAGACGACGGTTTCTGAGCCTGAAAGGAGGCGGCAAAGGTTACTTAGGCAGTGCGCCTTACCGTAATTGCTGAGGTTGTTCCCTGCTTTCTTAACTTTTCCTGCTCCTGTTACTATGGCAGCGCAGTTAGCAACGCGCATTGGATGGATGGCTGTTGTTGGTCACTAGCGGTGAAGGGATACCTCATAGGGGCAAGGTACCTCAGGTAAGGCACTGCCTCTGTGTACTTCTAAGGGGCAGGAGAAGCAGGAGGAGAAGGGGGAAGGGGGTAATGATGAAATCACTCGCCGATACACCCATCCCTGGGTACTACGCCCAGGTCCGCCTGGTTTCTGACACCCGCACTGTACGGGCTGAGCGACACAATGTTCCCCTTTTCTCTCCTAACGAAGCAGTTGGAGCGCAAGGGGCAAATAATAGGGGCGGGCGGTGGACACCAGCTGGCGCAGGTACGAGACGTGGATAGTGCCTTGCTTACGAAAGCAACCCAGCACCCCGGAACTCCTTATTTACTAGTGCTAAAATGCCTCTTTCACTTTCAGCTGGAGATGATTAGGGGGCAACAAATGTAAGGCATGGACCAAAGACAGTTAGTCTCAGGGACAGAAGGCTCTAATATTGACATTGACATGAGGCCTGTTTGTTTAAAATTGGCGACTGTTTTGTGTGACAGAGCATCATCTTTGCACTGTCAGTCATCCATAGAAGTTTTCTCTTGGATATTCTCATACAGGCTGAGGTTAGCAAGTCTTCGTCAAGTTTTGGCGCTGATTACCTATACTCTACCTGAGAAGCAGCTTCGCTAGTTCCAGGTTTACTGTACCTCATGAAATAAGCCTGCTGGTGCGGTTCTCTTCACACCATTTGCCGCCCTTTTGCTCAGCCAGCTTCAACTGTTTCCTCTCAACTGATGCCAGCCGCACTCGTAATGCTGACAACTCGTCGAATCATATGCTCTGGCAGCAAAGTACCTGAGAACCAGACAGAACCCAAGGACCCAAAGCCCCATTAGCCCTCAGCCTAATTGAGGCCTCTCCTCGTCAATCGACCGCTGATCATCAAGCAGCCCTCCGGACAGTTCCTTCGAAGCCCCCGTTGCAGCGGCCTAGCAAGACAATGCAAGACGGCAATTGAAAGACCCAACCGTCGGGAGCCTTGCGTCGATCCGTTACAGCCCAGGCACGTGAGCAAGGGACCCCCATACTTTCAGGCGACTGTGTTCGAGGAACCCAGGACGAACCCTTAATTGGACAATCTGACACACTTTTCCACAGCTGGATCGACTTTGAGGACACAATTGGATTTCTGTGCATCAAGGATCTGTAGCAGCACTGCTGAAATCCTCTGATGTGCAAATTTTCTGTCCAAACGCAATGCAATATGTTGTTGCAAAAACACGTACAGTGCTAGGTTTCGAGGGCAGGCTTGGATTCTTCAGCCCACTAAGGCGAAGGAGAACAGACCCCCCCTCTCAGCTCAAAGTCGGGGGAACTCTGACAGGCTGAACCTAGTTTCATCACGTGCATGCATAGGATGCTTATGCAAGCCGCTGTGTCCATCACGTGATGTGAGAGAGATGACATAGTACCCACGGAACCAGAGCCGGATGGAGTACCTTACCTTACCTTACCTTAATGAGCGGAACGGGAAGTCGCGACTCGGTAGGCGGAAGGAACCCTGGAATCCATCTTCCCGACCTGAAACCTGACTCGGGTGAATGAGCCTCAAGCACCCTGACGGGACGACGACCAGATTTTGACATCTCAACCACAAATGCCTTAGTAACACCTCCATCTACCTATCCCGGCTTCAACATGCCAAAATCCGGAAGAGCTCTCGCATCGGCGGGATTAGGTGGATCGACCCAAGTTCTCGGGCTACTCTCATGCGTCGCATACGCCTAGCTCCTGCTTCCTCCGACAGCATCACACCACCTCGCGACAATGGTGACAGGCCGCGATATGATGAACGCCTTTGACTCTGGGCTTACACATGATGTTGCAGTTCGTCCATCGCGACGACGTGAAGGAACGTGGCTAGTGCATCTACAGGTCCATTGACGAAACGGCCGCATACATCATGAGCCCTTCAAAGACCGATGCAAAGGCCGATGCAAATATACTTCCATCCCCCCCCACTTCTGCACAGCTGAAGTTCGGTGCTCTTCTACAAAGCCTGCAGCTTCCCGAATAGCTTCATCGCCGGCCTGTCCAGGCCATTTTCGTGGGAGTCGACGATGCTACCAACAAGACGAACTCATTCTACAACATCGTTTCTTGGGATAGCATCCCTCCCGGCTTTCTCATACCGACGAATACAGCTGCTAGGACATCATTGAGGCCAATCATAGACGCTTGACACGGCCGCAAGCATCAAAATTGACGTAGTCCACGACCCTGGTAAGCGACGCGACTCTTCGAATCGCGTGCTAAGGAACGCCCTACCCTGAAGTCATGTTAACTAACGGCAAGTAGGCTCTTTCGTGCGTCCTCGAGCCTTATCACCACACGCATACGGCTGCGGCAATGTTCACTATAATCTTCGTGTTTCGGCCCAGTCGTGAACTCGACAGTCATTTCGGAATTCCGTTGCAAGGCTCGGTCCACCCACTTGCTTGTTGTCGCCTCCTTTGAACCTTCGATGACCGATGTGGGCATTTCGAAGCTGGGAAATTCTGCAACATTGTTTCCGTCACGCCTCTCCTCACGGTCTTGTGCGCAATGTCAATGTTAAGATAGATTGACGAGCGAACTCATGCTGGACCAAGAACCTCATCATCGAACGAGACTCTCACGTTTCCGTTGCCAATATTGCGCCCTGGCACATTGCGGGGAATGTGGCCCCGCCGCCCGCCCGTTTCCTGCTGAGGGGCATCTCGAGCTGCTGACGCGGGGTACATCAGCCAAGCACGCAGTCCGAGTTCACCAGTTTTGATGGCACCTGCGGATTGCGAGGGAGTCACCGCCTGCTTCACATTTCCCCTCATCAATGAACTTGGGAAGCTCGGCTCAATATACCCGTAAGATAGCTTTTCGTTTCCACCTTTGCCGTCGTCGGCTGGCTCTTTCTGGTCTCCTCTGCATGCCAACACCTGGTTGCCGAGCCGCAGTATCCACCGGAGCCCGTATTCCCGCAGCGACTGATGCGAGATGGACATTTGAAGGCCTAACAACATGAGGATATTCTCCAACTCTGCTGCACGTCGGAGGCGCAGCTCGACATGCAACAAAACCGCCTTTCTCACCGGCATACTATTCATGAGCAGCGTTTCCAGGTCGTCATGGACCCAGCTCCTTCAATGCGGGCGTCTGTTTTCTTCTAAGCTCCACTTGCAACCGGTGTCCGAGGAAATGTGGCGTTCAGCCATTCCATCTTATCGCTCCCTGGAGCCGCCCTGTATCTGCTCTGTATCGGTTTCGAGACGTTTTTCGCTCCGAACGGGCTCCAGAGCCCGCAGCTATCGAGGCAACTATCACTGGCGCGTGCAATTGCTGGCGCTTGCTATCTGAGGCCTTTCCTTGTTCATGGGGCGGGTCATTGTTTTTCGTCACTTCGCAGCTGTCATGCCACCTCACGACGAATGAGTAGGCCTGTTTCATCGGGTTCTGTGACACAAGTCCGAAAATTGGGGTCGCCATTGGCATGGCCGTAGGGTAAGCATTGTGCCCCATCAAACATGCCGCCTCACATTGACATTGGGACTGATTCGTTCGCAGCGCATCCTATGTCGACAACAATCTCGCCGTTCCATTACCGACGTACTTCACCCCTGCCTCGATGCAAGCCGTTCTATTCTCCAATTTGTCTCAATCTGTCGACACTACTAGAATGAGACGCGGTTTGCCGTATGTTCCGTCTTCAGCAAAGGTTACACTGATCGGCTTCGTTGCATGCTCTACTTTGCCATGAGCATGGTGAGGAAGCAAAACCTTAAATCGGGCTCTTCACTCGAAAGGGAATTGATCGGTCCCGACATTGGATTGTCTCGATTTAGTTGTATGCCAAATACGACGTGAACCTCGGCCCAGCTATGGGACGGAGCAGCCCATGGGAAGCACTCCGACAGGGGACCAGCTTTGGGGGCCCTTTAGACGACGCAAACAATGAACGGATGCCCGGGGGACCGATGCTACCTTGGCCAGATGTTCGAAACGCTCAGCAGTCACAATCCTTCCGGGGGCGTGCTCCGAACGGCGGGAACCCCACACCAGCGCTCGAGGGGCAGTGGAGTTCGCGTGCAGCTTCCTGCACCATGATGGGAAGTCGGCGACATACTGCAGCAACGATTCGTTGTTCTGCAACACTTCATCGCCTGCAGCTATCGACTGTCTGAAATGAAAGCAAACATTGCCCGGAACGTTGGAGGGAGGTGGAGACGCAGCTGGGCATGTTGCAAAGCCTCCAATCGTGTGTCGCGATCTAGCCAAGAGTCGGAAAAGCAAGCTTAGACTTCAACTCTGCGACCAACATCTCGGGGATAGTTCGGTGAGTGAGCTTGACGTCAGGTCTCCTGACTCGGTTTTCCTATTCTTGAACCTACCTTCTCCTCATCGGTGTAGCTTAGGGTAGGGACTTGCGTGCAGAAAAGCAGTTGGAACATCGGAAACGCTACTAGTGGACTAGACTTACCCCATGCTTCCCCAGACTTTGAATTGCGGGGTGCAGACGCGGGGGGCGGCAGTCAACCCATTCCCGGATAATGTCCCTGCGGGACCATCGGATTCTGTACGAGACGAGACCGGCGTCTAGTTCGTGAGGGGAAGCAGCAGTGGAGCGAATGAAGTGAGCTCCGAACTGAGCAGGACCTGGGCTTCCCGCATCTAACGTCTACTTGGGCTTGTAGCTAGTGATACAAGCTGGGGCCTCTAAAACGGGCGAACGGTGCTTTGCTGTGCCAGGTTTGCCGTGTGGCTCAACTCGCGAGCAGGACACTCTGGACAGCTGGGCATTATCAAATTCTTGTTGATCGCGTACACATGAGGCTTGCGCTTCTCCACTCAGTTGTCATCAGCGATGAGAAACCGTGATGGGCGTGTTTGGTGTTTGGTCGGCGTGACAGAGCCACACTCGGGTTTGCGGAAGATGCAAGCTGGAAAAGCCGGTAATGGGTTTCGCCTTCTCCTCTTTGTCATCGCTGTCCAATATGTGCCAACGATGTATCAATCTGCCGCACGAAGCCATCGATAGGTGCGGGGATGCTGGGTGGGTGGTGGCAAAAGGCACTAGAAGAAGCTGGGAAGCATGTTGATCGGGGCACAGCCATGCTGCCATGCATTGGCTTTGGGTGATACACTTCACAGACGCGCGTCGATGATAGGTCGCAATCCAACAACACCGGATGACACGGACTCTGCATGCTCTGGACCAAGTGACATTGCAGAACCTCGCGGATCCTGGAGGGATAGCCCATGGCTCCCCCTCATCAGCTTCCTCCCTGCCGGATCTTGGGTTTGAGATCCTGGAGGGTCTGGAGTAAAGTCGGGGTCGAGAACCATCCTTTCCAAAACCAAACGGCGGGGAAGAAGGGCACAGATGATCTCATGCAGCTGTCTTCCCATCTATTTAACGCTCGCCCCAGTCGAAGGGTTCGACTTCGTCTAGAACCTTTCATCTTTACGAGCGCATTATCAGTGTTGCAGTCGACTTGGCACGGTGTTCATACCGCTTTGACAATTGCTGCCCAGTCTAAGTCTACTACTCATCTCAATACCTCTTTTCATCTGTGTTATTCACAACGTCAAAATGAGCGGCGCGCTTCCAGAGGAGTTTGACATTATTGTCTGCGGAGGAGGCAGTGCGGGATGTGTGGTGGCTGGAAGGTTGGTCTCTTTCTTTTAGCTCTATCGCTTCCAGCAAAACACTAATGTGGTGTCAGGTTGGCCAACTTGGACCACAACCTCACCGTCCTGCTCATCGAGGGCGGCGAGAACAACCTCAACAACCCATGGGTGTTCCGCCCGGGTATCTACCCCAGGAATATGAAGCTGGACTCCAAGACTGCTACCTTCTACGAGTCCAGGCCGTCAAAATGGCTCTCCGGTCGATCCGCTATTGTGCCCTGCGCCAACATCCTTGGCGGAGGCTCCTCCATTAACTTCATGGTGAGTTGGTTCCGTCCTCCCACTCGCAATGCGGCTAACACGACGTCTAGATGTACACGCGCGCGTCTGCCTCTGACTACGATGACTTTCAGGCCAAGGGCTGGTCCACAAAGGAGCTCCTCCCGCTTATGAGGAAGCACGAGACGTATCAGCGTGCCTCCCACAACCGGTAGGTTCGCATGCATTCGGTTGATCTCATCAAAGTTTGCTAAACTCGTCATGTGATAGAGACCTGCACGGATTTGATGGCCCGATCAAGGTTTCGTTCGGCAACTAGTGAGTTCAGCCCAACATTGCTGCAATCCACGATTCCAAACACTATGATCCGAGACTAACCGCTGCTTCTGCTGTCCAGCACCTACCCAATCAAGGAGGATTTCCTACGAGCTGCTGAGTCTCAAGGGATCCCTGTTGTGGATGATCTGCAGGATCTGTCAACGGGCCACGGAGCTGAGCATTGGCTGAAGTGGATTAACCGAGACGTGAGCTTGTCCCCCACATGTCGAGGTCATAGTCGAGGTGACGGATCTGATTACTGACTCATGACACTACAGACGGGCCGTCGCAGCGACAGTGCCCACGCCTACATTCATGCGACCCGTGCCGTTCACTCAAATCTGTACCTCGCTTGCAACACCAAGATAGACAAGGTCATCATCGAGAACGGTCGTGCTGTTGGTGTCAAGACAGTGTGAGTATTCCCATGGAAATTCTTTGCATCGCGACTAACACCGAACCAGACCGAGCAAGCCCCTCCACCCCAACGAGGTCAAGGGGCGAACATTCAGAGCTCGCAAGCAGATCGTCGTCTCGGGCGGGACTCTGTCCTCCCCGCTTATCCTCCAGCGTTCCGGTGTTGGTGACCCCGCCAAACTTCGCGCTGCTGGCGTCGAGCCGATTGTCGACCTCCCCGGTGTTGGTCTGAACTTCCAGGACCACTACCTCACTTTCTCCGTCTACCGCGCGAAGCCTGGTGTTGAGAGCTTCGACGACTTTGTCAGGGGTAACCCCGAAGTCCAGAAGCGTGAGTGAATTGTCCGATTTGATACGGTTCGAAGCTAATAGGTTGGCAGGCGTATTTGATGAGTGGAACATCAAGGGAACTGGCCCGCTCGCCACCAACGGCATTGACGCCGGTGTCAAGATTCGTCCGACTGCTGAGGAACTAAAGGAATTTGAAAGATGGCCTACTCCTCACTTTAAGGATGGCTGGAAGTCGTACTTTGAGAACAAGCCCGACAAGCCGGTGATGCACTACTCGGTCATTTCCGGTTGGTTCGGTGACCACATGGTCATGTGAGTTATCTCACGACTCGCCAAGTGCACTCTTCTAACATTCCAGGCCCCCTGGCAACTTCTTCACCATGTTCCACTTCCTCGAATACCCCTTCTCACGCGGGTCAACCCACATAACCTCCCCTGACCCGTACGACAAGCCTGACTTCGACGCCGGCTTCATGAACGATGAGCGCGACATGGTACCCATGGTCTGGGGCTACATCAAATCTCGCGAGACTGCCCGCCGCATGGACGCATACGCCGGAGAGGTCGCTAACATGCACCCATTCTTTGGATACGACTCTACTGCTCGCGCTAGGGACCTTGACCTGCCGACCACGAACGCATACGCCCTGCCCGGCAACTTGTCGGCTGGTATCCAGCACGGCAGTTGGACACAGCCTCTCAACGAGGCGGAGAGGAAGGCAGACATCAAGAAGAAGGTATCGAGCAACTGTGTTGATGTCCGCGATGACCTCAAGTACAGTGACGATGACATCAGGGCTGTTGAGGAATGGGTCAAGCGCCACGTCGAGACCACTTGGCACAGTCTCGGAGTAAGTACATGAACGATCTGCAGTGAAAGTCGGTTGCTGACTACGCCATCAGACCTGCTCCATGGCCCCCAAGGAGGGCAACAGCATCGTCAAGCACGGTGTCCTGGACGAGCGTCTGAACGTCCACGGTGTCAAGGGACTCAAGGTAGCCGACCTGTCCATCTGCCCCGACAACGTTGGCTGCAACACGTACTCGACCGCTCTGCTTATCGGTGAGAAAGCCGCCATGTTGGTGGCCGAGGATCTCGGATACTCGGGCGCGGCCCTGGAGATGAAGGTTCCCAATTACCACGCCCCTGGCGAGTTTGTAGGCGCTACCGCTCGTCTCTAAACTTTCATGGACGCGGCAGTAATCTCCCCGCTTCTCCCTTGTCACTACCTCCTCTCATAGGTAGTATGTTGGGGAGACGAGAATGCCTGAGAAGTCCAGTGTACTTTGCGTCGTTGTTTTTGATGAGTTTGTCGCTATTAGCCTATTTCCCGAATGATATGATTTGATGATGCCATCTGCTTTTGCCGCAGTGAAAGGGGATGAACTGGAACGAGTTTGCATGTCATGTTAATTTCTGTGGTGTGTTGTTTGTCGGCATGAAACCAATCCCCGTCTGGTGCACCCGCCCCCAATTCGATGGCTGCGTATTGTCGTGCGGGATGGGGTCCACCTACGCGGTCCGCGCGGTCCCCACTAGTTCCGGAGCGGGTATATATGGCCCTTCGGTCCGCGCGCCCCTATGCAGACAGACTCTTCCCTCAATGTATTCAAGCAATACACTCTTCACTCAGACTTCGGTCCTCATGCCTCTATTCCCCCCTCTTTGAGTGCTTCCAACTACCGCAATACGTATCTGTTGCGCCAACACCGTAACCCGCAAAGCGGCAGGATACGCGCTGCAATAGATGGCTACGTACGGAGTTACGTAACACCACTGCTTACGTAGTCAGTTAGTCCCTTCGAATAAAACACTCATTTGACTTAAGGCTTTTTACGTATATACGTATTGGAGCCCTAAGTCCCGCGTGTTCACGCTGACCCGCGTGAATCCAACAGTATCATATAAGGCTTTATCGCGTGCGTGTGTACCCAACTGGACGAACGTTGAAGATCTGATTTATGGAGGCGGCCGTGGAGACGTCAATTTTTTGGGGGGAAAGCCGTGAAGCTTAGTATAGATACCGGCACAAGCTGCCGGATCTGTGGAAACAATGGCGTAGTTCGGAGCATGAGCGACATGTTACGTCATGACACTGATGATCTCAAGTCAACAGCTTTGATCCTGGATGAAACTTTTTTAAAGAAGATCTTAGAAGAACCCCATCAAGTCAATCTAAAGCTGATCGGAGGGTGGTTTGAATTATCCTGCACCACCAAGAACTTCTATAGAATAACAAACAGCTCAATTACCCACGCAACCGTCATCAGTGTCACAATGTCGGACCCCGATTCCCCTCACATCAAGAACCGCGACACGCCTTCGTGGGGACATTACCAACGCGAAAACTTTTGGAAGCTGAATGACGGCGAAGTACCTCAATTTAATACTCGTAAAGTCTCGGCTGTTCAGCAACGTCATTTCTCAACGCTGACGAGCATCACATCACCCAGACCCCGACAAGCTCGAAGAGCTCGCGAAGCAGAAGCTCACCCAAAACGGCTGGTTTTACGCCTCGTCCAACGCAGGACTCTCCCACACCCACCTCGCCAATCGCCAAGCCTTCTTCCGCCACAAGATCGTTCCCCACCAACTCGTCGACACCAACGAGCGCTCGACGCGCACCGCCATCTTCGGCCACGACGTGTCCGCGCCTTTCGGCATCGCCCCGGTCGGCATCAACAAGATCTACCACCCCCAGGGCGAACTCCCCGTCGCCAAGGTCGCCGGCGAGCTGGGGATTCCTTACAGCCTGTCGACGGCCGGATCGTGTCCCATCGAAGACGTCGCCCGCGCGCATGACGTCGGCTGCGGGTCGCGGATCGATGCGCAATCGGCCGACGCGTCCAAGATACTGGCCGGACCGCGGTTTTTCCAGCTTTATATGCCCCACGATGACGAGCTGACCATCTCGCTTCTGAGGAGGGCTCATGAGAGCGGGTTCACGGCGTGTATGCTTACCACGGATACGTGGCAGCTCGGCTGGCGACACGACGATGTCGCGACGTCTAATTACGCATTTTACCGCGGCATCGGGGCCGATTTGGGACTGACTGACCCCGTATTCCAAAAAAGACTCGCTGAGAAGGGCATTGATCCGCAGAAACAACCCGAGCAGGCTGCTGCGATGTGGATCGACAGCATCTGGCACGGTCGCGCTTGGAGCTGGGAAAAGGCCGTGTGGGCTCGGCATCAGTGGCGGGAGATCAGCGGAGGCAAGCCGTTCCTGATCAAGGGGATTCAGAGGGTCGACGATGCGGAGAAGGCGGCGGATCTCGGTTTTGAGGGGATCGTGGTGAGTAACCACGCCGGACGCCAGGTGGACGGAGCGATTGGGAGTCTCGACGCGCTTGAGAAGATTGCGGAGAGGGTTGGGGGACGCATTGTGGTTACCTTTGATAGCGGGGTCAGGGGTGCGGCAGACGTGGTCAAGGCGCTTGCGTTGGGGGCCAAGTTTGTGTTCATTGGAAGGCTTTGGATCTGGGGATTGAGTGTCATGGGAGAGCAGGGGGTTCGGCATGTGTTGAGGGGGTTGTTGGCTGATTTGGATATTTTGATGAATGTTGCGGGGATTAGGGATGTCCAGGAGATTAATAGGGACTTGCTGGAGTCTCACCCTAGGTCTTCTACGCTTATTTCTGAGAAGAGCAGGTTGTAGCTTGGGGTTTGAAGTTTCGAAGTTGCATACGAATCTGATTGATGGAATATATCAGTTAATCGTATCGGCTGGACAGAAGATATGTACATCTAGATGAGTAGCGCTGCTGATACATCATACGGCATGCCTTGGGTAATTCTTTACACAGAAGAAGAAGAAGACATCTAATCTGGACCGCCTAGACGCAGAAGCAAGTGTCGTTAAAGCAGTCGTATTGCCTGTTTCCGCACTACAAAGGGACATGATCAGTATCTGTCTCAAGACATGTACGCATTGCGTAGTAGCTTGCAACAAAAATACGACATGATGGCATAGAGTAGTTTATACCAGGGCAAATTGCAATGCACTCGTTGACCTTTGCCAGACTGCACGAGGTCTGAGGAACCGGGTTGGGGGCGGCCATGACCGCCGTGACGGCAGCAAGAACGACGAAGAGGTTGAACTACATGATTGCGTTTGGGTATTTAATAGATAGTTATGGCCCTGAACAGTGACTCAAGTTGAAGTAGTTATGACAAATGGGCTATTGCAAGTGCGGATGATAATATTGAGGTCAGGAACACTAAGGAGCAGAGAGACTTCTTTTATACTTGGTTGCAGGTCCCTCGTTACAATACGATACACTATGATCTGATACAACCACGAGGATTGGCGGACTCACGTTGAAGCTATATCCAATTCAACAAGCCTCAAAAGTCAAATAGATGAGCAGAAATAAGAATGAAGTCTTGGCGGCTACGTGTGGGCTTTCCGTCACCCCCCTGCTCGCCATCTCATGTTGTCTCACGTAGAATTCTGCCCACAGGCAGATTTCCAAGTTCCTAAGAACGCAGGAACCATGCTGTTGCAGCAGATCGCCAAGGACACCCCTGTCGAGAAAATGCAGGTCATCAACTTTCATCCTGGTGTCGTTTACACCAACGTCCAGCTGCCAACGTCTTCAAAGAAATATTGTGTCCCTGAGGATGCTGTTCCTTTCGACGATGGTGGGTCCATCTCCAGATGCTTGACTTCTGATATTTTCTAATCAATTCACGAAGCAAACTTGAGCGGCCACTTTGCTGTGTGGGCCGCTTCTGCGGAGGCCCGGTTCTTGCACGGACGCTTCGTCTGGGCAAGCTGGGACATTGACGAGTTGAGAACTGGGGAAATCAAGGACAGGTTGGAGAAAAACCTTCAACCCTGAGTTTCTCAAAGTCGGCGTCGTTGGGCTTCAGGAGAAAGTACCCCTAATTGTAGGGTTTGGCTTTCTCGTTCTGTATGATATGGTAGAGGAGGAGGACACTCATGCGACGGGAGTGGTAAATGTAAATATACGCACGCGCTTAGGCTTGACCTTTCAATCTTAGTATCTTACCCGTCATTGTTTTATTTCAACCTCAGACTTTCGGCCTACTCAGCGAAGGGTAGTGTTACTGTTCTTTGTCTATTTGCACCCGTGTTCTTAGACCCATTACTGTTCTCAACGCAGCTTACCCGCAAATTTGATGGTGGTGCAGATGGGGGAGGTGATTGAAGGCGTTTCAGCCGACGCCACACTGCCTTTGGCCGTCGAATGTACGCTACCATAAGATTTGCCAAGAGAGTGTGGTACAGGGCTGAAGCAGTGCCAAGCTACGAAAGCTTGAGACCAACATTGTATGCAATTCAGGGAGGGCCTGGAACTGGTCTCCATTCCCGAAATTTCGACCGCACTTACTTCACGATTGGCGACTCAATCAAAATTGATTGCAGAAGGTAAGAAACTCGGAGAAAGTCGACATTATAATGAGGAAAGTGCTGTTTGTCACTGTTGATGCTGTTAGATGTTAGGGGTATTAGGATGCTTGAACTTGACTTGAGTAGCGACAACCTACCAATGTCGATCCCAAGTAGTTGGCACCTCGAAGACCAGAAAAACTCATCAATGCTCTGACTAAATGGCATAAACCAACCTGGTCATAATTTCGGCCTATTCGTAACGTAGATAGCGGTAGATCTATGTCGCCTCTAGTCTTCATCAAATCTAGCACACCGACTAGCTACGCCACTTCCCCTGGATGTCTCATCGAAACGACCCTAAGAACATTAAGCTCATGATCAACTCGTCAAATAACATGCTGACTATGTGATGGGGTAGATCACGAGGCGATCATATGGCAAGATCTTTCCAAGCCCAAAGCTATGGGTAACGTTTGTTTCCGGTCCAACATGGAGCCGTTAATGATTAGGGCAGACGAGCTCTGATCTCTTGACATTCCTGTCATATTCACGACGCCATCATGTCAGAGCTAAGCTGCCGCTAGATAGTGCACGGCCTGGATGGCGACTGGCCGGCTCATTGACGATGTCCTTCTCATTGTTATTGGAAATTAGGCTTCCAGTTGCTGGTTAGGGGTAGCCATCGCCGAACCCTCTATTTAATGAAGGCGTTGCCGGGTTTCCGTTCTGGTTCTTGACACTTGTTTTACCCATCCAGCCATCAACTCAGTCCAGACAAACACAACTCTTCTCTTGCAATTCTCAACGGTCAATAATCAAGCCCTGCCGTCAATAACTCGCGCCACTACCTTCAATATGCACGCCAAGATTACCTTCATCGCAGCCCTCGCCGGCTCGGCCATCGCCTTCACAGAGCTTCGTCCGGACCGCGTCCGCCGCGAGATTCTCCCCCGCCAGACCGATGCTACGGCATCGGCTGATCCCTGTCTCAACGCCCTGGCTACCGTCTACGCCAACGCGCCGACACCGCCTCCGAAGGTCGTTTCCTACGAGATGACGGCTTCTGCGCAGACCGACCCTTGCAGCGTCTCCGTTCCGTCGGAAATCAGCTCCGACTACAACAGCTACACCTCTGCGGTACTCAGTTGGGTCGACGCGAACTCGGCCTCTATTGCCTCGGCCCTCTCTCAGTGCTCTACGCTCACTGACTTGACGACCGAGGTTCCCGTTTGCACCGCTACTGGAGGCAGTGGCTCGGGAGGCTCCAAAGCGACAGGAACCGCAGCCGGCTCAGATAGCGGCGGCACCAAGAACGCAGGTCCCCGTGAGACTGGTATGGTGGCTGCTGTTGTTGCTGCCGCTGGATTCGTCGGTGCTGCTTTGCTGTAAACATATGCGTCGAAGGTCATATCATTGTATTATTCAGGAGTCGAAAACTTGAGGTTTGGATCTCAAAATTGAATTTGCATTGCAAAGTTTATACATGAATTTACGTCGCTTTTGGCGATCTTAAAGCCACATCTTCTCTTGAATCATATCTTTGGCATTATTTCAAAAGCAGCGAAGCACCATGTTCTATTTCTTACTCGCCGAAAGGTCTAACAACCCAGGGTGTGGCCTCCGCCAAGGCTGTCGTGCACTTGGCAGCCAGAGCCTCTTTAGCCTCAGTGCTGTTAGATGAGATACAAGGCATGCCAATGTCGCCCTTGAGACCATCGCACAGAATGACAGGCTCTCCACCACAAGGAGTCGTGATTTTGAAGTTCTTGAATTGGATGTTGTCGCAAACAGCGTTGGGGTTAGTCGAGCAGGTCAACTTAGCAACTGCGCGACCATACTTGCCGCTGGTGTACCCAGAGAAGTTCTCAAATAGGATGTTTGTGATGTTCATTTGCGATGGATACTGCTCGCAGGTGGTGGCGTCGATGTTGAAGTAGCAGGAGTCGATGAAGGCCGTGTACTCGTTGTTGGCCTGCCAGAAGTTGCGGAAGGTGACGTTGTCAATGAACCCGTAGCCGACGTTAGGTCCCGCCCAGGTCTTGAGGCGGGCACCGTGCTGACCGTTGAGCATCCAGACATTCTCGATCACAACGTCCTTAACGAAGCTCTTCTCGCCGGCATACTGGCCGAGTGAGCCCACGGACTGACCGTGGGTACCGTTGCAGTACATGGTATCGACATGGATGTTGCTTGCGTTGGACTTGGGGGAGAAGCAGTCGTCGCCGATGTTAACCCATGTGCGCTCGACACGGACGTCCTCGACGTTCAAGGAGTCGAAAAAGTCGGTGTTCTTCGGCTCGGCGGTAGCGTTGTTGGATTCTGCGGTGCAAATGACGTCCTTGAGGGAGATGTCCTTGGCTGAGAGAGATTTAGCCGACAACTTGAACCGTTTGCTTCAAGATTTTGATGAACTCAACTCACAGGTCACGATGAAGGTGGTCCAGCAGGGCGAGTCCTTGAGGTGGATGCCCTCCATAGACAAACCCGTAGCGTTCTCTGCATAGAACAGAATCGGGCGCAAGTAGGAGTTGCTCGGGTCCAGAATTCTACAACAACTTGTCAGCGGGTTTTAAAACGCAAACATGAACATGCAAACTTACTCGAGACCAGCAAACTCATTCCACCAACGTTGGCCGTTACCGTTCAGAACACCCTCGCCATACAGTTTGACATTTTCGCCACCCCATTTCCAGAACATGATGGAGTTCTGGAAGGGGTGGTGGAAAGCATTGGCCTGCCAGTAGGGCGTGTCATTGGTGAACTTGATCTCACCCTCCCAGTGCACATGCACATCGTTAAGCCAAGTCAGGTCGAGCGGCTTGCCAATAATGAATGTTTGGTTGGCCGGTAGGAACAGAGTACCACCGTTGTTTGCCTTCTTGAGGCCCTCGACGAACTCGTCCGAGACGTCATCGAGGTCATCCTCGGAAGCGCGGAGGGTGTAAGTCTTGCGGTGGCAGTCCTTTCCGCGCTTCTCAAGGGGGTGTTTCTCACGGAACTCTTGGATGTTCCGCGGCACGCCCGCCGGGAGCTCAATCGAGCTCGCGATGGCGGTGCTGGCAGCCGCCAAGGCGGCGAAAAGGGACGAGACTCTCATGGCTGCGTGTGGGACTGGGCGACGTCGAGGGAACACACACGTTGAGTAGGATTGCCAAGTGAGTTGCCAAGGGAAAGGGGCTGCTCGGGAGAGGTGATCAGCCATCCATTGCGACTCTCGTGAGGCCGAGCCTCTTCATATACTCGGCGAGCTAGGCATTGGACCTGCATCGCCAAGGGCCATTGGCACAGCTCTCCTCAATGATGAATGATCCCACCCGCTTTGCGAACGATCATCATGACCAACACTGAGACTCTGCCGACCGTTGTTTATTTCCCCAAAGTCGGGGTAAGAGACTAGGGGGGGGGGGGGGGGGGGGGGCTTCGCTCAGCCATCTGGAAATAACCAGGCGTTTGCTGCACGAGGGGAGAAATCACAGCGTTTCATTCCACCTATGACGCCCTCGATGCTCCTCTCACTCATCCCTCATCGACTGCGCAGTCTGGTGAACGCGAGAGCGTGATTGATGGGATTTCTGGAAAGCTGTCGCCGGAGAAAACTAGCCAACAATCGGGTGGCCGCAACCTGCGTCGCTAGCTCAATTTCCCCCGCACGAAACTGTCTTCGAAGCCCAATTTTCCCCAGTGATCCATTTCTTTTTCTTCTTTGCCTGGTGGGTGCCTGCATCGTGATGTGGAAGGGAAATGGTCAGTGGGCGCGTGGCCAACAAGAGAGGAGGTCTTTCCGCGGTGCCGAAGCCTCAAAGCTTCGGTGTCTTGGCCGCTTGGCACTTGGCGTTATTCGCCAAGAAAGGACTGCGTATGTTGCTCTTCGGAAATGATTACAGAGGTAACGCCATGAAGAATGGTGCTTTTCAAGACGACAGTTGAAAATTGTCGAATGATCGCACTGGAAAACCTCTCACCAAGATAGCACTTCTGCTGGAAATGGTGCGCATCTGTCAACATTGAAGTGAATGATGGGACTCAGAAGGACTAATCAACTTGACTTTGTTCGCGAAACCCTCTGCTATGAAAAGTCATAATAGTTGGCGGCCTGTCACGTGACGTGGAGTGGGTCTCCCACCAGGGTAGACCTCCTTTCTATAGCAATCCCTGCCTATATATTTAGTCTTACTAGATATATCACACTTTAGAGACTTATTAAGAGATATATTTATTTGCCTATTATAGGCAGTTCTATTTATCCTTTATTATTTATTATAGAGCTCTGCTCTTTATATAGTAGTATAACCTCTCTTTACCTTCTAATTTAATTAAAACTCTATTTTAACCTTAAATATAATTATAAAGTCTAAAACCTTATTTTTACCCCTCTAACTATAGTAATAATAATACTTTTAAATAGGATCTCTAGATCCTAGATATACTATAAATAAGGCTATTAATAATACTATTACTCCTATATCCCCTTTTTACCTAGTTACTCCTATTAAGATATATCTGGAATCTCTGCTACTTAAGGAGATTTAATCTTAAGTCTATTATAATATAAATAAATAATATCCTTTTTATATATATATATTATAGCCTGTCTAAGAGGAAATACTAGGCCTTAAAACTCTAAAAGTTACTTTATATCTAAGAAAGCAGCTATAGCAGCTAATATAATAATAGTAAGCAGCTTAAGCTCTATATTAAATATTATATTAATAAACCAGCTAATAGATACTATATATATATCTATAATACTAATATATAAAATATTAGTCTTAATAATTAATAATATATTATTTATAGTTATTACTACTTTATAAGATAGATTATTAATTACTGCTTCTAATTTAGTAACTATATAGGCTACTTTAGCTACCTTAAATATAACTTTTATACTAGATTATATATTAGAACCTATAAAATCTCTAAAAATAACCTTATATTAGCTACTACTAATAGATATAACTTCCTATTAATTATTAGATTTAAACCCTTATAGCCTATACTTATAAAACTAAAAACCTAACTAGTAGTTAAAAATAACTACTATACTAAAACTAACTATATAACTACCCCTAATAGTTAGAAAAAAGGAATAACTAAGCTTAGCCCTTTCTAAATCTTCTAAATAGGTATACTATCTTTATAGAAGGATCTAGTTACCTCCTATTTAATTAGCACTATTAACTAACTAATAGCTACCTATTTTACTATTTAAACCTCTATCTAAGCTACTAGCTTTTCTCTTTTAACCTCTAATCTAACCTTACTCTCTTTCTATTATCTAATCTCCTATATAACCTATATCTCTAATACTAATAACCTTACTATTAGTAGAGGATAAAGTTATAGATATATTTATATAACCTTTACTATCTCCTATATCTCCCTCACCTATAACTTAAAATAAGATTATAGAGGAATAAACTACTTATATTATAGAAGCATATCTAAAAGATCTTAGCTTATTACTTTTAGTTTTACCCCCTTTACTACTATTAGATATCCCTTTAAATATTAGATAATAGTTATATAACCTTATAACTTTATTAATATACTCCCCTTAAGCAGATATTAATAAAGGCTGGAACTATAAGGGCCAGAAAGGACAGCAAATAACACAACTCCACCTATAAACAGGCTAGAATAATAAAAATAGGCTTAAAAGATATATAAAGTAATTTGCAGATCTAATTAAAAGAGATCACTAAAAATGAGTATAAATTTGCTGAGAAATTCCTAAAAAACCTAAGAATTAAGTATTAAGGTATTAATAATAATAATAATAAGTCCTTCCCCCTTCCTTATAGTCCTTCTATAATAAACCTATATACTAAGAGGGATCTCTTAGAAATTATACTGCTAAGTCCCACTTATCCTATTCTAATTATCCCCTTAAGACTCTTTATAATATTATAAAAGAGAGTCTTAATAGATAAATAAATCTACTTATATAAAAAATATATAAAATCCTATTTATAGACCCTTCTATTTAATAGTTTCTTCTTAGTAGGCGATTTTACTATTAAGAAGGTTTATTAGGTGCTATTATTTTCTATTATAAACTATACCTTAATAATAGCCTTATAACCTCTTCTTTCTTATTATATTTCTTATTTTATTTTAAACTCTAATATAGCTAAAACTATTCTCCCTATTAAGGTAGGTATAAGAAATTATAGTAATATAACCTTTTAGGAGTGTTCTACTCTATTTATTCCTATTAATTAACTTTCTATTAGATATAATCTTTTCTATTATAGTTATATTTATCTAAGATATTAGAATATTTAGGATAAGATAATATATCTATAATTATAACTTATAGTTAAGGTTTAACACTTATACTTTAATCTAGTATCTAAAGGACTTATATTTAAAGTTAGCATTCTAGATAATTAAGTTTACTATCTAATATATTAGATAAAGCTAACTCCAGCAAATCTCTTAGAGGGGGAATTATAGGTTTATTATTATCCCTAAAGTTCTCTATATTATTATCTAGAAGTAAGAGTTAGCTAGGTTTAGATATAGAGGGTTATATAGAAAAGAAAGAATTTTTCTTAAAGTCTTATTAGCTATATAGGGTATTTTATAGAGTAAAGCTAATATTAATAGGTATATTATAGAATTCTATAATAATAGTAGAAATATATTAGTTAACTAAAGGGATTTCTATATTAGTAAAGAGTTCTCTATTTCTCCTAGCTATATAGCTAAATTATAGTAATAAGATACCCTCTTAAAGAAATACTTAGGCCTATTTAATATATCTAAGTCTATATATAAATCTATCTCTTTATTAGGTTAAATTAACTATATAATAACTAGTTAATAGTATTATTCTAAGATATACTAGAGCCCCTATCTTATAGTACTATCTATTAAGATTATTTATAGTGTCTATAAATTATTAGTTACTTTCTAAATCCTATATAGAGTCTTAGTAAAAGTAATTACTATTTACTTAGTCTATAATAATTATTACCTAATAACTATTACTATAATTAAGTAATAAGAAGGCAGCTATAGTATCTTAAAGGTTACTTATACCTCCTCTTATTATACTAACTATATCTACTATAATCTCTATTCTAGATATCTAAGGTAGCTTTTAAGGTAGGATATAGATAGAAAGCAGAAACCCTCTAATTATAAGCCTAAAAAGGCTTATAACTTTAAAGTTATCTAAGTTTTCTTATCTTATTAGTATCCCTTATATATTATAGAGGTTAGAAAAATATTCCACCTTCTCTATACTATTAATAACTAATCCTTACCTATACCTAGTTATTAGATAATCTGCTAACTGCTAGTTATTTTATATATATTAAGAAACTACTAGAATAGGTTAATTATTATTTAGTATAGAGTTAGCAGGCCTTATATAGTTAAAAACTACTAAGTTATTATAGAATTTAAAGATAACTTATTCTGCTAAAAAGGGGGTAAGATATAGTAATATTAATAGTTTTATAAACCTAGAATAATTATAATACTTTGCTAAATTAATTAGTTACTACTAATTATTTACTCTTTTATACTTCTTAATCTTATCTCTTATTACTATATTCTAAATAGTTAGGTATTTTAATAATCCTTTATTACTTTTTAAAGCTTTAGTATTAGATATACTAATAGGTTAAGTCTATAAATAAATATTCTTAGATATAGGCAGGTTAAGACTTATTCTATTAGGCAAAGAGAGCTTTAAGTCTATAAATTATAGGATATATTTATCCTTTTAGTCTTTTATTACTTCTAGTACTATCTGCTTTAGTATCCTCTTTCTATCTTTAAAGATCTAGTTTTAAATAGTCCTATCTAGCTTTAAAGAGACTTAATACCTTTTAACTAGCTCTTTATTTATAAAAGTTACTAATAGTTAGTTAATTTAGGTTCTTTTTCTTACTTATAGAGGCTATTTTAATAGTACTAAGCTTCTAGATTATATAAAGGATCTAAACTAGTTAACTAAATATAGGCTAGAAGCCTATAATAGAGGTTTAGTATAGTAAAGGTTAATTAGGTATAGTTATCTTAATAAGACTTTAGTTATAATAGCTAGAGCTCTAGGTAAGATTCTAGTTATAATATATATTAAAGTCTATAGTCTTTTCTCTGCTCTTTTTCCTAATTACTAATTATTATAAAACTAATTTTATCTATTATATAAGTTAATTAGTAGCTCTAAAAAGACTACTCTATTTAATTTAGGTACTTATAGATAGATAAATAGTATATCTAGAGCTTCTTTTTTAAGCTAGGTAGTTATACTCTCTCTCAGGCTTCTATTATTAAAGTTATCTTCTATACCTCTAATTATATAGTACTAAAGGGGTTATCTAGCTTTAATAGGTCTTATAAAGTAATATATAATTACTATAATATCTACAGAGCATATTAGGGTCTTAGTCTCTAATATTTTAATAGCATTATATAGGCTAGTAATAATATATTATAGTTTAGAAGGAGGGAATAACTCCTATACTATATTTAAAGTTTTACTTTAATATTTAATAAGTATATATTTTATTAGTAAATCAGAGAGATATATTTAGCTAGTTATATCTTAGTATTATAGAGATAGAGTCTTATATTTAATTATTAGTAGCTAATATCTTAGTTTTCCTATAAGTCTAAAGCCTAATATATCTCTAATAATCTAGTCTTATACCTAAAATTAGCTCTTACTTAGTTTATTAAGTATAGAATCTATTAGTTATCTAATATTAAGAGCAGGAAGCTTTAAGGATCTTAGCTCCTAAATATAGTTATCTAGAGTATTACTATTATTAAAAATAATCTTTCCTATTATAATATTTTTAGAAAGAAAGCTAGTAAGAGGAAAGAGCAAGTAATTTACAGACTAAATAGATAGATTAAATAAGGATAGTTATAAAATCTAAAGATATTATAGTATAGTAGTTAATATTAAATATCTCCTATCTAAGAGAATAAGTTAGATAGTATATATAAATATAAATAAAAAAGAGAAGATCTTAGAAACTAGAAGGGTTAATAATACCCTCTTATATCTACTAATTACCTTAAAATACTAATAATTTATTAATATTTTATAAAAGGAATAATTAACTTCTTCCTCTCTTAGCTCTCTTAGCTTTAATAAAGGTAAAGTAAACTTAGAATAAAAAATCTAATAATATATCTAATAGTAAATTAGAGCAGTTATTTATAAGAAAAGAATAAAGAAAATAGTAGCTATTAGTAGCTATTAAAGTAAGAGATCTAGTTATAAAACTAGATAAATATTCTCTTCTATTCTTTAATATTAACTTCTCTTTCTCTAATAGTTATCTTCCTCTCTATCCCTTAATCTTAATTTAACTTCTCTAAATTCTTCTTTTTATATCTATAAATCACTTTCTCTTACTATAACTAACTATAACTTCCTTATATTAGATATTAAGAACACTAATTAGCTTTATTCTTATTATCTTCCCTTAAAAGCTACTCTCTAGATACTTAGTTTTAATATTTCTATATCTTAGATAAAACAGAATAATATATCTCTTTTTATTTAGTACTCTAATAACTAACTTTAGATAATTCTCTTTTCCTTATACTTCTTATTACTTAACTAATATTTATTATCTTTTTAGACTGCTATAAGCTTTACTTAGCTCTATTTTAATATTCTTAATAATAAATATTTAGAAGTAGCTTTTATTCTATAAGTGTTTTCTAATAAGACTACTAATATAATAAGACTAGCCTTCTAGAAAGTTTATCTTAATAAGTAAGACTTTAATTAAATATTTAAGATAACTAAAGGGACTAATAACTTTTACTATTAAGTCTTTATTTATATCTCTACTATCTTCCTTTCTAGCTTATAGTAGATAAAGGTCTTTTAGTATATAGTAGCTACTTATAGCTTATTTATCTAATTCTAAGATAGTTATAATATAGTACTCTATATCTATTATAAGGAGTATACCTATACTATAAGAAACTCTATAACTAGCATTTTTATCTATAAACTATACTTTAAATATATTTCTATACTAGGTACTCCTTATACTAACTGCTTCTTCTATAAAACCTAAGAGAATTGCTCTTATAATAATCTAAGTATTTATAAGTGCTATAGATATAGAATTAAGTATAATAATAAAGCAAGAAAGAGCAGAGAATTTAATAGTGTTATAATAATTCTATAGTTTTAAATTCTAGCTAATACTGCTATATTAGCTATATCTAAATTTAACTTTTTAATCCTTTAAAACACTCTTTATCCTTAATAGGCTTAAAAGTATTATCTAGGGATTAGGTTTGCCTACTTTTAATACCCTTTTATACTAGAGCTACTTCTAGACTTTAACCTTATAGAGATTACTAACTACTTAGAGCTTTATATTATAGGTTAAGGAAAGAAAGATAGAGTAACTAAATATATCTTTATAGAATAGAGGAAAAGAGAAGAAATAATAAAAATATTATTAAGTAGTAATAAGAATATAAAGGAAATATCCTCTAAATAGGTCTATAAAACTAACTTTAAACCCTATCTAAGTATAAAATAAAAAAGATCTCTTTTATAAATATCTTTCTTTTTCTTATTAATAATAGTATTATATAGCTACTTTTAGTGTTAATAGCTTTATTACTATACTCTTAGTTATCTAGATATTAGTATCCTTTTTATAGGTTAGTAACTATACTTTAATACCCTCTTCTCTTTTCTTCTCTTTTATCTATTCTTAAACTATTAGTTCTCTTATTTATTTAGTTTAGTAATAGCTATATTTATAGAAGAGGGTTTTTAGTATTATTATTAAGAAGCTATAAATCTCTAATATTTTATACTTAGTATAGATATTAAAGTTATTAATAAATAGATTACTATTATATTAAAAGATAGTTAGTAATAGAGTAGTATATTTTAATAAGTTAGTGTTATCTCTTATCTTTATCCCTAAAGTTTAGAAATATTATCTATAAAATCTTAAACTTTTAAAATATAAGAGATAAAAAAAAGAAAACCCTATAAATAAGTATAAATAGGTCTATAAATTATTAAACTAAGTATTTAAGAATAAAAGAAAAATTATAAGTTCTTTAAATCCTCTATCTTAATATACTCTCTTTCTTTCTCTTTTAATATCTATAGGATTTCTACTACTAATTACTATTTAGCCTTTAATACTTTAATTACTATTTCTAAGTCTCTTAGATACTATCTTAATCTTACTATAGATTATAATATATCCTCCTCTTTATTTCTAATTATCTCTCTAGGTACTATTAGTTCTTTATCTTCTTCTTTTAGTATATAGTTATTATACTCTTTATTTTCTAATACTAAAAAGACTTTTACTAGGTTTCTCTCTAAATTAGATCTATAAATATCTATATTACTTAGTTTCTAATATCCTTTAAATACTTAAATAAATTTCTAAAGTTAATTTCCACTAAATATCCTATCTATAATCTCTTCTTCTACTAATATTACTAATTAATATAATAGAGTATTAGGGGTATATAATAAGATATAAAAGGGGCCTTACTATTAGTAGTTAAGCTTCTTAATTAAAGATTTATTAATTAATCCCTTAATATTAAATACTAGAACTAAATTATCTACTTTTAGCCTCTCTTTTCTTATTATTTGCTTATATTAATTATTACTATATTTTATAGTTTTCTTATATTAACTCTTAATTATCTTTTTAGCTTACTTTCTATCTTTATTAAGTTATAGAAAGGCTTATAGATATATCTAAACCTCCTCCTCCTATATAGTTATTAAATTCTAATTAAGAACCCTCTAAGTTAGTATTAGAGTCTTAATAGGTATAATAGGTTTAAATCTATATAAAAGATAGAAAGAGCTAAAGCTAGTTAAAGTGTAAATACTTAATTAGTCTATAAATAGAGTAGCTAGTAAATATAGTTAAGGGTTAATATCCTTTCTTTTTCTAGTCTATATTAATAAAGAATAAGTAATAGGCTAATAACTAGTCTTAATTACCCTATTAGCTCTTAGATTATAAGCTAATATTACTTTCCTCCTTATACTATACCTTTTATTAAACTTAATAATAATACTCTTATTTTCTAGATCTCTATTAATAATAATTTTACTATATAGTCTATATTAATAGATAACCTCCTCTTAAATAAACTTTATAATCTTAGCTATAGTTACTTATCTAAGCTAGTATACTTTAGGCTATTTAGTAAGCAGGTTCTAAGCTTCTATAAAGTACCACTTACCTACTCTCTATATATCTAATAAAATCCTTATAAAAGGTAATCCCTTTAACAAACTATAGATTCTTATATTATCTATATATTAAGCTCTTCTCTTTTAGCAATTAGAATAACTCCTTAAAGACTTTTTAACTTCTAAATATATATTATCCTATATATAATAGTTAGCTAATCTCCTTGCTATAGCTTACTTATCTCTATAACTACTTTTCTTATAGGCTTTAGTAATTAGCTTCTTCCTCTATTTAGAATTATCTATAATTTATCTTAATATTAGCTTTTAATTTATTAGTCTAGTAAAAAGCAGGCAGTTTTAAATATAGTAGTTTAGAGCTCTAATTTTAAAATTATAGTATCTAATAGATTAAATCCCTAGAAAGCACCTTTATATTATTAAATAGTAGGCAATTTATTAAAAATATACTAAATAGGCCTATAAATTATTAAGAAGGGTATCTAGAATAGTTATTATACTACTAATAATTTTTTATATATCTTCTATAAGAACCTCCTCTATTTATTATATATTACTATATTATTATACTTAATTAAAGAAGAAACTAGCCTTAATATTAATAAAGAAGATCTATAAATTAATCTAAGAATTAATTTCTCCTTCTACTTCTTTATTAATTGCATTTAAAGGGCCTTAGGGTTTTTATAAGAGGCTATCTACTACTATATTCTATATACTATAGATATATTATATCTTAAAGTTAAATATTTAAATCTATATAATTTATTAAATAATAAGAGCTTTTAGAAGGTCTATTACTACTCTATTTAGTTATATAACTAAAGTCTAGATATCTATTTCTAGAATAAAGTGTCTTTTATAGAGGTAATTATATACCCTCTTTAAGGCCTTTAAGATACTATATAGTTCCTTTTTCCCAGTATTATAGAATAGTTCTAGTTCTAACTAAGTGCTACTCTTAAAGTAAGAAACTATATATTAGTTATTAATAAATTAGCCTAAAACTCTGTTCTATTCTATATTACTAATATTAACTATAAGATATATATCTCCTCCTCTAGAGCTATAATCTAAGATAATAAGGATTAGAGCTTTAGTAAGTATTAACTTTAAGATATCTATTACTATTTTATACTTCTCTTTCTAATAAAAAGAGATATCCTTTTTAAGTAAATTAGTAAGCAGTTTTATAATAGTTAAATAGTCCTTTACCTAAAATCTATAAAACGTTATAATTTCTAGAAAAGCTCTTAACTCTATTAAGTTAGTATAAGTAACCTATTTATAGATCTTAACTATCTTTGCTTCCTCTAAATAATATCTATTAGTGCTATAAATATAGCTAATAATTATTACTACTTCCTAGACCTATTAAAACTTAATTACTACTACTATATACTCTACTAGCTCTAAATTAACTAGAACCTTATTAATATTCTATAAATATTCCAAAACAAATCTATAAATCTCTAGATAAGACTTAATCTCTTCTTTATTATAGTATAAAGTTAGTCCTTTAATAGTAATATTATTAAGGAAGACCTTATAATAACTAGGTATAAGGTTATATAAAATTCTAATTATAACTCTTATAAATTATATAACTAAATTTATTACTCCTTAAAGCAAAGTATATATATATAGTAGTCTAATAGGTAAGGTAAATATAGTTAAGTTCCTGCTTATAGAGTCTAAGAGGACTTAGTTATATTCTAAAAAGAAGTCTAAAAGGGATAATAACTAATATATAGCAAAATCCTCTAAAAAGTTATCTATAGAGGGGGATAGTACTATATCTTAAATTATAACTATATTTATCTTTATTATAGAGTTAATAAGTCTTATCTTACTATCTTTCTTATATATAAGGAAGAATAGATTATAATATGCTATATAACTCTGCTCTAGAATTCCCTTCTCTAGTCTATCCTTTAGAATTATAATAATATCCTGTTTTAACCCTCTTAATATTAGAATTTCTTTTACTTACTATACTTTATATAGGATTATTTATATTATTTATAGGAGAGTAATAGAAGGGTGAACTAAGCTATAATAAGCAAATTTCCAGGCTAAAGCTTCCTCTCTTACTATTAAAATAGCTATAAGAAGCTTCTTTTTTTCAGGCTATAGATAATTAATAGTTTTTAGGATAGCTTCTAGTTAGGTTTTTATAAGTCTTATTTCTAGCTTAATACTTAAAAACTTTAGTATAATTAGGTTAGTAAATAGAGCATTAAGATCTAGCTTTATATTCTTTTTTACTCTTACCTATACCTTTAGCTTCTACTCTAGGTTACTATCTAGAATTAAACTATCTAATATAGTATTATTAATAGGTTAAATCTTTTTATCTTTTATCTTATATAGTATATTAATATCTTCTATTAGTAATATAGATATTATCTATATAGATATATTATTGGTTTCACGCTGGGATGAGGGTTACACGGGACTCGGAGCTCCCTTTGCATATATATGTTAAAAGCCTGTAAGTTAATATATATCTATTTAGAAGTTCCACTTAACTATATAGGTAGTGGTGTTAAACTATATATATATGCTCTGTAATAGGTTATATAACCTCATATATATCTATTAAGTATAGCGTATATCCTGCTGCTTTGCAGGTTATAGTATTAGTATAATACTAGCAGTCTTTTCTTTAAGGCTAGATATGCTATAACCTGCTAAAATATATTTCTATATTGCTAATACCTATTACAGACCCAAAGTGGGTTTAAAACGTGAAAACAGTATAGGATTATATGCTAATCTTATTCTATATTTAATATAGTTAAATCCTTATCTCCTAAGGCACCAAAGCCGCTTTAGTATGCCTAGCACTATATATCTAACTTCTTAGCCTTCTCTTTTTAAGTTACCTATCCCTCTATATAAACCGTTACTTTATTATTATTAATAAAGCGTTTAAGGGTCTAATTTAGAGTACTTTTTATAAAAGTATTTACAGGGTTATTATCACTATTAATCTATCTTACTTTATATATCTCCCTCCTCTTATAGGACTATTAAAGTGCTATAATATTAATTATTAGTTACTTCTCCTTTATAGTACTAAGCTTAATAAGGTATTTATATAGTAAGTATAAATTAGTATAGATAATTATTAGAATATAAGGTCTTTTAAGGCAGTTAGTAACCTTCTAAAGTGTTATTATAATAGTATAGGTGAGGTCTATGCTAGTAACTATATTATAGACTTTAAAAGCTAGAACACTTTAAGTAACCCTCTTATACTTTATTAAGCTAAAGTAAATAGTATTATTATAGATTATAAATATATTATTATTTATTATCTTATTAGCAAGAATAATAATAAATCTAATTTATAATAAGAGGTCTAAATTATTAGTAAAAGAGCTGTTAATAAAAACAAATAGTTTAGCTATTACTAAGTTAATAGGTATAAATATGAGGCTGCAGTTAAGGTTCTCCTTTTACTATTTAAGGCGTTAATTAAGCGCCTTTTTATTTTTAGTAGTTAGCTTCTAATACTGTATAGCTGCAAATAGATTAAAGTATACCTCTAGTTAGCAAATTAATATAATATATATGTCTCTTGCTCTTTACTAAATATATTACTGTTTTTGTTTAGTTAAAGTAGCCTTTAGGTTAATAAGCTTAATTTTATTCTCTTATTCCTTTTAGCATAGAGTAAGACTACTATTTGTATTTAGTATAATAATACTACTATTAAATATTAGCAGGTTATTTAGGTTAAGTTATTATTTATTCTTTATAGTAAAGCCAGCTTTTATAAGTTTATTATCCTCTTATTTAGAGAAACTTAGTATTAAAAGTCTAATTATATTATTAGTTTATATACTAATAATATTAAAGCTATTAGTAGCAGTTAAGGAGATTAGTAAGTATAGGTTAAATAAGAATTAATCTATCTTAAGCTTTTCTCTATAATACTTATTATAGGTTACCTACTAATAGGTTCTAGCTTCTATAATACTATATAGGGGTTTAATAATTCTTATAATCTGATCTTTTAAGTATTTGCTTCTAATTTTACTTAGGAGGTCTGCTAATATTATCCTATTAAGCTCTATTTAGGATTAGATATATGCTTATATAATATCTCTAAGCTATAGAATAAATCCCTCTACTATAAGAGATAGTACTAAAGCAAGAAGTAGTTATTAACTTACCCTTTAAATTATTAAAAATTATATAAGGATTAAAGTCTTATTATTATTATTATAACTCTAAATAATAAGTTATAATTTTTTATAAGGTTAGTTAGTTTCTTTTCCTTTAACTTTATAAACTATATAGGACTTAAAAATTTAGGTTTTACTGTGAATAGTAGTATTATAGGGGATAATTTTAAAAACACTATATTTCTGAAATATAGTTATCTCAGCTATTATAGATATAGAGAAAGGTTCTCCTAGTATTATAATAATACCCTCCTTATATAGGCAGATAGTAAGGTTATAATCTAAATACTCTTTTACTATTAGAAAGGTTATAGTATTACTAATCTCTTAGCTAAGAGCTTTTACTATATTAATAATAAAAATAGTATTAATTATAGTGTTTTCTTATCTATTTTAGTTTATAAAGTAGTTACTTCTTTATATTAGACCTATAGTAGGTATTATAATAGCTCCTATATAGTGTTTTAGTAGTCTGCTCCTCTTATATAGAGGCAGTAATATTAGTATTAGTGCTAGTATAGTATTAGTTCTATCTGTTTCTTTTATTCTTCTAGTATTCTAGTCTAGAAAGTCTATTAATATATTATTATTATTTCTACTAGTGTTACTAGTATTACTAGTATTATATTATAGGCAGATAACTATTAATTAGAAGGTTTAAGATCTATATAGGAGGTTAAGTATATAGATCTTACTATTAATAATAAGGAGTTTATATAGTTTTTACTAGCTCTTCTTTTTATAGTAGATATATATAAGTAAGAGTAGTAGTAGTTATAGGGTTTTATATATATCTAGTCTATTATAGGCAGTAAGAGCCTCTAAAACTTAGTATAAGGCCTAGACTTTTTAGAGGTTTTTTATTACTCTTTATATAGCAGCTACCTATTTCTGGATTTCTAGAAATAGAGGGGATTTATTAGTAAGCTATAGGTATACCTTAAAGATAAGTAATATTAGAACTAGGCTTTTTAGCCCTATAGTATTATTAATAGCCTTTAAAGCTATTTAGAAAACTATCTTATAATCTATATTAGAAAGGTCTTAGCAAATTATATTATAGACTCTTTAAAAGATTATATAATACCTCTTAACCTTACCTATAAAGTTATAAGCCTCTATAGGAACTTTAATAGTAGTTATTAATATTAAATAAAGTATACTATGCTACTTAGATAAGCTAAAGTTAGTACTAGTATTAGTAATTACTATATTTAGAGGTCTAAGATAGGTATAGATCTAGCACTATTTAAGCATATTAAGTGCTATACTTACTAATAGATCCTATAAGAATCTTCCTATATTAAAGGCAGTAGTAGTATTAACTATATAAAGTACTAGTCTTAAGTTAAGGTAAATAATATTAATAACTATAATATAGTTAAAGTTATAGTTATCTTTAAGGGTAAATTTAAAGCAATTTAGAGCTTCTATATTAAGTTAGTAATATTTATAAAACTTTATAAGATATTTAAGTATTTATATTTTAACTTAGTAGCCTAACTACTATAAAACCCTATAAAGTTAGTAGACTAATAGGTATCTAAAATATTAATAGAGTTAGTATAACTTAGTCTCTATAAGGTTATTCTAGGCTAATATCTTCTCTATATCTAATAGTAGCTATAGATAACCCTATTTATAAATAATAGAGATAATTAGGTCTTCTTATTATAAATAGTTCCTTAAATTATTAAATTAAATATCTAGTTTATCTATATCTATAAGATATAGGAGAAAAGAGGTATTTACTAATATAACATAGAATATTATTTCTCTAAAAGGTATAGAAATAACTGTTATTCCTATTAATTTAATTATTTCTCCTAGACTAAATTTAATACTTATCCTTCCTATAATAGCTAGGTTAATTATAATATTAGGTAACTTAGTCCTTTTAAGTGTAATCTATTAGTTATAACCAGCTATTAAAAATCCTATAGCTTCTATATCTAGGATAATACTCTAGAAAGTCTCTAAAGAATATCTTCTATTAAGTATAAAGATATTAATAGGGGTATTATTAGTTATTTATTTAAAAAGGTTATAGTGGGTAATTTTATAGTAAGCTGCTTAGTTAAGCAGATAGTTAGTAATAGTATTCTTATCTACTAAATAGGTTAATTAGGTGTTTAGATTTATAAATTAGATAAAGAATAAAGTCTGCTATTTATTATTAGATTATTAGTCCTCCTAACTATCTTACCCTTCTCTAAGTAACTAGAAGTATATCTTAATCTCTTTATCCTCCTTATTATTTATTATTAAATTATTATAACTCTTATCTTTAGTTCCTTTATATTAAGTAAGGAATTACTAGTAAGCTATTTTAGAAGTATCTTAAATTTGTAAATTACTTTAAAAGCAGGAGTATGCTTTATTCCTCTCTTTTTATATATAGTTTATTAAATAGTAGCCTATCTTCTTATAGATATAGTATCTCTACTTCTAGGAATCTTACTATCACTTTAAATTATCTTATTTAAAGTTTTAGTATTAACTAGAGCAGCTAAATTAATTATTCTAGTCTTAGCTATTATACTTATAATCTGTCTAGTATTACTTAGTATAGTATTATAGTTATAGAGGTAATTAACTATTTCTAAATATAACTATATTGCTAATTATAACTTTAAGCTAGTTATAGAGGCTCTTAAACTTTATTACAGGGTTTATAGTAGCTTATTTATATTTCTTAACCTCTTAGTAACCTTAAAGAAGTTAGTTATATAGGATCTTATTACTTTTATAGGTAGCACCTAATATAAGTTATATTTTTATAAGAGTATTAATTAGCAAATCTAAGGCCTTAAGCTTTATTATAGATAGATTATTATTTATAATTAATATAAGTATGGTAATATTCTATTTAGCAAGATATACTTATTTAAATTCCTCTATTTTAAAACGTTTACTAAGCTTAGTAATAATCTAGTCTGGGTTAAGATAAGGCTAAATTTAGCAAATTATCTTATAGTAATAATATAATACTCTTCCTTTAAGTATAATTAGAAAAGCAAATAGTGTTTATTTCTTTATAAGGCCTGCTCTCTTATATATATCCTAGAAGATATAGAGTTTTAGCTTTAGAATATCTATACCTTTACCACTATACTTTATCTTATTAATATATAGCTTAGTTAGGTCTATAAGTTAGTATATAAGTAAGTATATATTATTATTAAGTCTAATCTAAGTATTTATAATATTTAGAGCAGGGTTAGTATTTAAAGTTAAACTAAGGTTAACTAGTTATAGAGCCTTATTATTTATAGATATATTCCTCCTATTATTAGTCTATAAAGATATAAACTTTGCTCTTTTCTTACTATTATTACCTATAATCTTTTTAGTAAAGTCTTTATTTTCCTATAGCTTTATAAATATAGTATTCTTGCTTACCTATTCTTCTACTTTCTTAGTTATCTAAAAGTAGAAGTTATCCTCTATAATAATTATAAAGAGTTAATCTATAACTTATAGAAAATTATAGATAGTATATACTCTACCTATTATAAGGTAGTCTTAGAGTTATTAAATAATACTTATAGTTACTTAGTTCTAGAATATAAGTGGGAGATTAATAAAGTTATATATAAATTCTCTCTATAAGGCTATACCTATAAAGCTATTAGCCTTATAGGTTTTAAGGTAAAAGAGGATTTTAGTATTTACCTTCTTTTCTATAATCTTATTACTAAATTTAAATATTTAACCCTAGTTATAGTTATTTATAAATACTTTTATATTTAGAGGGATTAGGGGTTTTATAATAAGTTAATAGTATAGAGTTACTATAACTAATAGGTCTAACTATAGTATTAATTAGCTAGGTATAAAAGGATTTACTATAGTAGTTAATAATATTATATAAAAGAAGGTAAATAAATGCCTTAATAAGGTTTTAGCTAGCAGAGTCTCTAGTTAAAGCTTCTACTAAAGTATAAGTCTCCCTTATTTATACTAAAGTGGCTAGTTCTCTAGTTACTAGGTTTAGGATAGTTAAAGTGAAGTTTTATATTCTTAGTCTTAGTAATATACTTATTAGGTCTGTAAAGTAGTATTACTATTATTTAGTATTATCTTCTTCTATTATTTCCTTTAAAATACTAGGTTTATTATTAGTAGTGAGGATATTATAAGTTATATAGTAGTAGCTATAGTTACTTACTATAGTATTATTATACTTACTATAGGTAATAATACTTAAGCTATACTCCTATCTATAAACTAAACAGGAAAAATGCTTTGCTATTTTAAGGTATAAAGAGATATATACCCTTATTTTATATCTCTTAGTTAGGATAATTCTAGGTTCAGGCAGGCGTTTAGTAGTACTAATAATAATACTATAAGTTATTATAGCATTTTAGTATCTTTTACTATATCTACTAGTAGGTTATTTACTATATACTAAATAATATATTATTTTAGTAAAAAGTTGCTAATAGTATTAGATTTACCCCTTATTTAGGTATAAGTTATAGTTCCAGGTTAAAAGCAATCCCTCCTTAATAATTATAAGGTTAATAGTAGCACTTATCTTATAGTAAGTGATTTAAGTGTTCTAAGTAAGGGTTTTAAGATATTCTAGTATATATAAGCATAGATATTATAGATCTCTAGTATTTTCAAAGAGTAGTAGTATAGATTTATAGAAAATAGATCTTAAGCTTAAATATAGTAATCTAGTAAGAATAGATAATTCTATAGCTATATTCTTATTATATTAGCTTATTATAATATTTATAGATCTGTTATTTATCTATTATCCCTTATTCTTATTATTTAAGTAGTATTTATAGGTAATAGGTTATATTAGTAAAGTTATTATTTATATAACAGATACAGGGATATATTAAGGTCTTTAAGATAGATATGCTATAAGCAGACCTACTCCTTATATCTAATAACCTAGGTAGCATAAAGATAAGTCCCTTATATGCCAGATTATAAACCTAGTATAGAAGTTATCACTTTACCTCTTTAAATAATATTCTTACTAATCTATAGGAGTTAAGTGGTATAACTTATAAGGTTAACCACTAATTAGTATTAGTTTCACACCAGGACAAGGGTTACACAGGACTCAGGGCTCCCTTTATATATATATATCAAAAGCCTATAAGTTAATATATATCTATTTAGAAGTTCCACTTAACTATATAAGCAGTGGTGTTAAACTATATATATACACTCTGCAATAGGTTACATAACCTCATATATATCTATTAAGTATAGCATATATCCTGCCGCTTTACGGGTTATAGTGTTAGCGTAATATATATATTAATAATAAGAAAAAATAGTATTTATAGCTATAATAACTTTAATTTCTTTTTAATATATCAATTTATACTTTCTCCTAGATACTCTCTTTTTTACTACTTTCTTCTTAGATCTATAAATATAATACTAATAGTTAATACTATAACTATTATATTCTTTAATATATCTAGTACTTATAATCACTTTATAGATATTATTAAGCTTAGAGATAACTTCTTTTTAGATTATAGTTTCTAGGATTTTATTAAAAATTAATCTAAATTCTTTAAAAATAGTAATAACTTCCTTATCTAGCTCTATTTATTACTTAACTTCCTCTAGTAGATTATATAAGCCCTTAAATACTTATTAAATCACTTTAATATTCTAATATACCTTTATACTATTTAGTATTATATCTAACTCTTTCTTATCTTTAACTTTATTAATTTACTAATTATCTCCTATAAATTCTAAGCCTATTACTATATTTAGTCTATTAGTAGTAGCTTCTATTTCCCCTCTTCTATAAGAGATATAAGAGTATATTAATATTATAAAGAGATAAAGTAGTCTATTTTAATAATAATTTCTAGGAAGCAAGCAGTTAAGTCTTCTATATAGAATAATAATAGGATATTAATCTTAATATTTCCAGACTAAAGGACTTTAATAATCTAGTTCTATATATAATTTAAGGTTATTCTAGTCTTTAAGATAAAAGGGGCTTCTAGCACTAAGTCCTTATTATAAGTATTCTCTAGAAAGATAAAGAAGCTAATATCTTAAATTATATTACCTTTAATATAGATATTATCTATAATTATGCCTGCAAATTAGATCCTCTACTCCTTATTAGTAATTCTATAGATTTCTATATTAGTTCTAACTATATCACTCTATAAGCCTAGGCATCTAATATATTCTTTATTAATAAGATTAATTACTAAGCTACTATTAATAATTCCTTTAATTAGCATATTTATAGAGCTATAAAGGGTAATTATAATCTACTAGTAGGTTATAATAAAGTCTAGGATAGTAATATACCTTAGTAGTAGAAGAAGTGTGGAATCCTATTTTTTAGTTATAGTATCTATTTTAAAGATAGAATTAATTATATAGTAGTTAAACTATACTTCCTTAGTCTGCAAATTCTTAGATAAGATCATAGAAATAGTAGCTAAAGTTACTTAGCCTTTAAAATAGTTTTTATTATTATTCTATTAGTTTATCTGCTCTTATAGCTTTTTATTACTAGCTCCTATCTTA
The DNA here is from genome assembly GCA_036785495.1 of Colletotrichum neosansevieriae. NCBI lineage: Eukaryota > Fungi > Ascomycota > Sordariomycetes > Glomerellales > Glomerellaceae > Colletotrichum > Colletotrichum neosansevieriae. Next base: position 8,430 of record JAVHLV010000110.1, on the reverse strand, counting down.
TTAAATTAATCTAGAAGTATAATATTAGCAGAAATAAAAACCTCTTATATCTTTAAATTATATCTAATCTTATATTTATTAATTATTACTTTAATAGTATTATAAACTATTCTATCCTAGTCTAGCTAGTTTTAATAAAGAAAGGCTTTAAAAATAGCTACCTTCCTATTTACTCTCTTACTATATAGCTCTAATATAAGCATATAGCTAGTTTGCAAATTACTATATTAAATCTGAGACTTATCTTACTCTTTTTATCCCTATTATTTAACTAGCTCTTTTAGAGCATCCTATAATATAATATTATTAATATCTTCTTTATTATTAGGAAGTTTAGTAACTTACTAGGTAATTTAAATTAGAGGATCTTAGACTATAAGTAGGTCTGCTATTTAGAAAGCCTGTTAAATATAAGTATTATAAGGTTCTAAGTAATAACTTTTCACTTTTACCTATTCTATAATAGTAATATCTTTAACTAGATTAATATACTAGTTTCTAGGCTTAAAGTTAAAGAATATTATATTAATAAAGTTATATAATTATATTATATCCTTTCCTTAATCTATAAAGCTAATAGATTGCTTAGAGTATAGTCTATTATAACTAATAACTTATATAATCTCTTCTATTAGTTTTAGCTACTACTTTTCTACTATTCTGCTAGTAGCTACTATATAGTTTATAAAGCTATCTTTATTAATAAGAATATACCTTAAAATTATCTAGCTATTTATTCTCCTAGCTATATAGCCTTTATTAATAATACCTGCTTTAACTTAAATATTAAAATTAAAAGTGCTAATAAAGTAAAAAGGTACTATATAGTAGTAGACTCTCCTCTAGCTAGCTTTAAGGTATTTAATACAGCTAATAATAATATAGGCTACTACTCTGCAAAACTAGTAGTATCTAAAAGCCTAAAAAGATATATATTATTATAGTCTCTCTTACTAAAAGCCTCTATAGCCTCCTCTTTCTCTGCCTCTTCTAAACTCTTAATATTATTAGTAGCTACTTTAGTAGTTACTATAACTAGCTTATAGGTAGTAGTACTACTATTACTAATATTAAGTCTATATATTATTCTAAGATTATTATTTATAAGGTTTAGTAGCTTCTATAATATTTAAGTTAAAAGTATTATCTTCTTAGCTAGTAACTCTCTTAATAAGACTTAAGATATCTATCTTATAGTTAGCTCTATTAATATTAAGAGTCCTAAAGTTCTCTATAAGAGAGTTAATAATTAAGCTTATAGTCTATACTATAAAAGGTTTCTTAGCCTTAGCCCTCTACTTTATTAGAATTATCTTTATAGAGACTTAAAGTATAGTTATTAGTTTAGGCTTAATAAGGCTTAATAGTTACTAAAGTTTCTACTAAGTAGTAGACTATTTAATTAGAGTATCTTTAACTATAACCTATTACTTTAAAATAACTTTAGTAGGTTAGCAGTTAAGACTTTAAGCTATAGCTCTTATTACTCTCTCTAAAAAATAGTAGTAGGCAATATAAATAAGTTTAGTATCTATAAGTTCCAGATCTCTATATAGAATAGCCCTCTATTAAAGCTAGTAAATAGTAGCAATTAATACTATAACCTATAAAGGGTTATTATCCTTAATATAAGAGCCTATAACTAGGTTTTAAAGATCCTTATTAGGGTCCTGTTAACACTTTAGGTCTATAAATCTAAATTAGTAAAGAAGTTTCTCCTTAGCTTTTCTCTAGATTTTAGCCTTATTAATATAGAATTACACTATATCTTAATAGTTACTAGAACTATATATATAGATCTTATTCTTTATATCCTTATTAATTTTATAGTAAAGCTTAGAAAGGCTTTTATAGTTTATAATAAAGTCTAAGATATTAGTCCTAATAAACTTAGATATCCTAGTTAAGTAGGAAGTTATTATAGCTATAGTAGGATATCTTATTAAAAGGTTAGCTAGAACTATAATATCTTAATTAGTATATATTCTCTCAGGTAAATAATAAGAACTAGGAGATAATACCTCTATTTTCAGAGAGAGATTTACAGACCTATTTATACTATCTTTAGAAGCTAGCTATCCTATAGCTTATAGCTATATCTTACTAAATAAAGTTCCTATAAACCTTTTCTCAGGCTGCTTTCCCTTATTAAAAGAGGATCTAGCATCTAAGTTATTTAAATAAGAAGAAGATATAATATTTATAGAGTTATAAATATTAGGTTTGTTATTATATAGTTAAAGTAATAAAGCTTTCTAAGCAGAAAAGTAAATTTATTATTATAATATCTTCTAAATAGAAAGATAAAGTAAGTAATTATAACTTCTTTAAATAATAAAAAAGGAAAAATAATATAAACTAAATAAATATAGAAAGGTCTTTTAACTTTAATCTTACTACTCTAGGCTTTTATAGATCTACCTTAAGTCTTATCACTTAATATAGAAGGGTCTCTCTGATAATACTTCTATCTTAGAAGACTTTATAGCTTTACTATATTAGAATATCTTAAATATTAGTATTTTTTGCTCTTAGTACTTAAAGCTATATTAGTAAGGGGTTTATTAGTATTTATTTACTAATCTAGTTAATCTTACTATACTTATTAGCTTAGTAAGACTGCTAATTACTATATTAGTCTTAAATATAACTATTTTAGCTACTCTAGCTATAACTTACTAGTTAAATAATAGTAGTATTAAAAGTATATAAGGGAGGGGGAAAGGGAGTATATTTACTAGAACCTGCTAATAGTATATAAAAGGGAGTATATTAGGGTCTTTATTATTCCCACTTTAATTCTAAGAGAATATATAGCTACTACTATCTTTATAAACTGAGATAGGCCTATGAATATCTTCCTCTATTTTTCTATATTAGCTGTTAATTATATTATTATTCTTTATTATTTATAGGTTTTTTAGGTATATTATTATATTTAAAGTGGATTAGTTATATATATATATATTAATAGCAGGGATATATAGATATAATAAAGACACTCCACTCTCTGAGAAGCCTTTAAAGGCTGTTAAAAAGAGCAAAAGAATCCGCCTCTAGGCACTATTAATAAAGGCTAGAACTATAAGGGCTAGAAAGAACAGTAAATAATATAACTCTACCTATAAATAGGCTAGAATAATAAAAATAGGCTTAAAAGATATATAAAGTAATTTACAGATCTAATTAAAAGAGATCACTAAAAATAAGTATAAATTCGCTGAGAAATTCCTGAAAAACCTGAGAATTAAGTATTAAGGTATTAATAATAATAATAATAAGTCCTCCCCCCTTCCCTATAGTCCTTCTATAATAGACCTATATGCTAAGAGGGATCTCTTAGAAATTGCACTGCTAAGTCCCACTTATCCTATTTTAATATCTAAGAATAAGATATACTAATACTTAGCTTTCCTTTTCTATTATCTAATAACTTAGTACCTATTATTACTTTTAGATTACCCTTTTAATAACCTAAATAGCTATTTAATTTTCCTAAACTATATATTAGATATATAAATAAGACTAGTATAATAATAAGTAATCTAGATTATAGTATAGTATTAGGTTTTAAACCTAGCCTATATATTCCAGAAAAGCCTATCTAATTATATAGTAGCCTAGCTATATACCTATTCTAACTAGCTACTATTCTAGTATTTCTAGTTACTAGATATTAATTCTTACTAGATACTAGTATTCTATATATTCTTATAGATTTATAGAATAACAGATAATACTTATAATAGAAATAATATATTATAGATAAGCAGGTTAATATAGCTATTAGTATATTATATAGATTATTACCCTCCTATTAAGAAAATATTAAAAACTTAGCTTAATATAATCTTAATAATAGCTCTTTAGTAATCCTAGCTCCTTATTCTAATAAACTATTATAGATAGTTAACTAAGTTATAAGAGGCCTAGAGGTAGCTAAGAAAGACTTATAATCTAAAATAGAAGTATTGCCCCCTAAACACTATAAAGGCAAGGGGAGAGCTAACCCTTAACCTTTATCTTCTTATATATAATAACCTGCTAATACTACCAACTCACAGAGATAGCTATCTATAACTTTTAGGTATTAGCCTGGATAAGTAAAAACCTTTTAGAATACTATACCTATTACCTTTTCTTAGTTCTTTTCTTAAATACCCTTTTCTATTTAAAGCTACTCTTAATAACTCCCTACTTAGCTAGAGATCTCTTCCTATTATCCCTCTACCCTATAACTATTATAGTACCTAGTTAATTATTATAGTAATAGATATTTATCTTCTTCTTAGACCTATAAGAATAGCCTTTTTAGCTATTCCTATAATTATTAAAGGCTATATATATATAAACCTTATATTAATAAGGAAAAGCTTAAGTCTAAGATATTTATATATAATAGCACTAAGATACTAATATCTTTATATATTAGTAAGATTAACTACCTTATAGCACTATATAGAGCTAATATAGTTACTTATATACTTAGATATAGTATCTTAATAAAAGAGATAGATAGTAGCAAATAGTTTAACTTACTTTCTTACTATTAGTATATTAAAATAACCTCTAACCTTAACCTATAGAAAATATTACTCTTAGAATACTTCTAGAAGAATTATAGAGCTATACTTATTAAAGCTAACTAGCTTAAATATACCTTTACTAATAAAGATATATTACTATTATAGACCTATATTAACAGGAAAATCAGATTATATAATAAAGCAGGTAAATATAATAAAGATAGCTAATATTAATATCTTATCCTAGAAATAGACCTAGACCTTACAGCTCTTATTTACCTTAGTAGTTATAACACCCTATAAAACCTTAAATCTCAGATTTCTGCTAAGAAGTATACTATATAAGTAAGCTAGAGATAAAACTATAAACTCTAAGAACAGATTTAAAAGAAGCTTAATATAGTAGATAATTATTAATATTATAATTATAATAACTGCCTATAAGGAAATTATCAGAACTTCTACACCTAATACTATAATAACTACTTCTAGAAATAAAATTATAATTAACACTATAATAATTATAACTAGGATTGCTACTAGAAATAGAACTAAGACAGGTATTTAATATATAATTACAGATCTTATAACTAATAATATAATAACTTCTACTCCTAATATAATAACTGGGAGATATACTAGAAATATTATAATAAATAGAATAACTCTTAGAACTATTATAATAAAGATAAACTGCTAAAGGATAAGTCTAGTTAACCTAGTATACTAACTTTAAACCCTACTTATAATAATTAATAAGAACAGACTAATAATTATTAATATAAGCAGAATACTAGCCACTCTATATATTAAAGATACTAATCTAATAGTAATAGGTTCCCTTAACCTGTTAAAGCCTATATTACTACTAAAGGTCCTTATAATTAATTACTATCTAGATCTCTATTACTTTACTATAATCTCTACTATAATAATAGCTATAACTTCTATAACTCCTTTTCTAATTTAGAGTCTTTAAACTCTCTTAGTAACTGCTAATTATAGAGTATACCTTACTAGTACTTCACTGTGAAAATATTCTTACTATAAAGATATCTTATATCAAGGCTAAATAAAGCTAGAAGTTATCTATAATATTCTATATTATAACACTAAACTATTATACTACTATTAATAATAATATATAAACTCCTCTACTTCTATTAAGTTTATTACTTAATATTAAACCTCTAATATTACCTATAACTAAGATAGATATAGATTAATATAGGAAATATGCTATCTCACCCTCTATTATATCTAATTTGGAATCTTTTCCAGAAAATAATATTTTACAGATAGAGGATAAACAGATTATACTAAGCATTCCACTTATAATTAATAAGGCCTTAGATTAGTTAGATATTAAATATATAACCTAAGTTCCCTCTTATACTTATACTAAGACTTATATATCCCTTATAGTTAATAGAATATCCTACTAATTTAACTCTTACTCCTATCTAAATATAGTTATTTATACCCTATTAGGCCTTAGATATACTGCTCTGCTAGACACTTACTCAGCTCTATTACTAATTAAATAAAAGTTTATAAATAAGTACTATCTAGATATTAATATTAAACTCTATAAACCTTTCTAACTTAGAGGTATTAGCTAGAGAGAACCTTTAATTTCCTCTATAGCTACTATTTCTATTATTCTATAAGAATAAGATAGTTTTATCCTTAAAGTTAATAAACTAATATATATTACTAATTCTATATCTTATAACTTTATTCTTAGAGGATATTTCCTATATAAATATACCCTTTATATTTATTAGAGTAATCTATATAAGAATAACTACCTAGTTATAGATAATAGTAATTCTATCCCTATTATCTTAACTATACTATATTAACTATTATAATATTAATATGTATAAGTATATATAGATCAGAACTATATTCTTTCTCTAAGTTATAGCTTTAATATACTAATTTAATACTAAGTGCTACTAGTTATACCTTATAGCTATGCTTTATAACCCTGCTCCTTCTCTAACCTATAGTATCTATTATATAGGTTACTATTATATACTATTACTACTAGCTAGGACTGCGTTTTTCCTTTCTCAAATTTTAGATTAGTTCTAATAATAATATATAAAGGATAATACCTAGGCTTATTATAATATATTAAAGTTACCTTATTAATAGATTTCTTTATTATTAATATATCTTTAGCTATTTCTCTTATAGATTTACTAGGCCTAGATAGCCTAGATAATAAACCTCTTAACCTGAAATATTCTAATAGGTATCTATTTTATATACTATAGAAATATAATAATAATTTCCTAGACGTTACTATAGATATATCTAACTATTAGAGATAAGAGTATAAATATTAAGTCTAGTAGCTTATTAATAATTTCTGCCTATTATTTACTCCTAGTATAGGTAGATTTAATAATAATATTAATATATCTATCCTATTTAAGGATAATACTAATATTACTAATTTATACTAATATCTATACTTCTTATTCTAATAAGATAAGATAAAGATAGACACTATCCTAGACCCCTTACTAAAAGCTAATTATTAGTTTCACGCCGGGATAAGGGTTACACAGAACTTGGGGCTCCCTTTGTATATATATATTAAAAGCCTATAAGTTAATATATATCTATTTAGAAGTTCCACTTAACTATATAGGCAGTGGTATTAAACTATATATATATGCTCTGTGATAGGTTATATAACCTCATATATATCTATTAAGTGTAGCATATATCCTGCTACTTTGCAGGTTATAGTGTTAGCATAATACTAGTAGTCTTTTCTTTAAGGCTAGATATACTATAACCTACTGAAATATATTCCTATATTACTAATACCTATTATAGACCTAAAGTGGGTTTAAAACGTAAAAACAGTATAGGATTATATACTAATCTTATTCTGTATTTAATATAGTTAAATCCTTATCTCCTAAGATACTGGAGCTGCTTTAGTATACCTAGCGCTATATATCTGACTTCTTAGCCTTCTCTTTTTAAGTTACTTATCCCTCTATATAAACTATTACTTTATTATTATTAATAAAGTATTTAAGGGTCTAATTTAGAGTACTCTTTATAAAAGTATCTATAAGGTTATTATTACTATTAATCTATCTTACTTTATATATCTCCCTCCTCTTATAGAACTATTAAAGCACTATAATATTAATTATTAGTTACTTCTCCTTTATAGTACTAAGCTTAATAAGGTATTTATATAGTAAGTATAAATTAGTATAGATAATTATCAGGATATAAGGTTTTTTAAGGCAGTTAGTAACCTTTTAAAGTGTTATTATAATAGTATAGGTAAGGTCTATACTAGTAACTATACTATAAACTTTAGAAGCTAGAATACTTTAGGTAACTCTCTTATACTTTATTAAGCTAAAGTGAATAGTATTACTATAGATTATAAATATATTATTATTTATTATCTTATTAGTAAGGATAATAATAAATCTGATCTATAATAAGAGGTTTAAATTATTAGTAAAAGAGCTATTAATAAAAATAAATAGTTTAGCTGTTACTAAGTTAATAGGTATAAATATAAGGCTATAGTTAAGGTTCTCCTTTTACTATTTAAGGCGTTAATTAAGTGTCTTTTTATCTTTAATAGTTAGCTTCTAATACTATATAGCTATAGATAGATTAAAGTATGCCTCTAGTTAGCAAATTAATATAATATATGCACCTCTTACTCTTTGCTAAACATATTACTATTTTTATTTAGTTAAAGTAGCTTTTAAGTTAATAAGCTTGATTTTATTCCCTTATCCCTTTTAGCATAGAGTAAGACTACTATTTATATTTAGCATAATAATACTACTATTAAATATTAGCAGGTTATTTAGGTTAAGTTATTATTTATCCTTTATAGTAAAGCTAG